>JALIGW010000138.1:40000-50000 GCA_023053685.1 Diadophis punctatus similis | reverse complement strand
AAGGGATGGGAGGAGCTGGATGGTGGTGGCCGAGGCCGACGGCGTCGGGAGCTTGGCAGCGGCCGGAGAAGCAGGGGGACATTGCCCACCCGCAATGCAGCCCCCCGCAGCGGGAGCAGCAAGACCGCAGCAGCGGTTCTTCTAGGAGGCTCCGTCCGGCCTGAATGCTTCTCCCCATTTGTTGATCCTAGGCTCCTGCCACCCCTTCCCCCTCCCCTCAGCAGCTCGAGAACCCTGAAACGTGCAAAAATATCTAGGATCATCACTGCACGTTTGTAGCTTCTTGGACTGCTGAAGGGAGGGGAATGGAGATAGCTCCTGCCGCCTGTTCTTTCAGCGTCTCACGTGCTCCCTCAGCCATCCTCCCCTGCTTGGACTCACTGTGGGGTAGGAAGGCAGCGCATGCGCAGTGCCGAAAGCTCGGCTTCTGGGCATGTGCAGAAGAATTTTTAAAAAAAATTTATAAATTTTTTTTAACTAGGCAGTGCCCAGGCACCGGCAACCGACCACACTGGTACTGTGATGTCACCAGCAGGCCGCTACCGGTGCTATAGAGTGGACAGCACCGGTAGGAACCCACCACTGCATGGGATATATTTGGAAGGAATACATAGAAAGGAAACCAGGCCAAAGGAGGTTTTAGCAAAGCAGAAATCTTCCATTTACTTAAATATTTGCTAGGAATTCATATAGATAAAAGTAAACTGAATAAAAACCGCAGAACTTAACTTTTTTAAATACTTTTTAATAGAGTCCACAATGGAAAATATCAAAGTTTGGGTCCATGTACCCCATATATATAAGGCTGGAAGATGGAATCTGGGAAGAGAGAGTGAGGCTGACAATGCGCACCTCTCCCTCACTTTAATCCAATTCACGCGCAAGTCTTGATATCCCCCCCCAAAATTGATAGATGTCAAGGTCCTCTTCGAAGACGATGGACGAACATCATCATCATATAAGGCTTACTAAATTATGCATAACAAAGACTACAAACATCTATAGTAACATAGTGATAATAATATGCTGAGATTTGTTAACACCAATTCTAATTAAGACCTTTTATTTCTTTACCCCCCCCCCCTTTATTTTTTCACGTTAATCTCATGCATCATCTCCAATTAAAAGAAAGAAATACTATTACTAACTTTCCGGAGTTCCAAAACTCATAATTAACATATTTAGTTTCTGCTAAACATATTTAGTTTCTGCTATTATTTCATCATTGCACATTTGATGTTTTGCATTTGGCTAGCATTCTTTGGACATGACAGAGAACTTTAATACCTGGTCTTGTTTTGTTTTTACATAGCTGTGAAGATTCCTCCAGGCATAGGTTTTCAGATGCTCACAAAGGATTTCTCCCATTTTCATTACAATTATTGCTCTTAAGATTTGAACCTCAAGTTTATGTCATCTTGAGGACCACCTTTCATCTAATATGACAACAAAGTCCTCACAAAGTCCAATGCTGCAGTATAAATGTCACTTCATCCTTTTCACGAGCAGGCACACTTGCATGCAGTTATAACAGGATAAGGAATTTGTCTCCAAACACATGCCTTACGAAACTTTCTACGATTCAGAGTCTGGGTTCCATTTATCCAACAGTGCCATGCTAGTAGCTTGATGTCGGTTGTTTGGGCTGGCTGGCAAGTCATGCCTGAAGGCCAAGAGCATCCAGCTTGCATCAGGTCACAGTACGTGTGGCGTATCCAGCGAGGCCAGAAGATAGGCCCCATGTCTACCCAGGAAGACGTTAAAGAACAGGTTGTGCTATCCACTAGCCATTGACGTAGACGATAATTGAAGGACCGGCTCAAATTGCGAGCGATCCCATCCTTAAAAGGCAGCAATGGCAGCAACTTGGGAAGCTGTAATCTCCTCGTCTCCTGCAGGAGCTTCTTCCTAAATCGGTCTGTGAGTTTAGCCAGCTCTCGGTTCTGTCTGCTCAGTTCTTCAGTGCTTGCGTTCAGACCTCGGGGGTCCTCAGCAGACATCCAGAAAGCGTCATAGGAAGATCCCAGAAGTTTCATCAGCTTGGAAGTGGGCAAATTCTTTGGCTTGGGCCCAGAGTAGTGGTAGTCCTCAGGAGAGAGAGAGATGTAAGGCCTTGGTTGAGTCGGCCGCTTACTCCAAGTAAGATGTTGGTCAGGATGGGACTGCTCCAGTGCCCTGATGGTATTCGATGGTCGGGGAACGCCACTTAAGGAAAAGCCTCCTTTTTGAGAGGCAAAAGTTGCTCCGATGTAGTGGAACCCCTGGCTCCATTGCCCCAGAAGCAGCATACAGGCCAGCCATGCTTTAACATCCATGTTTCTTCCAAGACTTGACTGTGTCTCAGCTGCTGCAAGCTGACTCTGGGAGGCTTTTTTCTCTCCGCCTCTTTTATTACCAGCCTTTGACACTGAGTTTAGCAGCTCCCCTCTGTCCTACTTGCAGGCTTTCATAACAAACAGCACTGTGGCTCCCATTGACATAAACAGAGCGGGGAATAGCCTTCATTTGGACATTTTGCTTAGTAACCTGGGGTTGTAATGATATGCTATCATCAGCATTAATAGTTCAAGGACTCTAAGTCCAGCAATTCTTTAAAAATGCTAGGCCTTGGGTTCACCATGCTAGGGCTTGGATTCAATTGTCAAATTGTGACTTAGTTCTGGATTTTTTTAGTGTATATCAGCATTCTCCAACCTAATGCCCTCCAGGTCACAAATCCATCATTCCTGGCTATCTCGGATTTTCACTAAATCCCCCCCCCAGACAATTAATTTGATATGTATGCAAATTATTGTAACAGTAAAGCAGTTTCTGGATTGTTGCATGCCAAGCTTTTGTTCGATTGCTTGCATTGCATTTGGATCATTTGCATGTTCTGCAGAACAGTTGTGGTTCTGGAATTGGTGAGTTCTTTTGGAATCTGAACATAGGCCTTGCAAGCCATTCAAAAATTTGATTCCATCTCCAGCAATGAGATATGGGAAAAACTGGAAATGGTTCTTTTTATCTCTATACCTTTACTAGAAATCCTCCGATAAGACAAACGTTCAATTGCCAGGCATAATAGATGACACGTGGCTCATTTTCTCTGGAAAATTGAACATTCTTCAGTTAAAATCCTATCTGAAATTTCACTCTAGCATTCTTTGTAAAGGCAATAATGCAGTGTTTCCCAACCTTGGCAACTTGAAGATGTCTGGACTTCAACTCCCAGAATTCCCCAGCCAGCAATCGCCAGACATCTTCAAGTTGCCAAGGTTGGGAAACACTGCAATAATGATTAGCCAAATTTATAGATCTTTTTGTGACCTGGGACCCATTCTGACATTAGAATGAAGCAGTAGAACCTGTTGAGGAATCCTATTCTGTTGCATTATAGATGGTAAATCAGTACAGAGAAAACTCATAATAAACTGTATGCTTCATCAGGAAATAGATCACTCATGAGAAAAATAAATACATCAGAACAATAACTACCTGCCTTCCATTGAGGACCTGTATATTGCACGAGTCAAAAAGAAGGCCGTGAAAATGTTTACTGACCCCTTGCATCCTGGACATAAACTGTTTCAACTCCTACCCTCAAAACGACGCTATAGAGCGCTGCACACCAAGACAACTAGACACAAGGACAGGTTTTTCCCGAACGCCGTCACTCTGCTAAACAAATAATTCCCTCAACACTGTCAAACTATTCACTAAGGCTGCATTACTATTACTATTAGTCTTCTCATCGTTCCTATCACTCATCTCCTCCCACTTATAACTTATTGCTTGTATCCTTACGATTTATATTAATACTGATTGTTTCCTGATTGTTTATTTGTACCCTATGACAACCATTAAGTGTTTTTTACCTCATGATTCCTGACAAATGTATCTTGTCTTTTTATGTACACTGAGAGCATATGCACCAAAGACAAATTCCTTGTGTGTCCAATCACACTTGGCCAATAAAGAATTTTATTCTATTCTATTCTATTCTATTCTATTCTATTCTATTCTATTCTATTCTATTCTATTCTATTCTATTACCTGGGGCAAAAGCAAGAGATTATTCAAACATACCTCTAGCATTAGCTCTTGGAAATGGAGAGTTTTTAAGCTAAAAACTTCACTATTATACCCACATGTCAGCTGTTACAGCAACCAGTCTCTATTAACTTGTCTTATTTCCTCATAAGAAGTGCTCCATCTTAAAACTCCTATACTGACAAGACATCCTGTTTTATGCATCTGAATTTCCACCCACCTGCATTTTGGGAATCTGAACAGTGTTATTCATATTTTCCAAGGCAACTCCGGCAGTTATACAGGCACAAACACAAAACAGATACTTCTAAGAAACTCATAATTGCCTCCCTCCAAATTCAATATTTAAAAAAAAACAGGTGTTTTCAAGACACGTGTAATTGAGAAAATGAAACCAAACCTTTCTTCTGTCTAGTCTGCTGCTTTCCTGTTCACTGGAAGATGCTATCCTGTTTTCACCATTTTAAATGATAGTCAATAGCTGCTCCATTCAGCTTTTCTGATGGGAGTCGCCCGAACTGGTAGCGACCCGCTGGTGACATCACAATGATATCACCAAACCGGATCGGTCGGTGCTGGTCCATGGGCGCCACTATCTTTTTTTTTTAATATTTATTTATTTATTTATTTATTTATTTATTTATTTATTTATTTATTTATTTATTTATTTATTTATTTATTTCCTTCTGAGCATGCGCAGAAGCCACGTTCTGGTACTGTGCATGCGGTCACCATCTGTTTTTCAGTTTCGTTTTTTTGCCACGTGGCACGGGAGGAAGCGAACTGGCAGCGAGGTAAGTTAGAACCCACCCCTGCTTCTAGGGTCCCCCCGCGCCCCTTTTGGCTCCCAGGGGGCTGTAGGGAGCTTGCTAGGCCGAAAATGGGGCACGGGAGTGCGGTGTCCCCTGCGCTCCTTTTGGCTCCCAGGGGGCTGTAGGGAGCTTGTTAGGCCCAAAACGGGTGTGGGGGGGGGCTTCAAGGGAGAAAGAAAGAAAGAAACCCTCACTGTTTGGGGATCCCCACGTGCACGGAGTTTGAGTTGAGAGCTTATTGTAAGTGGCTGCTAAGCTATCCTTGCTCAGGCTAAGCTAATCAACAGTGGAGCTCTAAGAATGCCAGATGATCAATGGGCATGTTCTCAATTTCAAAACATCTGGCTTTTATTCCTGCTACCAAAGACCTTCTGGGGTTCTTCACAGGAAGGGAGAAAGGGAGGGAAGGGGGGGGGAGCGAGAGAGAGAGAGAGAGAGAGAGAGAGAGAGAGAGAGAAGAAAGAAATAGATGGATGGATGGATGGATGGATGGATGGATGGATAGATAGATAGAGATAGATAGATAGAAAGAAAGAAAGAGAAAGAAAGAAAGAGAAAGAAAGAAAGAGGAAGAGGAATGAAGGAAGGGAGAGAAGAGAGAGAGAGAGAGAGAGAGAGAGAGAGAGAGAGAGAGAGAGAGAGAGAGAGAGAGAGAGAGAGAAAGGAAGAAGAGGAAGGAAGCACCACAAACCCTGCCACTATTCTGGTGCCTCTAACAGAGAGGAAAATTGCCAGAAAGGAGGACTTTACTAGGACAAGGCTGCCATGCAGAGGAAGGCAGAGATAGTCCTTGACTTATGACCACAATTGAGCCCAAAATTTTGATTGCTAAGCAAGAGCGTTGTTAAGTGAGTTTCACCACATTTTACTGGCTCTAACAGTCATGTGCAAGCTAGGGAAGAACATCTGAAGTACATCTGTAATGTTCTAATGTACAGATGTTATGGTTAAATGTGTGGCAGAAAGTGGACCCTGGGTGTGTTTTTCCAAATGCAGTAAGTGAGGTTGAATGTGTAGTTTTAGAAGTGTGTGTGTGTGTGTGTGTGTGTGTGTGTGTACATACACATACAGTATATATAGTAGATAATGTATCTTTTTGTGTGCCTGTATGTAATATGTATGTACACACATGGCATAAAGTATATACATAGGATTAAACAGTATATTTTGGATGTTCAGTAGTAGTAAATAGACAGGGAAATTGTATCTCGGTGAGGCCTTTGAGGCGAGGAGAGGCCAGGCAACCTAACCCTAATGCCCACCCAGTCACATGATCACCCAGTCACATGACCACCCAGCAACCCCCCACCCAGTCACATGACCGCAAAGCCACTCCCACCCAGTCACATGACCACAAAACCACACCCACAGTCACATGACTACAAAGCCACAAAATAAGCCACGCCCACAGAGTGGTAGTAAAAAATGTTTGAACCCACCCCTGCAGACATGGGACCAGGGGCGGGTTCCTAATTTTTTTATTACCACTCTGTGGGCGTGGCTTATTTTGTGGGTGTGGCTTGCCAGCCATGTGACCGGGTGGGCATGGCTTGCCGGTCATATATTAGTTATTTCAGAGAGATGTTACTACTATTTTTGCTATTTTATACCTTACATGAAAAGCTTTGCATACAAAGTGTATGTTACACCATGGCAACACAGCAACCTTTATATGCAGAAAATGCTATATTTAAAAGTCAAGCAAGTCTCATACAGCATTTTTGGTTTCAGTCATGGATTCCTTAGACGAAAATATTGAGGATGTTAAAAGAACAGTATCTTTTAACAGTCTTCAATGTTTTCGTCTAAAGAATAACAGTATAAAACTATATAAAATTAACAGTATAAAAGGTTAAGCTTTCGGAAAACGCCCACTTTGGGAAGCTTTAGGCAAAAGCGAAGGAAAAGCGTCAAATGCGAGCCTCTTATTATTTTCAAGCGAAGGGACAGGAAAAGACTTAATTGTCAGGTTTTCAGTTTTTCCAGGCAAGCAGGCAGTTGACTAAGCAGCTTCCAACGGGATGCGGGAAGAGAAAGAGGAGGCACAAAGAAACTTTCAGGACTTGCTCAGTACAACACACTTGCACCGGGTGCGTTGCTAGAAACCGAGACTTTTGGGGAGAAACCGGGACTTATTCCTCATCTGGATCCTTAGCCTGGATGGGGTGAGAGTCGGTGGGGGGCATACTCACTGGTTCGTGCGGGGCTCATTCAGTGGGATGGCCACCTCCTCTTCTTCATACTCGGGCCCGTCAAGAGAGTCACCTTCATCCACTGTGCTCAGTCCCCCGGCTGGAAGCGGTGGCTGCGGAGGCGGCGGCAGAGGAGGGAAGCTCCTGGCAGTATTGACAGCGATGCCACCACCACCACTCCGCAGGGACAGGCCTGGAGCCCATTGCAAATGAGCCTGGGGTCTTCTCCCACCCCAGGCTCATTTAAGGTGGGGAAGGGATGGGAGGAGCTGGATGGTGGTGGCCGAGGCCGGCGGCGTCGGGAGCTTGGCAGCGGCCGGAGAAGCGGGGGGACATTGCCCACCCGCAATGCAGCCCCCCGCAGCGGGAGCAGCGAGACCGCAGCAGCGGTTCTTCTAGGAGGCTCCGTCCGGCCTGAATGCTTCTCCCCATTTGTTGATCCTAGGCTCCTGCCACCCCTTCCCCCTCCCCTCAGCAGCTCGAGAACCCTGAAACGTGCAAAAATGTCTAGGATCATCACTGCACGTTTGTAGTTTCTTGGACTGCTGAAGGGAGGGGAATGGAGATAGCTCCTGCCGCCCGTTCTTTCAGCGTCTCACGCGCTCCCTCAGCCATCCTCCCCTGCTTGGACTCACTGTGGGGTAGGAAGGCAGCGCATGCGCAGTGCCGGAAGCTCGGCTTCTGGGCATGTGCAGAAGAATTTTAAAAAAAAAATTATAATTTTTTTTTAACTAGGCAGTGCCCAGGCACCGGCAACCGACCACACTGGTACTGTGATGTCACCATCAGGCCGCTACCGGTGCTATAGAGTGGACAGCACCGGTAGGAACCCACCACTGCATGGGATATATTTGGAAGGAATACATAGAAAGGAAACCAGGCCAAAGGAGGTTTTAGCAAAGCAGAAATCTTCCATTTACTTAAATATTTGCTAGGAATTCATATAGATAAAAGTAAACTGAATAAAAACCGCAGAACTTAACTTTTTTAAATACTTTTTAATAGAGTCCACAATGGAAAATATCAAAGTTTGGGTCCATGTACCCCATATATATAAGGCTGGAAGATGGAATCTGGGAAGAGAGAGTGAGGCTGACAATGCGCACCTCTCCCTCACTTTAATCCAATTCACGCGCAAGTCTTGATATCCCCCCCCAAAATTGATAGATGTCAAGGTCCTCTTCGAAGACGATGGACGAACATCATCATCATATAAGGCTTACTAAATTATGCATAACAAAGACTACAAACATCTATAGTAACATAGTGATAATAATATGCTGAGATTTGTTAACACCAATTCTAATTAAGACCTTTTATTTCTTTACCCCCCCCCTTTATTTTTTCACGTTAATCTCATGCATCATCTCCAATTAAAAGAAAGAAATACTATTACTAACTTTCCGGAGTTCCAAAACTCATGATTAACATATTTAATTTCCGCTAAACATAATTAATTTCTGCTATTATTTCATCATTGCACATTTGATGTTTTGCATTTGGCTAGCATTCTTTGGACATGACAGAGAACTTTAATACCTGGTCTTGTTTTGTTTTTACATAGCTGTGAAGATTCCTCCAGGCATAGGTTTTCAGATGCTCATGAAGGATTTCTCCCATTTTCATTACAATTATTGCTCTTAAGATTTGAACCTCAAGTTTATGTCATCTTGAGGACCACCTTTCATCTAATATGACAACAAAGTCCTCACAAAGTCCAATGCTGCAGTATAAATGTCACTTCATCCGAATCACGAGCAGGCACACTTGCATGCAATTATAACAGGATAAGGAATTTGTCTCCAAACACATGCCTTACGAAACTTTCTACGATTCAGAGTCTGGGTTCCATTTATCCAACAGTGCCATGCTAGGAGCTTGATGTCGGTTGTTTGGGCTGGCTGGCAAGTCATGCCTGAAGGCCAAGAGCATCCAGCTTGCATCAGGTCACAGTACGTGTGGCGTATCCAGCGAGGCCAGAAGATAGGCCCCATGTCTACCCAGGAAGACGTTAAAGAACAGGTTGTGCTATCCACTAGCCATTGACGTAGACGATAATTGAAGGACCGGCTCAAATTGCGAGCGATCCCATCCTTAAAAGGCAGCAATGGCCGCAACTTGGGAAGCTGTAATCTCCTCGTCTCCTGCAGGAGCTTCTTCCTAAATCGGTCTGTGAGTTTAGCCAGCTCTCGGTTCTGTCTGCTCAGTTCTTCAGTGCTTGCATTCAGACCTCGGGGGTCCTCAGCAGACATCCAGAAAGCGTCATAGGAAGATCCCAGAAGTTTCATCAGCTTGGAAGTGCGCAAATTCTTTGGCTTGGGCCCAGAGTAGTGGTAGTCCTCAGGAGAGAGAGAGATGTAAGGCCTTGGTTGAGTCGGCCGCTTACTCCAAGTAAGATGTTGGTCAGGATGGGACTGCTCCAGTGCCCTGATGGTATTCGATGGTCGGGGAACGCCACTTAAGGAAAAGCCTCCTTTTTGAGAGGCAAAAGTTGCTCCGATGTAGTGGAACCCCTGGCTCCATTGCCCCAGAAGCAGCATACAGGCCAGCCATGCTTTAACATCCATGTTTCTTCCAAGACTTGACTGTGTCTCAGCTGCTGCAAGCTGACTCTGGGAGGCTTTTTTCTCTCCGCCTCTTTTATTACCAGCCTTTGACACTGAGTTTAGCAGCTCCCCTCTGTCCTACTTGCAGGCTTTCATAACAAACAGCACTGTGGCTCCCATTGACATAAACAGAGCAGGGAATAGCCTTCATTTGGACATTTTTCTTAGTAACCTAGGGTTTTAATGATATGCTATCATCAGCATTAATAGTTCAAGGACTCTAAGCCCAGCAATTCTTTAAAAATGCTAGGCCTTGGGTTCACCATGCTAGGGCTTGGATTCAATTGTCAAATTGTGACTTAGTTCTGGATTTTTTTAGTGTATATCAGCATTCTCCAACCTAATGCCCTCCAGGTCA
>JALIGW010000138.1:0-35000 GCA_023053685.1 Diadophis punctatus similis | reverse complement strand
TAGGATCATCACTGCACGTTTGTAGCTTCTTGGACTGCTGAAGGGAGGGGAATGGAGATAGCTCCTGCCGCCCGTTCTTTCAGCGTCTCACGCGCTCCCTCAGCCATCCTCCCCTGCTTGGACTCACTGTGGGGTAGGAAGGCAGCGCATGCGCAGTGCCGGAAGCTCGGCTTCTGGGCATGTGCAGAAGAATTTTAAAAAAAAATTTATAATTTTTTTTTAACTAGGCAGTGCCCAGGCACCGGCAACCGACCACACTGGTACTGTGATGTCACCATCAGGCCGCTACCGGTGCTATAGAGTGGACAGCACCGGTAGGAACCCACCACTGCATGGGATATATTTGGAAGGAATACATAGAAAGGAAACCAGGCCAAAGGAGGTTTTAGCAAAGCAGAAATCTTCCATTTACTTAAATATTTGCTAGGAATTCATATAGATAAAAGTAAACTGAATAAAAACCGCAGAACTTAACTTTTTTAAATACTTTTTAATAGAGTCCACAATGGAAAATATCAAAGTTTGGGTCCATGTACCCCATATATATAAGGCTGGAAGATGGAATCTGGGAAGAGAGAGTGAGGCTGACAATGCGCACCCCTCCCTCACTTTAATCCAATTCACGCGCAGGTCTTGATATCCCCCCCCCCAAAATTGATAGATGTCAAGGTCCTCTTCGAAGACGATGGACGAACATCATCATCATATAAGGCTTACTAAATTATGCATAACAAAGACTACAAACATCTATAGTAACATAGTGATAATAATATGCTGAGATTTGTTAACACCAATTCTAATTAAGACCTTTTATTTCTTTACCCACCCCTTTATTTTTTCACGTTAACCTCATGCATCATCTCCAATTAAAAGAAAGAAATACTATTACTAACTTTCCGGAGTTCCAAAACTCATAATTAACATATTTAGTTTCCGCTAAACATATTTAGTTTCTGCTATTATTTCATCATTGCACATTTGATGTTTTGCATTTGGCTAGCATTCTTTGGACATGACAGAGAACTTTAATACCTGGTCTTGTTTTGTTTTTACATAGCTGTGAAGATTCCTCCAGGCATAGGTTTTCAGATGCTCATGAAGGATTTCTCCCATTTTCATTACAATTATTGCTCTTAAGATTTGAACCTCAAGTTTATGTCATCTTGAGGACCACCTTTCATCTAATATGACAACAAAGTCCTCACAAAGTCCAATGCTGCAGTATAAATGTCACTTCATCCGAATCACGAGCAGGCACACTTGCATGCAGTTATAACAGGATAAGGAATTTGTCTCCAAACACATGCCTTACGAAACTTTCTACGATTCAGAGTCTGGGTTCCATTTATCCAACAGTGCCATGCTAGGAGCTTGATGTCGGTTGTTTGGGCTGGCTGGCAAGTCATGCCTGAAGGCCAAGAGCATCCAGCTTGCATCAGGTCACAGTACGTGTGGCGTATCCAGCGAGGCCAGAAGATAGGCCCCATGTCTACCCAGGAAGACGTTAAAGAACAGGTTGTGCTATCCACTAGCCATTGACGTAGACGATAATTGAAGGACCGGCTCAAATTGCGAGCGATCCCATCCTTAAAAGGCAGCAATGGTAGCAACTTGGGAAGCTGTAATCTCCTCGTCTCCTGCAGGAGCTTCTTCCTAAATCGGTCTGTGAGTTTAGCCAGCTCTCGGTTCTGTCTGCTCAGTTCTTCAGTGCTTGCATTCAGACCTCGGGGGTCCTCAGCAGACATCCAGAAAGCGTCATAGGAAGATCCCAGAAGTTTCATCAGCTTGGAAGTGGGCAAATTCTTTGGCTTGGGCCCAGAGTAGTGGTAGTCCTCAGGAGAGAGAGAGATGTAAGGCCTTGGTTGAGTCGGCCGCTTACTCCAAGTAAGATGTTGGTCAGGATGGGACTGCTCCAGTGCCCTGATGGTATTCGATGGTCGGGGAACGCCACTTAAGGAAAAGCCTCCTTTTTGAGAGGCAAAAGTTGCTCCGATGTAGTGGAACCCCTGGCTCCATTGCCCCAGAAGCAGCATACAGGCCAGCCATGCTTTAACATCCATGTTTCTTCCAAGACTTGACTGTGTCTCAGCTGCTGCAAGCTGACTCTGGGAGGCTTTTTTCTCTCCGCCTCTTTTATTACCAGCCTTTGACACTGAGTTTAGCAGCTCCCCTCTGTCCTACTTGCAGGCTTTCATAACAAACAGCACTGTGGCTCCCATTGACATAAACAGAGCGGGGAATAGCCTTCATTTGGACATTTTTCTTAGTAACCTGGGGTTGTAATGATATGCTATCATCAGCATTAATAGTTCAAGGACTCTAAGTCCAGCAATTCTTTAAAAATGCTAGGCCTTGGGTTCACCATGCTAGGGCTTGGATTCAATTGTCAAATTGTGACTTAGTTCTGGATTTTTTTAGTGTATATCAGCATTCTCCAACCTAATGCCCTCCAGGTCACAAATCCATCATTCCTGGCTATCTCGGATTTTAACTAAATCCCCCCACCCCCGGTAGACAATTAATTTGATATGTATGCAAATTATTGTAACAGTAAAGCAGTTTCTGGATTGTTGCATGCCAAGCTTTTGTTCGATTGCTTGCATTGCATTTGGATCATTTGCATGTTCTGCAGAACAGTTGTGGTTCTGGAATTGGTGAGTTCTTTTGGAATCTGAACATAGGCCTTGCAAGCCATTCAAAAAATTGATTCCATCTCCAGCAATGAGATATGGGAAAAACTGGAAATGGTTCTTTTTATCTCTATACCTTTACTAGAAATCCTCCGATAAGACAAACGTTCAATTGCCAGGCATAATAGATGACACGTGGCTCATTTTCTCTGGAAAATTGAACATTCTTCAGTTAAAATCCTATCTGAAATTTCACTCTAGCATTCTTTGTAAAGGCAATAATGCAGTGTTTCCCAACCTTGGCAACTTGAAGATGTCTGGACTTCAACTCCCAGAATTCCCCAGCCAGCAATCGCCAGACATCTTCAAGTTGCCAAGGTTGGGAAACACTGCAATAATGATTAGCCAAATTTATAGATCTTTTTGTGACCTGGAACCCATTCTGACATTAGAATGAAGCAGTAGGACATGTTGAGGAATCCTATTCTGTTGCATTATAGATGGTAAATCAGTACAGAGAAAACTCATAATAAACTGTATGCTTCATCAGGAAATAGATCACTCATGAGAAAAATAAATACATCAGAACAATAACTACCTGCCTTCCATTGAGGACCTGTATATTGCACGAGTCAAAAAGAAGGCCGTGAAAATGTTTACTGACCCCTTGCATCCTGGACATAAACTGTTTCAACTCCTACCCTCAAAACGACGCTATAGAGCGCTGCACACCAAGACAACTAGACACAAGGACAGGTTTTTCCCGAACGCCATCACTCTGCTAAACAAATAATTCCCTCACCACTGTCAAACTATTCACTAAGGCTGCATTACTATTACCATTAGTCTTCTCATCGTTCCTATCACTCATCTCCTCCCACTTATAACTTTTTGCTTGTATCCTTACAATTTATATTAATATTGATTGTTTCCTGATTGTTTATTGGTACCCTATGACAACCATTGAGTGTTTTTTACCTCATGATTCCTGACAAATGTATCTTGTCTTTTTATGTACACTGAGAGCATATGCACCAAACACAAATTCCTTGTGTGTCCAATCACACTCGGCCAATAAATAATTCTATTCTATTCTATTCTATTCTATTCTATTCTATTCTATTCTATTCTATTCTATTCTATTCTATTCTATTCTATTCTATTCTATTCTATTCTATTACCTGGTGCAAAAGCAAGAGATTATTCAAACATATCTCTAGCATTAGCTCTTGGAAATGGAGAGTTTTTAAGCTAAAAACTTCACTATTATACCCACATGTCAGCTGTTACAGCAACCAGTCTCTATTAACTTGAGTTATTTCCTCATAAGAAATGGTCCATCTTAAAACTCCTATACCAGTGATGGCGAACCAATGGCACGTGTGCCACAGGTGGCACGCAGAGCCATATCAGAGGGCACGCAAGGCGTTGCCCTGTCAGCTCCACGGGCAAACCGGAAGTTTGGAAAAATGCACTTCCGGTTTGCCGTTGGGCTGTTTTTTGCACTCCCGGAGGGTTTAGGGAAGCTTCCTGAAGCCCCGGAATGCGAAAAATGTCGAAACAGGCAAGCCGGAAGTTCGGAAAACGCAATTCCAGTTTGCCGTTGGGCTGTTTTTAGCACTCTGGAGGGTTCAGGGAAGCTTCCTGAAGCCCCGGAGTGCAAAAAACAGCCCAACGGGCAAACCAGAAGTGCATTTTTCCAAACTTCCAGTTTGCCCATTTTGCCGTTTTTCACCGTCCCAGGCTTCGGTAAGGCCTTTGCGCGGGGGTGGGGGGGGTGCGCATGCGCAGGGGGCAGCATAGGGGAGTTGTGCGCATGCGTGGGGGGAGAGGGAATGGGTGTGGGCACCTGTGCGTGCGCTAGCGCGCGCACACATGCCCTTTTAGCACGCGAACCAAAAAAGGTTCGCCATCACTGTCCTATACTGACAAGACATCCTGTTTTACAGCTGGAGTATCTTTATGCATCTGAATTTCCACCCACCTGCATTTTGGGAATCTGAACAGTGTTATTCATATTTTCCAAGGCAAATCCGGAAGTCATACAGGCACAAACACAAAACAGCTACTTCTAAGAAACTCATAATTTGCCTCCCTCCAAATTCAATATTTAAAAAAAAACAGGTGTTTTCAAGACACGTGTAATTGAGAAAATGAAACCAAACCTTTCTTCTGTCTAGTCTGCTGCTTTCCTGTTCACTGGAAGATGCTATCCTGTTTTGACCATTTTAAATGATATTCAATAGCCGCTCCATTCAGCTTTTCTGATGGGAGTCAGCGGTGGGTTCCACCCGGTTCGGACCGGTTCGCCCGAACTGGTAGCGACCCGCTGGTGACATCATGATGATATCACCAAACTGGATCGGCCGGTGCTGGTCCGTGGGCGCCACTATCTTTTTTTAAATTATTTATTTATTTATTTATTTATTTATTTATTTATTTATTTATTTATTTATTTATTTATTTATTTATTTCCTTCTGAGCATACGCAGAAGCCAAGTTCTGGCACTGTGCATGCGGTCACCATCTGTTTTCCAGCTTTGTTTATTTTGCCACGTGGCGCGGGAGGAAGCGAACTGGCAGCGAGGTAAGTTAGAACCCACCCCTGCTTCTAGGGTCCCCCCGCGCCCCTTTTGGCTCCCAGGGGGCTGTAGGGAGCTTGTTAGGCCCAAAAGGGGTGTGGGGGGGCCTTCAAGGGAGAAAGAAAGAAAGAAACCCTCACTGTTTGGGGATCCCCACGTGCACGGAGTTTGAATTGAGAGCTTATTGTAAGTGGCTGCTAAGCTATCCTTGCTCAGGCTAAGCTAATCAACAGTGGAGCTCTAAGAATGCCAGATGATCAATGGGCATGTTCTCACTTTCAAAACGTCTGGCTTTTCTTCCTGCTACCAAAGACCTTCTGGGGTTCTTCACAGGAAGGGAGAAAGGGAGGGAAGGGGAGAGAGACAGAGAGAGAGGGGGGGAGGGAGGGAGAGAGACAAGAAAGAAATAGATGGATGGATGGATGGATGGATAGATAGATAGATAGATAGATAGATAGATAGATAGATAGATAGATAGATAGATAGATAGATAGATAGAAATATAGAAAGAGAAAGAAAGAAAAAAGAAAGAGAAAGAAAGAAAGAGAAAGAAAGAAAGAGAAAGAAAGAGAAAGAAAGAGGAAGAGGAATGAAGGAAGGAAGGGAGAGAAGAGAGAGAGAGAGAGAGAGAGAGAGAGAGAGAGAGAGAGAGAGAGAGAGAGAGAGAGAGAGAGAGAGAGAGAGGAAAAAGAGGAAGGAAGCACCACAAACCCTGCCACTATTCTGGTGCCTCTAACAGAGAGGAAAATTGCCAGAAAGGAGGACTTTACTAGGACAAGGCTGCCATGCAGAGGAAGGCAGAGATAGTCCTTGACTTATGACCACAATTGAGCCCAAAATTTTGATTGCTAAGCAAGAGCGTTGTTAAGTGAGTTTCACCACATTTTACTGGCTCTAACAGTCATGTGCAAGCTAGGGAAGAACATCTGAAGTACATCTGTAATGTTCTAATGTACAGATGTTATGGTTAAATGTGTGGCAGAAAGTGGACCCTGGGTGTGTTTTTCCAAATGCAGTAAGTGAGGTTGAATGTGTAGTTTTAGAAGTGTGTGTGTGTGTGTGTGTGTACATACACATACAGTATATATAGTAGATAATGTATCTTTTTGTGTGCCTGTATGTAATATGTATGTACACACATGGCATAAAGTATATACATAGGATTAAACAGTATATTTACCCCTACCCAGTCACATGACCGCAAAGCCACTCCCACCAAGTCACATGACCACAAAGCCACACCCACAGTCACATGACTACAAAGTCACAAAATAAGCCACGCCCACAGAGTGGTAGTAAAAAAAGTTTGAACCCACCCCTGCAGATATGGGATCAGGGGCGGGTTCCTAATTTTTTTACTACCACTCTGTGGGTGTGGCTTGCCAGCCATGTGACTTGGTGGGTGTGGCTTGCCAGCCATGTGATTGGGTGGGCATGGCTTGCCGGTCATATATTAGTTATTTCAGAGAGATGTTACTACTATTTTTGCTATTTTATACCTTACATGAAAAGCTTTGCATATAAAGTGTGTGTTACACCATGGCAACACAGCAACCTTTATATGCAGAAAATGCTATAGTTATAAGACAAGCAAGTCTCATACAGAACTTTTGGTTTCAGTCATGGATTCCTTAGACGAAAATATTGAGGACTGTTAAAAGAACAGTATCTTTTAACAGTCTTCAATGTTTTCGTCTAAAGAATAACAGTATAAAACTGTATAAAATTAACAGTATAAAAGGTTAAGCTTTCGGAAAACGCCCACTTTGGGAAGCTTTAGGCAAAAGCGAAGGAAAAGCGTCAAATGCGAGCCTCTTATTATTTTCAAGCGAAGGGACGGGAAAAGACTTAATTGTCAGGTTTTCAGTTTTTCCAGGCAAGCAGGCAGTTGACTAAGCAGCTTCCAACGGGATGCGGGAAGAGAAAGAGGAGGCACAAAGAAACTTTCAGGACTTGCTCAGTACAACACACTTCCACCGGGTGCGTTGCTAGAAACTGAGAGTTTTGGGGAGAAACCGGGACTTATTCCTCATCTGGATCCTTAGCCTGGATGGGGCGAGAGTCGGTGGGGGGCATACTCACTGGTTCGTGTGGGGCTCATTCAGTGGGATGGCCACCTCCTCTTCTTCATACTTGGGCCCGTCAAGAGAGTCACCTTCATCCACTGTGCTCAGTCCCCCGGCCGGAAGCGGTGGCTGCGGAGGCAGCGGCAGAGGAGGGAAGCTCCTGGCAGTATTGACGGCGATGCCACCATCGCCACTCCGCAGGGACAGGCCTGGAGCCCATTGCGAATGAGCCCGGGGTCTTCTCCCACCCCAGGCCTAGGATCATCACCGCACATTCATGGCTTCTTGGACTGCTGAAGGGAGGGAAACTGAAATAGGTCCTGCCACCCATTCTCCTCCCCTCAGCAGCTTGAGAAGCCTCAAACGTACGAAAATGCCTAGGATCATCACTGCACATTCGTAGCTTCTTGGACTGCTGAAGGGAGGAGAATGCAGATAGCTCCTGCCGCCCGTTCTTTCAGTGTCTCACGCGCTCCCTCAGCCATCCTCCCCTGCTTAGACTCACTGTGGGGTAGAAAGGCAGCGCATGCGCAGTGCCGGAAGCTCGGCTTCTGGGCATGCACAGAAGAATTTTTTAAAAAAAATTTTTAAAAAAATTTTTTTTTAATGGCAGCGACCAGGCACCGGCAACCGACCGCACTGGTACTGTGATGTCACCAGCAGGCCGCTACCGATGCTATAGAGTGGACCGCACCGGTAGGAACCCACCACTGCTTCAGATGTTCTTCCCTAGCTTGCACATGACTGTTAGAGCCAGGAAATGTCATGGATTGAGTAAAATGTGGTGAAACTCATTTAACAACGCTCTTGCTTAGCAACCAAAATTTTGGCCTCTTTCTTTCTTTCTTTCTTTCTTTCTTTCTTTCTTTCTTTCTTTCTTTCTTTCTTTCTTTCTTTCTTTCTTTCTTTCTTTCTTTCTTTCTTTCTTTCTTCTCCCCTTTCCTTTCCTTTCCTTATATATCTACCATCTACCATCTATCATCTATCAATATCTATATCTAATCTACCGTATTTTTCGGAGTATAAGACGCACCGACGTATAAGACGCACCTTAGTTTTGGGGGAGGAAAACAAGGAAAAAAGGCCTCTGCCTCCAAGCAATTTGCCAAACAGCAAACAGCAGACAGCACAGATGATATACACTGTTTGCTGTGTATTTCTGTGTATGTGTGCCTGACCCATAGAAATAGCAAAGAATTGGAGAAATGTACATTATGCCAAGAAGTTTTCTTAAATGTAGTCACACTAACTCCTCCCAATTATTTAAATAGATCTACTCCAAGGTAAGTCAGGATTTAACTCTAATACTAAACAGGACACTGTTACATTTCAGACTATACTTGTACAGAGCTGTTAAAATTAATTAAAATTTCTGGAAGTATACATTATTCTCTATTATTTAAAAGAAGATACAATAGCACTGGGCCTCTTCAGAGCAAGCATTTATTTTAAAAAGCTTCTTTATTTTGTTAAATTGTCTAGATTTGGGGTCTCCAACCTTGGCAACTTTAAGACTTGTGGACTTCAACTCCCAGAATTCCACAGCCAGCAAAGCTAACAAAGCTGGCTGTGGAAATCTGGGAGTTGAAGTCCACAAGTCTTAAAATTGCCAAGGTTGGAGACCCCTGGCTCTAGAACAATAATAAAGCAGTCTTTAAAAAATAAGTCTAATAATTTGAACATTCTACAGACATTTATAGTTATTCACTTACCCCCTTGCATTCAGTTCAGCACAAAATAAAAATCTGTGTTTCTCTCCCAGCTATTTGCCTCTTTGCAAGCTAGTTTCACTTTCATTTTAGCACGTGACAAATCAGCTGTAGGTCGGGAAGCTGCTAAGGACTTGCTTGGCTTTACAGGCTCTTCCCTCTTTACTGCAAACAGATAAATTGCTGGAAGACAGAGGCCAAAGGATGGGGTGGGGGGGCTACATTCGGTGTATAAGATGCATCCAAGTTTTCACCTTCTTTTGGGGGGTAAAAAGGTGTGTCTTACACTCTGAAAAATACGGTATATATCTATATCTATATCATCATCTATATCATCACCCCCCCCCTCTCTCTCTCCCTCCCTCCCTCCCTCCCTCTCTCCCTCTCTCCCTCTCTCTCTCTCTCTATTATCTATCATCTATTTATTTTCCAGAGTTATATTGCAACACATACAGGTTCAAATCTGACACAGAAAAGACACAGATCATTGTTTTTCCATTCACCCATCCCAAAAAAACCCACCAGAAAACAGTATGCAATATTAAACAGCCTGGAAAAATGCTTGTGTGAACACGGAGGCTGCATTTGCTTGGGAGAGGCCAAGAAAGCTCCCCGCCATCCTGGAACCATGCTCCGGGGAATGCGGCGCAGTTTTGGGATGGTGGAGAGCTTGTTTGGGAGAGCCGCCGCCAGTGGCAGCGAATGCTTGTGTGAGGCCAAGGAAGCTCTCTGCCATCCCGGAACCATGCTGTGCACGAGGAAGAAGTTTCACGGCGTGGCGCAGTTTCGGGATGGCGGAGGCTTGCTTGGGAGAGCTGGTGGTGGCAGTGGCAATTGCTTGGGAGAGGCCAAGGAAGCTCTCCGCCATCCTGGAACCGCACCATGAGGCAGCGGCGGTTTATCTGTTGAGGATTCGAGCCTCAGTGCGCTGAGCTGGAAGGGAGGCAAGCGGGCAGGATGGGCCTGCCTCTTCCTCCGCTCTCCTGGCATGCCAAACTTTGTGCAGCAGTGGGAAGCAGCCAAGAGCCGGGGCAGGTGCCCCACATGCTCTGCGGCCGAGCCGAGCCCCGCACGCCTCTCTGCCTCCCATCTCGCCTGCCTCCTCCTCCTTCTGCCAGGCAGGGAGGGAGGGCAGTGAGAGGGGTGGCGGCAGCCCCTGCCAAGTGCAGTGCACAGAGGCAGTGGGCAAGGCGTCCCCAGCATGCCTTTTAATCCAGCCGGCCATGCAACTACAAGTGCGGTGTGGAAACCGCTGGTGGCTGGGGAGTGGCAGGCCCACCCATGCAGGGAGAGGGCCAGGCCTGCACTTGGAAGGGGCCGCCACTTTCACTGCCCTCCCTTCCCATCTGGCTGCAGACATCCACCTGCCCTCCAAAAGCAGCCCTGCCACCATTTGTTTTTGTTTTACGGCAGGAGAAGGAAGAAAACAGGCAGTGACAGCGGCAGGAGAGAGAGGGTGGGAGAGCTGGTGGTGGGGTGATACAGCAGTGGGTGGACCGATGCGTGCAGGGAGGGAGGGAAGCGTGCTGGAGATCCTAGCTGCAGTTTACTTGTGACGATCTCCCGTGCACTCCCCTCCCTCCCTCCACCCCTCCCTCGGTCTACCTGCTGTGGCATTACCCCTCCACCAGCTCTCCCTCCCGGAGCCCTTCCCATGGGTTTCCCCCAGCTGGCCTGGCAGGGAAGCACGCGGGAGATCTTAGCTGCAATTTATTCGCATCTCCCACGCACTCCCCTCCCTCCCCCCTCCCTCCTCGCACAAATCGGTCCACCTGCTGCTGGTATCACCCCTCTGCTAGATCTCCCTCCCCCATCCACCCACCGGCCCATGCCCTTCTGCCTTACCTTTGCCAACAGCGGTGAGCAGAAGAATTACGCGGCTAGATTCAGCAAGTAGGGGCTGGGCGGGGTGAGCGAGCATCGGGTGGGCGGGGCATGCGCAGTGGAGAAAAATCTGAATTTTTTTTTAAAAAAGAAAAAAAAGCCTAAAACAAGATGGTGACACATGCGCAGTGCCAGAAACTTGGCTTCTGCACATGCACAGAAGAAGAAAAATCAGGAAAAATGCAAAAAAAAAAAAAAAATCAAAAAAATTATAATAAAATTTTTTAAAAAGATGGCACTGACCACGGACCGGCACCGACTGACCCGGTTCGGTGACATCATCATGACATCACCAGCGGGTTGCTACCAGTTCGGGCGAACCGGTCTGAACCGGGAGTGATGGAGTCCCCAAAGTGAGAATAAATCTCAGAGAGGTGATGTTTGATCTTTTCCTGGAATTCAGACATTAGAAATGAAACCGCAGTTTAAAGTTCTAATTAAAATATTTATTTCGGTACAAAAACAATAAATTCTGATTAATTACATGTCTGATATAAAATGCGACTTCCCTCATCGGAAGCCAGAAGAAGAAGGATAGAATGGAGTTGGGAATGCACACATGCGTACAAGAACATATCAATCACGTGCTCAGGAATGAACCATTATATTAGATAGGGATGCAACTTCCTGCATATACATATAACAGGCAATAAATCACACTGTGACAGGGAGGAACCCACCCCTCCTCCTCCTCCTCCTCCTCCTCCTCCTCCTCCTCCTCCTCCTCCTCCTCCTCCTCTCCACAAACCCAACTCCCTTCTAGCACTGATGGTGTTACCTAGCTGGGTCGTGAAATGTCTGCAAGAAAACCACCCAGCTCAGAGAGCACCAAGGCCCTCAGAGTTCAACCCTGAGCTACAAATATTCTCTTCTCCCAACGAAGAGGCATTTCCAGTCTTTGTGCAAATCTCTTATTGTTGGTTCACCAGAGGCCTGAATAATCCATTTTCTCACGGTCTGTTGATGGCATCTTGTTTACACATCGCCTTGACTTCCCTCCAGCTTTCGTCTAACAATGCGAAGAAAAATCACGAGAGAAAAGAGAAGTTTCTAGGTTCTGGATAAATAAAACAGTCTTAATCCTATCTTGTTTTGCCAAATCAGTCTCAACTTTCTAAGAATAGAACTGAGTTTAAAGGCTGTCTAGAAATTCAACAAACTGCCCATGGTTTCCAGGACACCACAGTCAACTAATGCAAAAGAAAAACATTTCAACTATAGGACCATCTCGGACGAGTGGTTTTTGTATTTTCTGGAAATGCAGGTAGTCCTTGACTTACGACCACAATGGAGCCCCAAATTTCTGTTGCTAAGCAAGATAGTTCTTAAGTGAATTTTGCCCCATTTTATGACCTTTCTGGTCACAGCTGTTAAGTGAACACCCTGCGTTAAATGAGTCCATGTCTCTTCCAGCCTGCTGGCTGGGGAACTCTGGGAATTGAAACTGCAGGAATCTTGGGTGAGAGTGACCATGTCATACCAGAATTCAACATAATACAAACACAAGCAATAGAACATAATGACACCAGAGTCTTATATTTTAAAAGAGCTGATTTTAATAAACTCAGAGAGAACTTGGGAAGATTCCTTGGATGAAAATCCTAAAGGAGAAAACAACTCAAAAATCTTGGGAAACTCTGAAAAGTACGATCATAAAAGCCTAGACCAACACAATACCACTGAGAAAGAAAAACAAGAAATCCATGAAGAAACCAGCATGGGTGCACAAAGATTTCTCGGGACAAATTGAAAGACAAAAAGGACAAGTACAAAAAATGGAAAGAGGGACACACAACTAAGGCAGAATATCAACAGATAGCCAGAATCTGCAAAGTTGAAGTCAGGAAGGCAAAGGCTCAGAATGAACAAAGATTTGCAACAAAAGTCAAAGATAATAAAAAAAAGTTTCTTCTTATAAATAAGAAGGAAAAAAAAATCAAGGAAACAATTGGTCCACTAAAGAGAGAAGATTGCAAGGAAATAACAGGCAACAGAGAGAAAGCAGAGCTGCTTAACTCATTTGCATCGGTCTTCACGCAAAAAGAAACTATAGTCCAACCTACCAAAAACATAACTGTAAAAGACAGACTAGAAATGAAAATTAAAATAAGCAAAAAAATAGTAAGAGAACAGCTATCTGACCTTGATTAATATAAATCACCAGGACCAGACGGATTACATCCCAGAGTTCTAAAGGAGCTAGCAGATGTCATTTCAGAACCACTACACCACATCTTTCAAAAATCCTGGAACACGGAGGAACTACCTGAGGACTGGAAAAGAGCTGATGTGGTTCCCATCTTCTAAAAAGGAAAAAAAAAAGACCCAGTAGACTACAGACCAATCAGCCTAACACCAATACCCGGGAAAATACTGGAAAAGATAATTAAAAAAATAGATCTGCCCAAACCTAGAAACAAGTAAAGTAATAATTAGCAATCAGCATGAGTTTGTTAAAAACAGATCATGCCAAACCAATCTTATTTCATTCTTCAACACAGTGACTAAATTAGTGGACCAGCGAAATACTGTGGACACAATATACTTAGACTTCAGCAAGGCATTCAACAAAGTAGACCACAACCTACTTCTTAGTAAGCTAGAAAAAAGTGGGATAGATAGCATCACCACCAGATGGATTTGCAACTGGCTGACAAACTGTACTCAATGAATAGTCCTTAATGGATCTAAGTCTACATGGAGAGAAGTAAGCAGTGGGGTACCACAAGGTTCCGTCTTAGGCCCAGTACTCTTCAATATCTTCATAAATGACTTAAATGAGGGAATAGAAGCAGCGGTGAAATGCGCCCGGTTCGCTTTTACCTGTCTGTCGTCAGAGAGCCGATTGCGCAGGCAGCGTGACACTCCACCCACCCGCTGGGACACCGCCATTTGAGTTTTTTTACCCTCTGCGCATGCACAAAGCATTCTGTGCATGCGCAGAGGGTAAAAGAACTCAAATGGCGGTGTCCCAGCAAGTGGGCGGAGCGTCGCGCTGCCTGCGCGATCTGCTCTCCGACGACAGACAGGTAAAAGTGAACCGGGAGCATTTCACCCCTGAATAGAAGATGATCTTACCAAATTTGCAGATGATACAAGCTGGCAGGAATAGCGAACACCCTAGAAGATAGGCTCAAGATTCAGATGGATCTTGACAGACTTGAACACTGGGCCCTGTCTAACAAAATGAAATCCAATGTAGATGTAAAGAAGTGTAAATTCCTACACTTAGGTAGGAAAAACCAAAAGTATATATATATATAAACTGGGTGAAACCAGGCTTAATAGCAGTAACTGTGAGAGAGATCTTGGAGTCTTAGTGGACAACCAGCTAAATATGAGCCAGCAGTGTGCAGCGGCAGCCAAAAAAGCCAATGCAATCCTAAATTGCATTAACAGAGGGATACAATCAAGATCAAGTGAAATATTAATACTATTATATAAAGCCTTAGTAAGACCACACTTAGAGTACTGCGTCCAGTGTTGATCACAACACTATAAAAAAAGAGGTTGAGACTCTAGAAAAAGTGCAGAGGAGAGCAACCAGGATGATTAGGGTACTGGAGACTAAAACATACAATGAACGGTAATGGGAACTGGGCACGGCTAGTCTACTGAAGAGAAGGACCAGGGGGAGACATGATAGCAGTCTTCCAATATTTGAGGGACTGCCACAGAGAGGAGGGGGTCAGGCTGTTTTTCAAAGCACCTGAAGGCCAGACAAGGAACAATGGATGGAAACTGAACAAGGAGAAATTTAACCTGGAAATAAGGATAAATTTTCTGACAGTGAGTTGAAGTCCATGCATTGGAAGAATGCTGGCTGGGAAATTCTGGGAATTGAAGTCCATGCATTGGAAGAATGCTGACTGAGGAATTCTGGGAGTTGAAGTCCACGCTTCTCAACTCCCCAATATTGAGAAACACCGTTCCGGAGGATCTTCTGCACATGTGCTGTGTTCACTCAATCGTAGCTAATGTTGAATGAAAAAAGGTGGATGCAGTGGGTTGGAATTAACCAAAAGCAATTTTCACACGGCAGCCTTCGGTTTCTCCTCTCCCACGCTTGAATGAGCTGGAAACGATACCAGTTCAAGAAATCTCCAAATTTCATTTAAACTTTAGCGATGGCAAAAGGCCCTGATACTATGGCCAGCTGTTACTGAAGATTTAAGGTGGTTTTTTTTTAACTGATTACATTTCTACACCGTCCATCTTGCCTAAAATAACTCTGGGCCATTGACCGCAATGTAACAAAGGCGTATAAATACATGAATAAAAAAGCAAAGCTTAAAAAAAAGAATGAAAAACAACCTACAATTTACAACTAAAATTAAATCAGGTTACTGATTTACTGTGATTTATTTTGAACAGAAAACGTGTCCATGTGGTACGGGAATAAAAAGACAATGGAACGTGTTATTTTGTACTGTGCCCTGTGCGCAGAGACGGATGAGGAATTATTATTAGCGTTCTTTACTAATATATCCTGGTCTTTCTGACTTGTTTTATTTTAAATTGTAATGATCGGATTCAAATGGTTTTATTTCCTTGATCACAGCTACTGTATAACAGCATTGAAAAATTGATCGTTTTTCACACAGATGACCATTGCAGTATCCCGTAGTCATATCATCAACATTTAGACGTGTGGCAACCGACTCATATTTATGACGGTTGCAATGTCCGGGGCTCCCATGATCCCCTTTTGTAACCTTTTGACAAGCAGAGTCAAAGGGGAAGCCAGATTCACTTAACGACCATGTGATGAACTTAACAACTGCAGTAATTCACTGAACAACTGTGGCAAGGAAGGTCGTAAAAATGGGGCAAAATTCATTTAACACCCATCTCACTTAGCAACGGAAATTTTAGGCTCAATTGCAGTCATAAGTCAAGGACTCCCTTTAGGGCTAATTTATACAACGAGGCTGGGATGTTAGCGCACAGTTTCCAAATACTGTTGCAGCCAACTCTGGGCTACTGTGACTCAGCGGCCTCCTCTCTTTCATTTAATTGCCCATTAATCTTGCTAAAATGCCTACAAAATGCCTCCAGGTTTGAAAAGTTTGAATGAGGAGGAGGGAAAAAAAAGAGGGAATAGAGGAACCTGAATCTTTCTCCTTCAAACAAAGAACTTCTTTAAGCCACTGGGACAGAAAGATGTAAATTCTTAACTTTGCATTGCTAATATGTGAAGATGTCTGGTCTATTGATTAGACACTGTTTGCTAAAATGAACCCAAGGGGGTCAATTTATTTTCCAAAGCACCTGAGGGCAGGGCACGAAGCAATGGATGGAAACTAATCAAAGAAAGAAGCAACCTGGAACTAAGGAGAAACTTTCTAACAGGGAGGACAATTAACCAGGGAAACAACTTGTCTTCAGAAATCGTGGGCACTTCATCACTGGAGGTTTTAAAAAAGAGACTGGAGAGTTTGAGATTGTATAGGTCAGTGTTGATGAACCTTTTCAGCACCGAGTGCCAAAACAGGAGCATGCGCATGCTGGAAACCGGAAGAGCAATGGGCGATGGCTCGCGTGCGCGGAGAGATGGCTCTGTGTGCCACTTCCGGCATGCGTGCCATAGGTTCGCCATTACGGGTATAGGTTCTCCTGCTTGAGCAGGGGGTTGGACTAGAAGACCTCCAAGGTCCCTTCCAGCTCTATTCTACTCTACTCTACTCTACTCTACTCTACTCTACTCTACTCTACTCTACTCTACTCTACTCTACTCTACTCTACTCTACTCTACTCTACTCTACTCTACTCTATTCAGAATTCTATTCTATTTTATTCTACTCTACTCTATTCTACTCTACTCTACTCTACTCTACTCTACTCTACTCTACTCTACTCTATTCAGAATTCTATTCTACTCTACTCTACTCTACTCTACTCTACTCTACTCTACTCTACTCTACTCTACTCTACTCTACTCTACTCTATTCAGAATTCTATTCTACTCTACTCTACTCTACTCTACTCTACTCTACTCTACTCTACTCTATTCAGAATTCTATTCTATTCTATTCTATTCTATTCTATTCTATTCTATTCTATTCTATTCTATTCTATTCTATTCTATTCTATTCTATCCATTCCACTCCACTCCATTCTATTCTAAATCTGGGTTGCTTCAACACAACATGGTTACAGAATTATCTCATTTTCTTGGTTCGTGCAGCACATTGAATCAGAAGGATTACAATCAGTGCTAATCAGTATAACAGCATAACAGAGTTGGAAGGGACCTTGGAGGTCTTCTAGTCCAACCCCCTGCTCAGGCAGGAAACCCTATACCTATACCACATCAATCAAACTTAGCATATTGTGTGAATGAGCATGGTATGTTTAAGCAAATATCGTAACTGCAAGCAAATATTTTTGACCTGGGTTTATAGTTAAATGTACAGTCCACTCTTGTTTTCATTAAACATGTTTTGGGGAAAAGTCCATCATCTAAACCTTGATTATGTATCCTGAATCCCATCCCTAATCTCCATTAAATCTAACATGTAATTTTCATCAATTTTAAGTGTGATGATGTATAATTATTTGACAGATGTGATGTAATTTGCTTTGCAGTGCGCTTCATTTGCCTTACACAAGGGACTACACAATTATGTTATTAAGCAAATGACAAAAATTGACAGAAATGACACAAATCGTACAGACAGAATGGAAAACAGGACCTGGAAAAGCTGCTCGTTGTATCCAAAAATCTGCTAACTGGGATTATGTTTCATTGTGTAAAGAGACAGCTTGATCATGCTTGCCATTTTTCATCTTTATTTTTTTATGTTTCCTTGGTTTTGTTATAAGTTCTATGTTTGATTGCTGTGAGCTAATCAGAGTTGTGGAGTGTGGAGAACCACACCAATTTAAATAACAATAGTTATTTAAATAACTATTTGCCAAATCTATTTGAAACATCTGTTTGACTGTGTGACGGACCATAACAGAGGAGGAGGATGAAGAGGAGGAGAAGGAGGAGGAAGAGAAGAAGAAAGAGAAGGAGAAAGGGAAGGGAAAAGAAAAAAGAAAAGAAAAGATAGACATGAGAAGGAGAAGATAGATGAGGAGGAGGAGAAAAAAGAGCAAGAAAATTTACATATGAAGAGAAGGAGAAGGAGGAGAAGGAAGACAGCTAAAGAGGAGGAGGAGGAGATAGATGCGGAGAAGAGAAAGAGAAAAAAGACATGAGAAGAAGGAGAAGGAGACAGAGAAGAAGGTAGACAGGGAGGAGGAGAAAGAGAAGGAAAAAGAAAATATAGATCTGACGAGAAGGGGAAAGAGAAAGAGGAGGAGGAGGAGAAGAAGAAAGATAAACAAGTAAGAGGAATAAGTTCTAGTCCTGCCTTGTGCACAAAAACTGGCTGATGAGTTTGGGCCAATCACCAGGAGACGGTGAGTTCTAGTCCTGCTGTAGGCATGAAAGCCGACTGGCTGGCTTTGGGCCAATCACCAGGAGACGGTGAGTTCTAGTCCTGCTGAAGGCATGAAAGCCGACTGGCTGGCTTTGGGCCAATCACCAGGAGACGGTGAGTTCTAGTCCTGCCGTAGGCATGAAAGCCGACTGGCTGGCTTTGGGCCAATCACCAGGAGACGGTGAGTTCTAGGCATGAAAGCCAGTTGGGTGACTTTCAGCCAGACCCTCCCTCTCTCAGCCCAGCCCACCTCACAGAGTTGTTGCGGGAAAAATAGGGGCAGGAAGGTTATGTATGTTCACCATCTTCAATTACCTATAAAGTAATGAAGGAGGAATAAAAATATAACAATGAAATGGTTAAATATATACAAGCTCTGAACAAAGAAGATTATCTAGGCATTTTCTCACATGTTGACCATCCTTAGAACATCCATCCTAGGGTTCTGTAGAGATTTAACTATTTGCTTTTTCTCTTCCGATTTAAATCTCTGTAGAGAATTTGGGCAGTAGAGCTGATTAAAAATAGAACAGGGCAATCAAAAAATAGAAGTAATCATCAAATCAGGTCCCAGTGGAATGGCCTGGACAATTCATTTTTGACAACATCAGAAAGTCACCTAATGTAATGCAAAATATTTAATTCTACCCACAAGGGCAGGTTATTTATAACATTATTTTCCCTGGGATTTTCGGAGCACAGAATCACTTACCGTATTTTTCGGAGTATAAGACGCACCTTAGTTTTGGGGGAGGAAAACAAGGAAAAAAGGCCTCTGCCTCCAAGCAATTTGCCAAACAGAAAACAGCACAGATGATATACACTGTTTGCTGTGTATTTCTGTGCGTGTGTGCCTGACCCATAGAAATAGCAAAGAACTGGAGAAATGTACATTATGGCAGTATATTAATCCCAGAAAGTTTTCTTAAATGTAGTCACACTAACTCCTCCCAATTATTTAAATAGATCTACTCCAAGGTAACTAAACTCTAATACTAAACAGGACACATTTCAGACTATACTTGTACAGAGCTGTTAAAATTAATTAAAATTTCTGGAAGTACACATTATTCTCTATTATTTAAAAGAAGATACAATAGCACTGGACCTCTTCAGAGCAAGCATTTATTTTAAAAAGCTTCTTTATTTTGTTAAGTTGTCTAGAGGTCTCCAACCTTGGCAACTTTAAGACTTGTGGACTTCAACTCCAGAGTTGAAGTCCACAAGTCTTAAAATTGCCAAGGTTGGAGACCCCTGGCTAGAACAATAATAAAGCAGTCTTTTAAAAATAAGTCTAATAATTTGAACATTCTACAGACATTTATAGTTATTCACTTACCCCCTTGCTTCCAGTTCAGCAGAAAATAAAAATCTGTGTGTCTCTCCCAGCTATTTGCCTCTTTGCAGCTAGTTTCCGTTTCATTTTAGCACGTGGCAAATCAGCTGTAGGTCGGGAAGCTGCTAATGACTTGCTTGGTTTTACAGGCTCTTCCCTCTTTGCTGCAAGCAGATAAATTGCTGGAAGACAGAGGCCAAAGGGTGGGGGTGGGAGGGTGGGTGGGTGGGGCTACATTTGGTGTATAAGACTCACCCAAGTTTTCACCCTCTTTTGGGGGGTAAAAAGGTGCATCTTATACTCCGAAAAATACGGTAGTTCCCGACGTTGTTAGTTGCAATAAAATAGCTGCTAAAATATAAGTAGTCCTGGACTTACAACAGTTCCTTTAGTGACCGAAGTTACAACGGCTTTGAAAAAAAGTGACTTCTGACTGTTTTTCATACTGTTGCAGCCATCCCCCTGGTCACACGATCAAAATTCAAATGCTTAGCAACTGACTCATATTTATGACGGTTGCAGGGTCCCGGGATATTGTGATTCCCATTTGCAACTTTCTGACAAACAAAGTCAATGGGGGAAGCCAGTGTTGTGGCTTGTCAGCCGCCGGCCCCTCCAGCAGCCAAATCAGAGGAGGAGGAGGAGGCATGGGAGTCAGGGTCAGCATCAAGGCAACCTGAGAGCTCCGAGAGGGAAGAGGGAATGTAGTTGCTGTGGCCTAGAGGTGGAGCTCTTGCCTCACAATCAGGAGGTTGTGAGTTCGATCCTAGGTAGAGGCAGATGTAGGTTCTCCTTGGGCAGGGGGTTGGACTAGATGACCTGCAAGGTCCCTTCCAACTCTGTTAATCTGTTAGTTGGCAGAGATAGAGAGACAGAGGCGGAGCCTGGGCCGTCTGTCAGCCCTCAGATGGAGTCAATGGCCCCCAGGTCTTGAGGTGGCTGATGAGGAAGAGGAGGAACAGCTGGGTCCAGTGCCTGACGCGCGGATGCGCAGAAGGCAGAGGAGAGGAGAGCAGTGGAAATCTATGGGCCGGTCCTTGGGACGGAAGAGCCACTGCTGCTAGCGAAGCCCCACCCTAGCTCTGGGGACAAAAGGCAGGGGGCAGAGATGAATAGATGTGGCAGAACAACTATTCATCTCCCTGCCAATCAGCCACTGATAGCCTGCTTTGTGTGTGAGAGAGACTTTTTGCTGGGGTTGTTGGCACTCCTAATAAAGTAATCATTGATTTAACTACAAAGGGTTTGTCATGTTTTGGAGCCGGGTCAGAACAGCCAGATTTGCTTAACAACCATGTTACTAACCCTTCTGTTGTGACCCGCCAGCTGCCAGCAGAGCTGGTGCCAGACTCGGACAAGGAGGAGGTTGGGGAGGAACTTGGGCCAGTCCTGGAGTCTGGGGAAGGTGCTGATGGATGCTCTGCGTCAGAAGCAGAGATAGAACCAGGGCCGTCTGACATTTCCCAGCTGCCTTCGGAGTCGGAGATAAGTGGGGAAGAAGAACAGCTGGGGCCTGTTCCAGATACGTGTATGAGAGCTGTCAGGCGAAGACAACAACTGAGGAACAGGAGCTGACTTGGGAAGAAAGGCACACCTGGATGCTGAATGGCCCCTCCCTGGCTGGGGAATAAATAGAAGCAAAAGGTGAGTGGTGGTTGCAGGAGACAACAGTTCGTATTTCTTTCTGAAGCTCCTGTCCTGGCAATTATCCAAGGATTGATAAGGTCTGTTCTTGCAATTAACCCTTGGAAGGATAATTACTTGGACTTTTCTGTGTGTGAATGCCATGAATTCACAGTAGTTAAATAAAGAGGGTTTTTCTGGGACAAGGAGTCTGTTTCTTGGTTCTGCGAAGGCTGGGTCAGAACACCTTCCTCGCCCTTCCTCGCACTTACACCTGTCAGAGTGTCTGCATGGTCATGTGAAAAAAATCCAGGTGCTTAGCGTCTGGAATGTATTTATTATGATGGTTGTGGTCACGTGATTGCCATCTGCAACTTTTCAGGGTGATGTCCGGCAAGTGAAGTAAACAGGGGAAGCCAGAATCGCTTAACATCCGTGTGGTTCACTTAACAAACTACCATGATTCATTTAACAACGGTGGGAATAAAGGTTGTAAAATTTGGATGTGATTCACTTAACAACCGCTTTGGTTAGCCACAGAAATTCTGCTCCCAACTGTGGTTGTAAGTTGAGGACTTCCAGTATAGGCAAATCGTACGATAAAATCTGTATGGTGACATCTGGAAAAAGATCAGATCAGGAGAAAAAGGGTGGCAATCCAGAGGTTGAGAATTTGGCTTGTTTTTGTTGTTATTGGTTTAAAAAGAAAAGGACCAGATGAAATTCTCAACCCCTCTTAATTTGGAGAATTATGCCAACTGGCCACAACTGAGCCCCAAAGCGAAAAAGTGGTTAAGTGAATTTTGCATCATTTTATGCCTTTTCTTGCCACATTCGTTAAGTGAATCCCTGCAGTTGATAAGTTAGTCACCCAGTCGTTAAGTGAACCTGGCTTCCCCATTGACTCTGCTTGCCAGAAGGTCACAAAAGGGGATCGCGTGACCCTGCAGCTGGGTGACTTTGGGCCATTCACCAGGAGACGGTAAGTTCTAGTCCCGCCTTAGGCATGAAAGGCAGCTGGGTGACTTCGGGCCAATCACCAGGAGACGGTGAGTTCTAGTCCCGCCTTAGGCATGAAAGCCAGCTGGGTGACTTTGGACCAATCACCAGGAGACGGTGAGTTCTAGTCCCGCCTTAGTCATGAAAGGAAGCTGGATGATTTTGGGCCAATCACCAGGAGACGGTGAGTTCTAGTCCCGCCTTAGGCATGAAAGCCAGCTGGGTGACTTTGGGCCAATCACCAGGAGACGGTGAGTTCTAGTCCCGCCTTAGGCATGAAAGGCAGCTGGGTGACTTTGGGCCAATCACCAGGAGACGGTAAGTTCTAGTCCCGCCTTAGGCATGAAAGCCAGCTGGGTGACTTTGGGCCATTCACCAGGAGACGGTGAGTTCTAGTCCCGCCTTAGTCATGAAAGGCAGCTGGGTGACTTTGGACCAATCACCAGGAGATGGTGAGTTCTAGTCCCGCCTTAGTCATGAAAGGCAGCTGGGTGATTTTGGGCCAATCACTAGGAGACGGTGAGTTCTAGTCCCGCCTTAGGCATGAAAGCCAGCTGGGTGACTTTGGACCAATCACCAGGAGACGGTGAGTTCTAGTCCCGCCTTAGGCATGAAAGGCAGCTGGGTGATTTTGGACCAATCACCAGGAGACGGTGAGTTCTAGTCCCGCCTTAGTCATGAAAGGCAGCTGGGTGATTTTGGGCCAATCACCAGGAGACGGTGAGTTCTAGTCCCGCCTTAGGCATGAAAGGCAGCTGGGTGACTTTGGACCAATCACCAGGAGACGGTGAGTTCTAGTCCCGCCTTAGTCATGAAAGGCAGCTGGGTGATTTTGGGCCATTCACCAGGAGACGGTGAGTTCTAGTCCCGCCTTAGGCATGAAAGGCAGCTGGGTGACTTTGAGCCAATCACCAGGAGACGGTGAGTTCTAGTCCCGCCTTAGGCATGAAAGGCAGCTGGGTGACTTTGGGCCAATCACCAGGAGACGGTGAGTTCTAGTCCCGCCTTAGTCATGAAAGGCAGCTGGGTGATTTTGGGCCAATCACCAGAAGACGGTGAGTTCTAGTCCCGCCTTAGGCATGAAAGGCAGCTGGGTGACTTTGGGCCAATCACCAGGAGACGGTGAGTTCTAGTCCCGCCTTAGGCATGAAAGGCAGCTGGGTGACTTTGGGCCATTCACCAGGAGACGGTGAGTTCTAGTCCCGCCTTAGGCATGAAAGGCAGCTGGGTGACTTTGGGCCAATCACCAGGAGACGGTGAGTTCTAGTCCCGCCATAGGCATGAAAGGCAGCTGGGTGACTTTGGACCAATCACCAGGAGATGGTGAGTTCTAGTCCCGCCTTAGGCATGAAAGGCAGCTGGGTGATTTTGGGCCAATCACTAGGAGACGGTGAGTTCTAGTCCCGCCTTAGGCATGAAAGGCAGCTGGGTGACTTTGGGCCATTCACCAGGAGACGGTGAGTTCTAGTCCCGCCTTAGGCATGAAAGCCAGCTGGGTGACTTTGGGCCAATCACCAGGAGACGGTGAGTTCTAGTCCCGCCTTAGGCATGAAAGGCAGCTGGGTGACTTTGGACTAATCACCAGGAGACGGTGAGTTCTAGTCCCGCCTTAGTCATGAAAGGCAGCTGGGTGATTTTGGGCCAATCACCAGGAGACGGTGAGTTCTAGTCCCGCCTTAGGCATGAAAGGCAGCTGGGTGATTTTGGGCCAATCACCAGGAGACGGTGAGTTCTAGTCCCGCCTTAGGCATGAAAGGCAGCTGGGTGACTTTGGGCCAATCACCAGGAGACGGTGAGTTCTAGTCCCGCCTTAGGCATGAAAGCCAGCTGGGTGACTTTGGGCCATTCACCAGGAGACGGTGAGTTCTAGTCCCGCCTTAGGCATGAAAGGCAGCTGGGTGACTTTGGGCCAATCACCAGGAGACGGTGAGTTCTAGTCCCGCCATAGGCATGAAAGGCAGCTGGGTGACTTTGGACCAATCACCAGGAGATGGTGAGTTCTAGTCCCGCCTTAGTCATGAAAGGCAGCTGGGTGATTTTGGGCCAATCACCAGGAGACGGTGAGTTCTAGTCCCGCCTTAGGCATGAAAGGCAGCTGGGTGACTTTGGGCCAATCACCAGGAGACGGTGAGTTCTAGTCCCGCCTTAGGCATGAAAGGCAGCTGGGTGACTTTGGGCCATTCACCAGGAGACGGTGAGTTCTAGTCCCGCCTTAGGCATGAAAGGCAGCTGGGTGACTTTGGGCCAATCACCAGGAGACGGTGAGTTCTAGTCCCGCCTTAGGCATGAAAGCCAGCTGGGTGACTTTGGGCCATTCACCAGGAGACGGTGAGTTCTAGTCCCGCCGTAGGCATGAAAGGCAGCTGGGTGACTTTGGGCCAATCACCAGGAGACGGTGAGTTCTAGTCCCGCCTTAGGCATGAAAGGCAGCTGGGTGACTTTGGGCCAATCACCAGGAGACGGTGAGTTCTAGTCCCGCCTTAGTCATGAAAGGCAGCTGGGTGATTTTGGGCCAATCACCAGGAGACGGTGAGTTCTAGTCCCGCCTTAGGCATGAAAGGCAGCTGGGTGACTTTGGGCCATTCACCAGGAGACGGTGAGTTCTAGTCCCGCCTTAGGCATGAAAGGCAGCTGGGTGACTTTGGGCCATTCACCAGGAGACTGTGAGTTCTAGTCCCGCCTTAGGCATGAAAGCCAGCTGGGTGACTTTGGGCCAATCACCAGGAGACGGTGAGTTCTAGTCCCGCCTTAGGCATGAAAGGCAGCTGGGTGACTTTGGACCAATCACCAGGAGACGGTGAGTTCTAGTCCCGCCTTAGTCATGAAAGGCAGCTGGGTGATTTTGGGCCAATCAACAGGAGACGGTGAGTTCTAGTCCCGCCTTAGGCATGAAAGGCAGCTGGGTGACTTTGGGCCAATCACTTGGAGACGGTGAGTTCTAGTCCCGCCTTAGGCATGAAAGCCAGCTGGGTGACTTTGGGCCATTCACCAGGAGACGGTGAGTTCTAGTCCCGCCTTAGGCATGAAAGGCAGCTGGGTGACTTTGGGCCAATCACCAGGAGATGGTGATTTCTAGTCCCGCCTTAGGCATGAAAGGCAGCTGGGTGACTTTGGACCAATCACCAGGAGACGGTGAGTTCTAGTCCCGCCTTAGTCATGAAAGGCAGCTGGGTGATTTTGGGCCAATCACCAGGAGACGGTGAGTTCTAGTCCCGCCTTAGGCATGAAAGGCAGCTGGGTGACTTTGGGCCAATCACCAGGAGACGGTGAGTTCTAGTCCCGCCTTAGGCATGAAAGGCAGCTGGGTGACTTTGGGCCATTCACCAGGAGACGGTGAGTTCTAGTCCCGCCTTAGGCATGAAAGGCAGCTGGGTGACTTTGGGCCAATCACCAGGAGACGGTGAGTTCTAGTCCCGCCTTAGGCATGAAAGGCAGCTGGGTGACTTTGGACCAATCACCAGAAGACGGTGAGTTCTAGTCCCGCCTTAGTCATGAAAGGCAGCTGGGTGATTTTGGGCCAATCACCAGGAGACGGTGAGTTCTAGTCCCGCCTTAGGCATGAAAGGCAGCTGGGTGACTTTGGGCCAATCACCAGGAGACGGTGAGTTCTAGTCCCGCCTTAGGCATGAAAGCCAGCTGGGTGACTTTGGGCCATTCACCAGGAGACGGTGAGTTCTAGTCCCGCCTTAGGCATGAAAGGCAGCTGGGTGACTTTGGGCCAATCACCAGGAGACGGTGAGTTCTAGTCCCGACTTAGGCATGAAAGGCAGCTGGGTGACTTTGGACCAATCACCAGGAGACGGTGAGTTCTAGTCCCGCCTTAGTCATGAAAGGCAGCTGGGTGATTTTGGGCCAATCACCAGGAGACTGTGAGTTCTAGTCCCGCCTTAGTCATGAAAGGCAGCTGGGTGACTTTGGGCCAATCACCAGGAGACGGTGAGTTCTAGTCCCGCCTTAGGCATGAAAGCCACCTGGGTGACTTTGGGCCATTCACCAGGAGACGGTGAGTTCTAGTCCCGCCTTAGGCATAAAAGGGTGCTGGGTGACTTTGGGCCAATCACCAGGAGACGGTGAGTTCTAGTCCCGCCTTAGGCATGAAAGTCACCCAGCTGCCTTTCATGCCTACGGCGGGACTAGAACTCACCGTCTCCTGGTGAATGGCCCAAAGTCACCCAGCTGGCTTTCATGCCTAAGGCGGGACTAGAACTCACCATCTCCTGGTGATTGGCCCAAAGTCACCCAGCTGCCTTTCATGCCTAAGGCGGGACTAGAACTCACCGTCTCCTGGTGAATGGCCCAAAGTCACCCAGCTGGCTTTCATGCCTAAGGCGGGACTAGAACTCACCATCTCCTGGTGATTGGCCCAAAGTCACCCAGCTGCCTTTCATGCCTAAGGCGGGACTAGAACTCACCGTCTCCTGGTGATTGGCCCAAAATCACCCAGCTGCCTTTCATGACTAAGGCGGGACTAGAACTCACCGTCTCCTGGTGAATGGCCCAAAGTCACCCAGCTGGCTTTCATGCCTAAGGCGGGACTAGAACTCACCGTCTCCTGGTGATTGGCCCAAAGTCACCCAGCTGCCTTTCATGCCTAAGGCGGGACTAGAACTCACCGTCTCCTGGTGATTGGCCCAAAATCACCCAGCTGCCTTTCATGACTAAGGCGGGACTAGAACTCACCGTCTCCTGGTGATTGGTCCAAAGTCACCCAGCTGCCTTTCATGCCTAAGGCGGGACTAGAACTCACCGTCTCCTGGTGATTGGCCCAAAGTCACCCAGCTGGCTTTCATGCCTAAGGCGGGACTAGAACTCACCGTCTCCTGGTGAATGGCCCAAAGTCACCCAGCTGGCTTTCATGCCTAAGGCGGGACTAGAACTCACCGTCTCCTGGTGATTGGCCCAAAGTCACCCAGCTGGCTTTCATGCCTAAGGCGGGACTAGAACTCACCGTCTCCTGGTGATTGGCCCAAAGTCACCCAGCACCCTTTTATGCCTAAGGCGGGACTAGAACTCACCGTCTCCTGGTGAATGGCCCAAAGTCACCCAGCTGGCTTTCATGCCTAAGGCGGGACTAGAACTCACCGTCTCCTGGTGATTGGCCCAAAGTCACCCAGCTGCCTTTCATGACTAAGGCGGGACTAGAACTCACAGTCTCCTGGTGATTGGCCCAAAATCACCCAGCTGCCTTTCATGACTAAGGCGGGACTAGAACTCACCGTCTCCTGGTGATTGGTCCAAAGTCACCCAGCTGGCTTTCATGCCTAAGGCGGGACTAGAACTCACCGTCTCCTGGTGATTGGCCCAAAGTCACCCAGCTGCCTTTCATGCCTAAGGCGGGACTAGAACTCACCGTCTCCTGGTGAATGGCCCAAAGTCACCCAGCTGGCTTTCATGCCTAAGGCGGGACTAGAACTCACCGTCTCCTGGTGATTGGCCCAAAGTCACCCAGCTGCCTTTCATGCCTAAGGCGGGACTAGAACTCACCGTCTCCTGGTGATTGGCCCAAAATCACCCAGCTGCCTTTCATGACTAAGGCGGGACTAGAACTCACCGTCTTCTGGTGATTGGTCCAAAGTCACCCAGCTGCCTTTCATGCCTAAGGCGGGACTAGAACTCACCGTCTCCTGGTGATTGGCCCAAAGTCACCCAGCTGCCTTTCATGCCTAAGGCGGGACTAGAACTCACCGTCTCCTGGTGAATGGCCCAAAGTCACCCAGCTGCCTTTCATGCCTAAGGCGGGACTAGAACTCACCGTCTCCTGGTGATTGGCCCAAAGTCACCCAGCTGCCTTTCATGCCTAAGGCGGGACTAGAACTCACCGTCTCCTGGTGATTGGCCCAAAATCACCCAGCTGCCTTTCATGACTAAGGCGGGACTAGAACTCACCGTCTCCTGGTGATTGGTCCAAAGTCACCCAGCTGCCTTTCATGCCTAAGGCGGGACTAGAAATCACCATCTCCTGGTGATTGGCCCAAAGTCACCCAGCTGCCTTTCATGCCTAAGGCGGGACTAGAACTCACCGTCTCCTGGTGAATGGCCCAAAGTCACCCAGCTGGCTTTCATGCCTAAGGCGGGACTAGAACTCACCGTCTCCAAGTGATTGGCCCAAAGTCACCCAGCTGCCTTTCATGCCTAAGGCGGGACTAGAACTCACCGTCTCCTGTTGATTGGCCCAAAATCACCCAGCTGCCTTTCATGACTAAGGCGGGACTAGAACTCACCGTCTCCTGGTGATTGGTCCAAAGTCACCCAGCTGCCTTTCATGCCTAAGGCGGGACTAGAACTCACCGTCTCCTGGTGATTGGCCCAAAGTCACCCAGCTGGCTTTCATGCCTAAGGCGGGACTAGAACTCACAGTCTCCTGGTGAATGGCCCAAAGTCACCCAGCTGGCTTTCATGCCTAAGGCGGGACTAGAACTCACCGTCTCCTGGTGTTTGGCCCAAAGTCACCCAGCTGCCTTTCATGCCTAAGGCGGGACTAGAACTCACCGTCTCCTGGTGATTGGCCCAAAATCACCCAGCTGCCTTTCATGACTAAGGCGGGACTAGAACTCACCGTCTCCTGGTGATTGGTCCAAAGTCACCCAGCTGCCTTTCATGCCTAAGGCGGGACTAGAACTCACCGTCTCCTGGTGATTGGCCCAAAGTCACCCAGCTGCCTTTCATGCCTACGGCGGGACTAGAACTCACCGTCTCCTGGTGAATGGCCCAAAGTCACCCAGCTGGCTTTCATGCCTAAGACGGGACTAGAACTCACCGTCTCCTGGTGAATGGCCCAAAGTCACCCAGCTGGCTTTCATGCCTAAGGCGGGACTAGAACTCACCGTCTCCTGGTGAATGGCCCAAAGTCACCCAGCTGGCTTTCATGCCTAAGGCGGGACTAGAAGGCAGCTGGGTGACTTTGGGCCAATCACCAGGAGACAGTGAGTTCTAGTCCCGCCTTAGGCATGAAAGGCAGCTGGGTGACTTTGGACCAATCACCAGGAGACGGTGAGTTCTAGTCCCGCCTTAGTCATGAAAGGCAGCTGGGTGATTTTGGGCCAATCACCAGGAGACGGTGAGTTCTAGTCCCGCCTTAGGCATGAAAGCCAGCTGGGTGACTTTGGGCCATTCACCAGGAGACGGTGAGTTCTAGTCCCGCCTTAGGCATGAAAGGCAGCTGGGTGACTTTGGGCCAATCACCAGGAGACGGTGAGTTCTACTCCCGCCTTAGGCATGAAAGGCAGCTGGGTGACTTTGGACCAATCACCAGAAGACGGTGAGTTCTAGTCCCGCCTTAGTCATGAAAGGCAGCTGGGTGATTTTGGGCCAATCACCAGGAGACGGTGAGTTCTAGTCCCGCCTTAGGCATGAAAGGCAGCTGGGTGACTTTGGGCCAATCACCAGGAGATGGTGAGTTCTAGTCCCGCCTTAGGCATGAAAGCCAGCTGGGTGACTTTGGGCCAATCACCAGGAGACGGTGAGTTCTAGTCCCGCCTTAGGCATGAAAGGCAGCTGGGTGACTTTGGGCCAATCACCAGGAGATGGTGAGTTCTAGTCCCGCCTTAGGCATGAAAGCCAGCTGGGTGACTTTGGGCCATTCACCAGGAGACGGTGAGTTCTAGTCCCGCCGTAGGCATGAAAGGCAGCTGGGTGACTTTGGGCCAATCACCAGGAGACGGTGAGTTCTAGTCCCGCCTTAGGCATGAAAGGCAGCTGGGTGACTTTGGACCAATCACCAGGAGACGGTGAGTTCTAGTCCCGCCTTAGTCATGAAAGGCAGCTGGGTGATTTTGGGCCAATCACCAGGAGACGGTGAGTTCTAGTCCCGCCTTAGGCATGAAAGGCAGCTGGGTGACTTTGGGCCAAACACCAGGAGACGGTGAGTTCTAGTCCCGCCTTAGGCATGAAAGCCAGCTGGGTGACTTTGGGCCATTCACCAGGAGACTGTGAGTTCTAGTCCCGCCTTAGGCATGAAAGCCAGCTGGGTGACTTTGGGCCAATCACCAGGAGACGGTGAGTTCTAGTCCCGCCTTAGGCATGAAAGGCAGCTGGGTGACTTTGGACCAATCACCAGGAGACGGTGAGTTCTAGTCCCGCCTTAGTCATGAAAGGCAGCTGGGTGATTTTGGGCCAATCAACAGGAGACGGTGAGTTCTAGTCCCGCCTTAGGCATGAAAGGCAGCTGGGTGACTTTGGGCCAATCACTTGGAGACGGTGAGTTCTAGTCCCGCCTTAGGCATGAAAGCCAGCTGGGTGACTTTGGGCCATTCACCAGGAGACGGTGAGTTCTAGTCCCGCCTTAGGCATGAAAGGCAGCTGGGTGACTTTGGGCCAATCACCAGGAGATGGTGATTTCTAGTCCCGCCTTAGGCATGAAAGGCAGCTGGGTGACTTTGGACCAATCACCAGGAGACGGTGAGTTCTAGTCCCGCCTTAGTCATGAAAGGCAGCTGGGTGATTTTGGGCCAATCACCAGGAGACGGTGAGTTCTAGTCCCGCCTTAGGCATGAAAGGCAGCTGGGTGACTTTGGGCCAATCACCAGGAGACGGTGAGTTCTAGTCCCGCCTTAGGCATGAAAGGCAGCTGGGTGACTTTGGGCCATTCACCAGGAGACGGTGAGTTCTAGTCCCGCCTTAGGCATGAAAGGCAGCTGGGTGACTTTGGGCCAATCACCAGGAGACGGTGAGTTCTAGTCCCGCCTTAGGCATGAAAGGCAGCTGGGTGACTTTGGACCAATCACCAGAAGACGGTGAGTTCTAGTCCCGCCTTAGTCATGAAAGGCAGCTGGGTGATTTTGGGCCAATCACCAGGAGACGGTGAGTTCTAGTCCCGCCTTAGGCATGAAAGGCAGCTGGGTGACTTTGGGCCAATCACCAGGAGACGGTGAGTTCTAGTCCCGCCTTAGGCATGAAAGCCAGCTGGGTGACTTTGGGCCATTCACCAGGAGACGGTGAGTTCTAGTCCCGCCTTAGGCATGAAAGGCAGCTGGGTGACTTTGGGCCAATCACCAGGAGACGGTGAGTTCTAGTCCCGACTTAGGCATGAAAGGCAGCTGGGTGACTTTGGACCAATCACCAGGAGACGGTGAGTTCTAGTCCCGCCTTAGTCATGAAAGGCAGCTGGGTGATTTTGGGCCAATCACCAGGAGACTGTGAGTTCTAGTCCCGCCTTAGTCATGAAAGGCAGCTGGGTGACTTTGGGCCAATCACCAGGAGACGGTGAGTTCTAGTCCCGCCTTAGGCATGAAAGCCAGCTGGGTGACTTTGGGCCATTCACCAGGAGACGGTGAGTTCTAGTCCCGCCTTAGGCATGAAAGGCAGCTGGGTGACTTTGGGCCAATCACCAGGAGACGGTGAGTTCTAGTCCCGCCTTAGGCATGAAAGGCAGCTGGGTGACTTTGGGCCAATCACCAGGAGACGGTGAGTTCTAGTCCCGCCTTAGGCATGAAAGGCAGCTGGGTGACTTTGGACCAATCACCAGGAGACGGTGAGTTCTAGTCCCGCCTTAGGCATGAAAGCCAGCTGGGTGACTTTGGGCCAATCACCAGGAGACGGTGATTCTATTTATTTTATTTATTTTATTTGGTCGCTTTTATATGCCGCCCAACTCCCGTGGGACTCAGGGCGGCGATTTATACACGCATTTCTTTATGCACGCATGCATTCTAGTCCTGCTTTAGACAATGAAGCCAGCTGGTTGACTCAACTCTTCATGTCAACCCATTAAACAGGTAAATTGAGCCTGTTTTCTAAAGCTACATATTGTTAGGGTTTGGCTATGTGGTGAAGGATGACTTCATTTGTTTAATTTAGGCAGAACTGAAATGGGGAGAATGCATGGAAAATCACTTTTATTCAGTTTTGTTTATTTGTATTCTGCCTTCATGATTTTTGCACTGAACATATCCAACACACCTTCCTCCTCCTCTTTGTCCCACAACAACAACCCTGTGAGGTGGGTTGAGCTAAGAGAGAGGGACCGACCCAAAGTCACCCAGCTGTCTTTCATTCATTCATTCGTTCATTCATTCATTCATTCTTTATTTATTTATTTATTTATTTATTTATTTATTTATTTATTTATTTATTTATTTATTTATTTAATTATTTATTTATTTATTTATTTATTAGTTGCATTTGTATGCCGCCCACTCCACAGAGACTCTGGGCGGCTCACAACAGTAAAAATTCACATGCAACGACAGATATAAAAAGCATTAAAAACAATCGATATTACAACAATAGATATTAAAACATTTAATATCATGCCTAAGGTGGGACTAGAACTCACTGTCTCCTGATGACTGCGGTCATTCTAGTCACAATTCATAAGTCATAAGTCGAGGATTTATGTTGTGGCTGAAAGAACAGATTCAGTCTGAAAAATAAGACAAGAAAAACAGATTCTGTCAAAGGAATGTCATTAAGGAACTTATGAGTGATTAAACGCAACGGGTTTAATAATACAAACAAGGAACATATCAAATTGACTTCCTCTTGCTGGGGTTAGTCTTCTGGCAGTGCCGTAAGTCAACACAAAAGCTTTATAAATACAGCCTTCCAGAATGTTACACAACTGTGTATTGAAATGTAGATGGAAACAAAACCGTGCTGAAAAATGTCTATATTCAAACAAGCCTCTGTTGAGAATTCATTTGCAAGAGATAGCATTATATGCACTCCAAATAGCCACTGTTTACTGACAAAACACCAGCTTCTATGGAGAACTACGCAACATTGCAAGTCCTTATCTAAGCAGGAATTTCCGGGAGAGAGAAAAAAAACCACTGGAGCCAAATCCAGGAATTTGTTGCAAATGCCCAGGGACGGGTAGTCCTCGACTTACAACGGTTCATTTAGTGACCCCTTGAAGTTCCAACGGCACTGAAAAAAGTGACTTATGTCTGGTTTTCACACAACAATTGCAGCATCCCCAGGGTCACGTGATCAAAATTCGGACGCTTGGCACCTGACTCATACTTATGACGGTTGCAGTGACCTGGGTGACAACTTGTGAGAAATACTCTTAAAATGATTCCCCCCACCTAAAGTTTAATTACATATAAAAACTTGACATTTAATAAATGTCCCCAGCCTTCGTGTTGGCTTGATGCATTCCCATATTTCACTACTATTGGGCAGGATTTCAAAAAGACATTAAAAAGACAGAGGTAAGGCAAAAATTGCAGGCAGATCAGCTTTTTGTCTATACATTCTGTGTGGTTTAACCCTTGTCTTTTGCAAAACTTAAAATTATTATTATTATTATTAGTTGCATTTGTATGCCGCCCACTCCACAGAGACTCTAGTAAATATTAGTAAATTAGTTAGTAAATATTCAGTGGCCTACCAAGCAAATATTCTTCTGAATCCCAACAGTCACAAACAGCAAGAAATCTCTTTTTTTCACATTTAAATACAGGTAGTCAAAAGCGAGACATTTGTTAAGCGAGTTTTGCCCCATTTTTATGACATTTCTTGCCACCGTTGTTAAGTGAATCCCTGCAGTTGTTGAGTTAGTCACATGGTTGTTAAGTGAATCCGACTTCCCCATTGACTTTGCTTGTCAGAAGGTCGCACAAGGGTATCATGTGACCCTGAGACACGCAACTGTCATAAGTACATGTCAGTTGCCAAGCGTCTGAATTTTGATCACATGACCACAGAGATGTAGCAGCGGTCGTAAGTCTGAAAAACAGCCATCACTCACATTTTTCAGTGCCATTATAATTTCCAACAGACACTAAATGAACTGTTGTAAGTCGAGGACTACCTGTATGGCCATAGCTATCATTTTGATTTTAAAAAATAATAATAAGATGCACATTTACAGACATAACCAAGATCAATGGATGCTATGATTTATTGCATGGCTGATTTCTATATTCATCAATTGTGCAAACCGCCAATTAGTTAAAGCTGTGCGTTTGTCTTTTTAATGCTGAATAATTGGATTGTGAGTGCATTTTCTTTGTCCAGAAGTAAAAAAAAATAAACTGTTAATTTAATTATAATTCCACCAACAAAAGGCAAGGAGATTGTTTCTAAAATAGGATGTGTTCTTTAAAGGGTGGCAATTTAAAAAAAACTTTTTAAACATCTTTTTTGTTAGTTAAATAAAATGTGCGAGCAAACAAAGCAAATATCAAAATATACACAGAAGACGACCTCGATTTACAACCACAGATTGGACCCAGAGTTTCTGCTGCTAAGCAAGTCAGTTGTTAAGATTGTGCCTTATTTTACAACCTTTTTTGCCAGTTGTTAAGCGAATGACTGCAGTTGTTAAGCGTGTCACATAGTTGTTAAGTGAATCCAACAATCGAGTGCTTGCTAGAAGCCGGCTGGGAAGTTCACAAATGGCAATCATGTGTTCCTGGGACACTGCAACCATCATACATACATGCTGGTTGCCCAGTGTTTATTCCCCCCAAGCAGGGGGTTGGACTAGATGACCTCTAGGTCTTTTTCCAACCTAATGGGAGAGAATAACTTGCAACTTTTTTTTCCCTTTCCAGCCTGAATATTTTATAAAGTCCCTTCCTGCTTCAATTGTGATGGGGAATTTACCTTCTTTCCCATCGTTGCAGCTTCTCGGGATGCAGAAATCACAAAATAATTCTTTCCTGCTTGTATCTTAAAAGACACCCTAATTAGAATGATCGGCAGAGAGGCAACCATATTGACTGCTTCCCTCCCTTCGGCTTAGCTGCAATTTATCTAATCTTAGCCACACACATATGTTGTTTTCCTTTTTTT
>JALIGW010000137.1:188798-503798 GCA_023053685.1 Diadophis punctatus similis | reverse complement strand
GAAGGGGATGGTATTGGGTGTTTGGGGTGGGGTGGGGAGTTATGATTTTTAGAAGATGAGACACACATGTACGCACAATGGCCAAGGGGAGGATTTAACTTGGGGTTGTTTGGGAGAGAAAAATAGAGGGAGGGAGGGAAGAAAGGAAGGAAAAGAAAGGAAAGGAAAGAGAAAGAAAAGGAAGGAATGAGAGGGAAGGAAATGGAAGGAGGAAGGAAGGGAGGGAGGGAGGAAAGGAGGGAGGGAGGAAAGAAAGTAGGAAGGAAAGAGAGGGAGGGAAATTAAAGGTGAAAAGGAGAGGGAGGGAGGAAAAGGAAGGGAAGGAGGAAGGAAAAAGGGGGGAAGGAAAGGGAAGGAAGGAAAGTAGGAAGGAAAAGGAGGGGGAAGGAAAGGGAAGGAGGGAAGGAAGGGAAAGAGACAGAAGGAGGGAAGGGAAGGGAAGGAACGGAGGAAGGAAAAAGAGGGAAGGAAGGGAAGGGAAGGGAAGTAGGAAGGAAAAAGGGAAGGAAAGGGAGGAAGGAAGGAAAGGAAAGGAAGGAAAGGAAAGGAAAGGAAAGGGAGGCAGGCGAAGGCAGCAGAAACTCTGGCGGGCAACTGTTCCTGATCTCCCCCGCCATCGCTGCCCTCTTTCTGGACCGACTTTCCAGCCGCGGTGCCTCTTGGCTGAAGGAGCGGAAAAGAGGCAGCTGCGATTTCCCCACAAGGTCTCCCTCCTCCTCCTCCTCCTCCCGCCACCCCCCAACCCAACCCCCCAACCCAGCCCCTGCCCGCACCCCCCCCCAATCCCGTGTCTTACACGTTTAACAGCTCCGTGTTTCTGTCGGCTAGTCTCTAGGGAAAAAAGCTTGCAAAATACAGAAACTCTTCTCGCTGCGAGTTGTTAATTGCTCACCCTCGCGAGAAGAGTTTCTGTATTTTGCAAGCTTTCCAGGGGTCTCCAACCTTGGCAACTTTAAGACTTGTGGACTTCAACTCCCAGAATTCCTCAGCCAGCTTTGCTGGGAGTTGAAGTCCACAAGTCTTAAAGTTGCCAAGGTTGGAGACCAGTGCAAAGAGACCAGACGACAGATACACGTAGCTGTTAAAAGTCCAGTAAGATGCCCGTCTCGCGGCCCACCCAGTCCCCGCCGGGAAAAGAGTGGCGGGAAAAGTGGCAGCGGGCGATTGGGTGGACATGGGTGGTGGCACGGGGACAGGACCGGCGAACCACCTACCGCCCCCCTGGACCCTCTCACCGCCCCCCTGTCGCCACCCTTGCCTCTCACCACCCCCCTAAGGGTTCCCACCGCCCCCTGGGGGGCGGTACCGCCCCCTTTGGGAACCACTGCTCTAGAGTGTCAATGTGTTGTCACTCAAAAGCTGAGGAATCAGCTCTCAGCAAATGTGTGGAAAACCCTTAAAAATATCACTGGCTACAACTAGCCTCCTTCCCATGCTGAAGAGAATCAACAACTGGCAGATGACCTGAATGTGTTTTACTGTAGGTTTGAGAGGAAACTATCACTCTACTCTCCATTTCAGATACACCAACAACAGCCATATCTCTTACAACTGACTCCATCCCTCTGGGCCCCCCACCTCTGGTGATCACAGAAAAAGATGTGCAAGCCTATTTCACAGACAAAAGCCTGGAAAAACACCAGGCCCGGACAGGGTAACTCCTTGCTTGAAAGTCTGTGCTGACCAACTGGCCCCCATCTTCACCCGCATCTTTAATATATCACTAGAGATGTGTTATGTTCCTTCTTGTTTCAAACACTACTATCATCCCAGTCCCTAAGAAACCCTCCATCAAGGAACTGAACAACTATACACCAGTTGCTCTGACATCTGTAATTATGAAAACCTTCAAAAGGTTAGTGCTGGTCCACCTGACGTTGCATAAGAGGACAAACTCACTATTACTTGAAAATTATTTTTAAAAAGAGGAGCAGCTGAACCTGGCAGATTTAGCAAATTGCAATAAATGTGAAAAATAGCTGAACATTTCCCACAATTGGTGTTCAGTAATTAATATTCAGTATGGTATAAAGACCAGAGATGGAACTGCAGCACCCATTTGCAACTCATACAGCCTCTATGTAGTATGATGGTCTGAAAGATTTGGAAGCATTTCCCCCCCATCTAATTGGAATTTTGATGACATTTGGCTTAAATTTGGCGGAAAGTAAAAACACTTATCAAAGATTCCCAAGAGTCACTTTTGAGTTTTGGTGACTATATGGACACATTTTCTCCACAACATCATGGAAGTGGTTTGCCTATGCTTTCTTCTGGGATTTTAAAAACAACTTTCCACTATCTATATCTAATTGTCTCCTATGCCAATCTTAACCAGATCTTGCTATGCTTTCTGATGGCTCCAGGAAAGACACAAAGTAATGTCCACACCCATGTGTACTGTGTAGAAAAATTAATAAATTATTGATATACACTTGATAAAGAAAGAAGTACTTTGATTTGATAAGTACTAGAGCTTTGCATTTAGATGAACAGAATCTGATTCAGGCTAATGCGTGTATTTGATTTATATTTGTACTAGATAGAGAACTAGCTTTTAAAATGTCAGGGTTTATAACTTCCCCATGGTTTGATAATTAAATGTTCTTCCAACCATATATTAATTGCTCAGAGTTAAAAGACTCTGACACAATTAGGAGAACTTAACAAATAGGGCTGGCCTGGATAAACATTCAGATTGCCAAATGTATTTTAATTTTATTGCAACACAGAAGGTTCAGAATCAGTAATCAGAGACTGGTGCTAATGACATACCTGTTAGGGCTGAAGAATTCTGAGCCCAATAATTTTTGTTCTGCCCTGCTACATAATTTAGGGCTGAAGAGGGATCATAGCTATAACTATTAATCAATCTTTATCCAAGGATAATTTCTTTATCCTTTATCCAAGGATAACAGACAAAAAGCATAACAAGGTTTAGAGGCAAAATTAAGTGCAAACACAAATAGATTCGTTGGATAAAAGATTTTTGTCTACAGAGTAAGCTGTCCAGTCCTAGGGCTGTTCTCATTCTTCATAGTTTTTACCCAGAAACTGTGGCAGACTGTGGGTTTTAGTTCTAACTTAGGCACAAAGCCAGCTGAGTGACCTTAGGACAGTCGTTCTCTTTCAATCCTAAGAAACAGATATTTTACAAAATCTTGCCAAGAAAACTGCAGGGACTAGTCCAAGCAGTCGCCAGAAGTCAATTATGACTTGAAGAAACAATAAATAAAATGTACAGCATGTTTGTATGTCATTTTTTTTCTTCCAGCCAATTATGTCAATTCTTGGAGTCTGCCTGGACAGATCCTTGCAGATTTTCAGAAGTGGTTTGCCATTGTCTCCTTCCAAGGACTGAGAGAGAGTGACTAGTCCAAGGTCATCCAGCTGGCTTTGTGCCTAAAGTGGGATTGGAGCCCCAGATTCCTGGTTTCTAGGTTGGTGCCTTATGACCAGTACATCAAACTGACTCATATGTCTAGTTTGCTTCATTAAAAAATCTGAGATAATTGACAGAAATTATTACCTGGCGAGATCCAGAGGATTATTTATCTAGTACTACAATCCTTCTCTCAGATTTATTTATTAATTAAATTTCTATGGTGCCCATCTTGCCAAGTGGCGATTCTAGGTGGCTTACAATCAAGTAAAAACAACAAGATAAAACATTAAATCAAATTTGTAGATGATACCAAGTTGGAAGGGGGAATAGCCAAACTTTAGAAGATAGGCTCAAGATACAGAAGGATCTTGATAAACTTGAACACTGGGCTCTATCCAACAAAATGCAATTTAGTGGTAAGAAAAGTAAGGTCTTACATTTAGGCAAGAAAAACCAAATGCACAGATATAGAATAGGTGGTGCCTGACTCAACAGCAATAATTCTGAGAGGGAATTAGATGTCCTAGTGGGCAACCACTTAAGTATGAGCCACCAAAAAATCCAATACAGTCCTAGGCTGCATAAACAGAAGGATAGTATCAAAATTACACGAAGTGATAGTACTGCTTTATACTGCACTAGTAAGACCACTGTTGCAGCGGTGGGTTGCTCCTGGTTCGGCCCGGTTCTGCGAACCGGTAGCGGCAGCAGCAGGAGGCTCCATCCACCCACCTGGGATGCTTCTGCGCAGAAGCATTGCATGCACGCGTGAACACATGCGTGAATGCGCGCACGAATCAGTAGCAACGGGTTTTAGAACCCACTACTGCACTGTTGGAATATTGCATCCAGTTGTTTAATATCTACTCTGAGTCAATTTTCAACAAAGCACTGGAAAACATTGATGCTGTCCTCAAAGTAAAAAGTGTTCAGATCAACAATTTAAGATTTGCTGATGATACAGTTCTGCTTGCCAGTAAGCATGAAGACTTTCAGCTCCTCATCAACAGAGTCTCAAAAATATCTGAAAAACATGGCTTGAAGCTTAGCACCTCAAAAACCAAGATCATGGTCGTCAGCAAACAACCCATTAATTTACCACTGATAAATTCAGAAGGAATACCACTAGAAAAAGTTGAAAGGATCACGTACCTCGGTTTTAATTTACATGAAAGCTGGGACATGATCAGTGAAGTAAAGACAAAAATAGAGAAAGCTTGAACAGCATTCTTCAAAATGAAAAAGATCTTCTGCAGTCATGACATAAGCCTAAGACTGAAAATCAGGCTTGTCAGATGTTACATTTTTTTCTATCCTGCTCTACGGAGTAGAGAGTTGGTCTCTGACAGAAAACCACTTGAAGAAAGTAGAAGCATTTGAAATGTGGATTTACAGACGGCTGTTACGTATAAGCTGCATTAACAAAATCACAAATGAGGAGGTTATAAGCCACCTGGGAAAGCAAAGGGAAATAATCAAAGCCATTAAAAAGCAAAAGTTAGAATATTTTGGACATGTGATGTGACACCCAGAAAAATATCCCCATCCTTCACTTAATCCTCCAAGGAAAGATTGAAGGCAAACAAGGTCCAGGCAGAAGAAGAACATCATGGCTTAACAACCTAAGGGACTGGTTTGGATAAAATTCAGCAGGACTTTTTCATGCGGCTGTTGACAAAAATAGGATTGCCAACATTATCGCCAACGTCCGATGACGGACATGGCACAAGAAGAAGAAGAAGAATCCAGTTCTGATCACCACAATACAAAAAATATGTTGACGCTGCAGAAAGGGTGCAGAGAAGAGCAACAAAGATGATTAGGGGTTTGGAGTAGGGGTGAAATGCAGCCGGCTCTATCTGGCTCATGTGTACTGGTAGCGCCGGTGGGTGGTGGTTCAGCAAGCCGGTAGCGCCGGTGCGGGAGACTGTGCCCCCCCAAACTGGGATGTCATCACTTCCTGGTTTTGACCCTCTGAGCATGCGCAGATGATGTCACGTGCACACATTAGTGAGCTGGTAGGAAAGGTAAGTGCATTTTACCCCTGGTTTGGAGGCTAATCTGTATGATGAATAGTTGCAGGAATTAGTTATATCTGGCCTAGCAAAGATCTTGGAAAGCTCTTTCACACTCAAGGGACCATTCAAAAAGGTCAGAATCCTTATCTTGGTTGGCTTCATGTAGTAGCTTAAGAATCACTCCAAAGCTTTCGTAACAAGATACGACAAAACCCATCCATTCCCCAAACTCCACATTGTTGTTTCTGATTTTGAGGGGAAGCTAAGTGACAAATGGCCTCCTTTTGCTCTGATAAAAGCCACCCTTTTCCTTGTTTTTTGATGAAACCTAGATAGGAGCCGACATGGCGCAGTGGTTAGAGTGTAGTACTGCAGGCCACTTTAGCTGACTGTGATCCGCAGGTCAGCGGTTCAAATCTCACCGGCTCAAGGTTGACTCAGCCTTCCATCCTTCCGAGGTAGGTAAAATGAGGACCCAGATTGTTGGGGGCAATATAAATATACAGTATATTGCTTACTGGTGTAAACCGCTTAGAGAGTGCTTGCACTGTGAGGCGATATATAAATCTCACAAATAAATAAATAAATAAATAAATAAATAAATAAATAAATAAATAAATAAATAAATAAATAAATAAATAAATAAATATGTAACATTGTTGAGCAATTTGAGCCTTACCTTTGGACATTTTGTACTCTGCTTGAAGTAAAAAGTTGAGTAAGTCTATGGTGGTTTAAATACAATCTTCTTTAGTCAATGTACAAAGTAATAGGTCATCAACATATTGCAGGAGAGTACAAAGGGAGGTTTTAGGTGACTTTGCTGTTCAGGTGACTTTCACAGTTGGTTTTTTCACAGATAAAATGGATATTAAATGCAGATAGGCATTTCTGTATTATCCCAAATTGTAAAACCTTTTCAACAAATGGTGCCAATCCTATTCTGGCTTCTTGTCTGGTAGCATCTTGCTGAATCCAAGGTAGTGTGAACCCAAGAGTTATGTCTACAGGTGTTGCATTCTTTGATCTTCCAGGTGTGTGTGTTCTCCAAATCCATGGTGTCCCCAAGGTGCTTTTCCAAAAGGCAAGTGGGCTTTGTTTTTTCTTGAAGATATTTCACTTCTCATCCAAGAAGCTTCTTCAGTTCTGACTGAATCGGGGAGGATTTATATTCCTTACAGTAGTCTAGTCATTAGCACTCTTTCTGAGCATCACTGAGGCTACTTGGGGGTTTATCTGTGCCCTCAGGTCACCTGAATCAGAGTGCAAATGGGTGTAGAACCTTCTTGGAATTGCTGAAGGGGCTGTGTTCTAAACAGGAGATAGGTGGTGTCATAACCCTGCCCCCCTATTGAGAGAAGGCTGTTCATTCTTAATGTAGATGGTCTCTTTGACCCCTATTTCAAACCAGGAGTCCTCTCTGTCCAGAATACGGACTTTGCTGTCTTCAAAAGCGTGACCTTTGTGTTTCAAATGCAGATAGATTGTTGAATCTTGTCCTGAACGGTTTGTTCTATGTTTGTGTGTTTGTGAAGTAGTTGTTTTGTTTCTCCAATGTACAGATCTGTACACATCTCATTGTATATTGTACTGCATATATCACATTGCTCAGGTTGGGTCTGGGTGTTTGGGGTAGAAAAGCTTCTGTCTTAGTGTATTTTTGGGTTTAAAGTATGTATGTATATTGTGTTGGTTGAAAATCCTCCTGAGCTTTTCAGATATTCCTGCAACATATGGAATGACAATGTTGCTTTGTTTGTTGTTCTCTTCTTTGTCTGTTATGGAGGAGCTCCTGCTGGGTCCTTTGTCGGATTTAATGATTTGTGGCTATGCAAGTTCTGAGGGCTTACTTGACATGTTTTAATTATTTTCCTTTTCCATCTTTGCTGCTAGGCAAACTTTCAGCCCAGTGGTAAAGGGTTCTGATCACTCCCATTTTGTGTTTTGGTCGGTGGGGAGAATCAAAATGTAGATCTTGATCTCTCTGTGTGTGTTTTCTGTAAACTCCAGAGTTAAGGCTTCTGTCTTCCTTAATATGTACTGCACAGTCCAGGAAGGCCAGACTATTTTCTTTAACTACTGCATCATGGCGCTACTGCATCATGGCACTACTGTACAAATACCTGCTGAAGGTATTTGTGTCTGGGTGGCTTTAAGACCTAGCAAATATGCTTGTAATTTCCACCTCTCTTGCTTAGATACTTTAAGTGTAACTGTACTGTTGTCAAAAGAAATTTCAGCTTGTAATTTGCATATTATATCCCTACCCAACAGAGGAATAGGACATTCGGGCATATACAAGAATTTATGACATATATTTTTGTTATTCAATTCTTCTCCTCCCATTGTCATATATACTTCTGTAATTTCTGTATCATTACATTGAATATCATCATTAAAAATCTTAGGTTGTTTTGGCACCCTTTGAGCAATCATTATTTTATACAATTTTTGCAGTTCTTTACATTTCCACAATGTCATAAAAGCATCTACATATAAAAGTTCATCTATTTTTCCATTCCTCTTGCAATATATTCTGGTAGTCCAAACTTCCCTTTGGGTCCTATGTAGCCCCATTGTCTAATTGATACATAGGCCATGCATTTTGACCGTAAAACTTCACCTGACTTTTCATCATGGGATCGCCACCAAATATCTTCCAATTTTTAAAATACAGCCTAAGGGAGTGCATTCTGGAATATTACTCTGACAAGTTCCCATCAGGGCTGCAAACCCGAATTTCAATAGTACAACAATAACAATTTAATGAAAAAACAACTGACAATGAAGAATACCAGAAGTTTCAATAATAAACTGGAGCACGTTGAACATTGCAAAAAGAAAATGTATCCAAGGAGAAACACTCCAGTTTAATATGAAGCCTGTGAAAAAGGCAATTGAAGAAAACAAAGGGATTAATAGAGCAAAATGCAAGCTTATAAATACAAGAAAGAAGGTTTTGGCACTAAAACATAAAGATGGCTCTCTGTGTAGAACAAGACAGAAAATGTTAGAAATAATTGGAAAATTCTATTCAGAATACAAAGATCAAGACCACGCAAAAGTAACAACACCCATGAAAGAGGAAATGCCAGATATCCTAGTGGAGGAAGTATCAAGTGCCATAAAATCAATCAAAAATGGTAAAGCTTCAGGAAATGACTGTTACAGTTGAAATGCTGAAAGCTGATGGTCACAGTTTATACAAGATATCAGCAAAACTATACTCAGGACGCCTCAGAGAAGAAAATATACTTGATGCATGGAAAAATGCTGAAGTGATTCTTATACACAGAAAGGGGCCCAAGATGATTTAAAGAACTATTGCCCAATAACCATTCTTTCAGTCATCTACAAGGTTTTCACCAAGATAATAGCAAAAAGAATATTGAGAACATTAAATGATGCACAGGCAAAAGAGCAGGCAGGGTTCAGAAGTGGCTACAGTGCAATGGATCATATCCAGGTTGTTCAGCCGGTCATTGAAAGGCACAAAGAGGACACCATCTCTCTGTGCATGGCTTTCATTGACCACAAAAAGGCGTTTGACTCAGTATTCCGGCAAGCAATAATTAAGGCATTGCTCAACCAAGGCATAGACACTGCTTACATAAACTGATTACAATCAATATATGAAAAAACAGTGGCAACAATTTACCTTCATGATCTTAAAATGCAAATCAATATAGAACAAGATATATGACAAGGTGATACAACATCACCTATCCTTTTCTCAGCCTGCCTTGAAGAACTATTTCACAAACTAGACTCTGAAAAGGATGGAATAAAAATCAATGGTGCCTATTTAAATAACTTAAGATTTGCAGATGATGTTCTCTTCTCACAAGACCCAAAAGAGCTACAAAGATACATACAAGAGCTGCCCAAAGCAGGAGAACCATTTAGTTTAAAAATAAACCTGAAAAAGAGCCAAATTATGTTTAATAAATTCACTAATGAAAAAAAAATATATCTGGAGAAGAATTAGACATAGTAGACCACTACATATACCTTGCCTAACAGATCTTAATGGAAGATGATACAATAAAGGAAATTGAATGCTATGTTAAATGTGGTTGGCAGGCATTCGGCAAACTAAGGATAATTTTCAAGAACCTCCCCTTATGCCTGAAGAGAAAAGTTTTCATTCAGTGTGTGCTACCTGCTCTAACGTATTCCAGTGAAACATGGACACTGACCTCACAATTGATACAAAAGTTATGAGTGGCACAAAAAAGCCATGGAAAGATACATGCTTGGCATTACAAGACAAGATATAAAGACCTGCACATGGATTAAAGAACAAAGAAAAGTACACAATGTCATCAAGAGAGTAAAAGAATTGAAATGGAAATGGGCTGGTCACATAGCAAGAAGAACTGATGGCAGGTGGACTAAGGCAGTCATAGAATGGATGATAAAAAGCATCCATGAAAGAGACCTAAAACAAGATGGATTGACGACATCAGCAAGTATTGTGGGCCCAATTGGCAAAGGACAGTACCATATTGGTTGGAAACATGTGGAAGAGGCCTTCTTCCTGCAATGGATAGACAATGGCTAAAAATAAGATGACGATGAACAATAGTCACAACAATAACAACAATAGCACCACCAGCAGCAACAACAATATTCACAGGCTTCACACATTATGTCTTCCATCCATGATAATAACAGGCCCAATCAAACAAAAGTCCCCAACACCTAGATTTCACAAAAGTAGGTGAAAATATATACCGTAACTAAGCAAAATAATATGTAATACTACAACCTAAAACCAAAACAAGCAAGGAAAACAAAATTCACACATTCTTATGCTGTGCTCACTGGCCTGTCTCCGATCCACTTTCTTTGGTCAACAGCTGAAGCCTAGCAAGGGAATGGAAGTGTCTTGAACAGTGTTGAGTGCACAGCCCTATTCATGGCTGGATATAATAAGGCAGGGAGTCAGTACCAAGCATTCACAATAACTCATATCCAATCATGTCATACACACAGGGGTGGGTTCCTCCCGGTTCGGACCAGTTCACCCAAACCGGTAGCGACCCGCTGGTGACAGCATGATGATGTCACCGAACCGGATCGGTTGGTGCCGGTCCGTGGGCGCCGCCATCTTTTTTTTTAAAAAAATTGCCTTTTAAAAAAATGTTTTTTGAATTTTTTTCCGTTTTTTTTTTTCTGCGCATGGGCAGAAGCTGAATTTCTGACACTGCGCATGCATCACCATCTTGTTTTCGGCTCCCCCCTATTTTTTTGCTGGTTTTTGCTTCTGCACTTGCTCGCCCTGCCTCACGTTATTCTTTTTCACCCCTCCTGTCTCCTTTAGGCATAGAGATTGCCCCAATGAAGGTGTGACAACCCCTAACTGCGCACAAGGGAGCACAGTAGAGGAGCAGCAGAATGAGAGAGACAGGAGGGGTGAAGAAGAACAACGCAGACCCATCACAAGATCATGGGCAAAACAGATGAATTTAGAGCAGGCAACCTGTGTGCCTAAAAGGAAGAGGAATAACAATGAGGGGGAGGAAGCCAGGAGAAACACCTTCAAAGCAATGCCTGATAGTCCTGCTTTACCCCCTAGGGAGAGAAAGAGGCAATACACCATGAGGAAATCTTCACCTGTCAGCATGACTAAGGCAGAAGCAATTAAGTCAATTACAGTAGAGAAAAAAGGGTGTGGACCGGTTACACGTGCAAAGTCTAAATTGACAGGCATTACATAAATTGATAGGTGTTCTATAAATCAAGCATCTCTTCCATGGGGATTTTACACTCTGACGAAGTCAACAGGGGTTGACGAAAGCTTAGCAATTTTAATAGTAGTTTTAAATAAAATTTTAAATGTTCCAGAGATCGTGATGGCTATCGCTTCTTTATCTATCTATCTATCTATCTATCTATCTATCTATCTATCTATCTATCTATCTATCTATCTATCTATCTATCTATCTATCTATCTATCTATCTATCTATCTATCTATCTATCTATCATCTATCTATCTATCTATCTATCTATCTATCTATCTATCTATCTATCTATCTATCTATCTATCTATCTATCTATCTATCTAATGTTATATCCAGTACTGCACATTTTGGTTTAGAAGGGACCCAGATAAATGGAAGTATGTCTGGAGGCCAGCAATTAATTTCTGGAAGAGAGCCTTTTCTGCTGTTGTACCTGTCCTTTGGAACATCAGTTCCCTAGAACTTAGATTGGCTCAACCTTCCTGGCCTTTTGGAAAGCCCTGAAAATATGGCTCTGCTGCCATGCTTAGCGATCCAGCATGGTGGAGTGCTGTTATACTGGATATGTTGAACTGACACAGGAATGGATTCTGTTGCTGACAATAGTTATTTTTGTTTTGAAGTGATTATTGATACAGGTAGTCCTCGACGTATGGCCATTATTGAGCCTAAAATTTCTGTTGTTAACCCAGACAGTTGTTAAGTGAGTTTGCCATATTTTATGACTTTTTTCACCACTGTTGTTAAGTGAATAATTTCAAGTTAGTAATACAGTTGTTTACTGAACTTGACTTCCCGATTGACTTTGCTTGTCAAAACATTGCAAAAGGTGATCACATGACCCCAGGACACTTCAATCTTCATAAATACACACCAGCTGCTAAGCATCTCTATTTTAATCACGTGACCATGGGGATGTTGCAACAGTTGTAAGTGTGAAAAACAGTCATAACTCACTTTTTCGGTGTTGTTGTAACTTCAAATAGTCACTAAACAAATGTTTGCAAGTCAAGGACTAACTGTAATTTAATATATTGATTTTTTATTTATTGTTGTTGGATTGATGTCTTTATCTATTGTAAGTTGGCCAAAGTTGTTTAGGTGGGATGGATGGCCATAACATTCAAATCAAATCAAATCACAAATAAGATCATAAATGGCTTAAAAGAAAAGAATATACGAAAAGGTGTTGAATATAAACCTGGAAAAGTTGTGGGTAGCCATGATGACTATCTGAATGTTATGTAAGGAGCTGTAATTTAAGAGACAGGGTAGACTTGCTCAATGATATTTCAGAAGACAAGACATAAAATAACGATTTTAAATTATAAGGAAGCATATTTTGATTGGACATCAGGAAGAACGTCCTTACAATAAAACCTGTTTAACTATGGATCCATATTCCTTCCTTCCTCAGGAGGTGGTAAGTTTCCTCCACTGGAAATAATTTAGTGTTGGAAGAAATATCCTTTTGGGTTCAGTTCCAAGTGGGGAAAAAGACACTGGAAACACGGAGGCTGTTTGGAAAGATGGTTTTAATGATGGACAGGTTCACATGGATTGAGCCATAGGCAGAAAAAGGGAAGGCATGCTGAGAGTGCCCTGGTTTTATGCCCTCTCTGGGCCCCACCCTAGAGCTTCCTTTCCTGTTCCTGTGTACGAAATGCACTCTGATTGGTGGTCAGACTCCCAGGGGGCAGGGGTCTTAACTAACTTTGTATGCTGTCTGTCTCCCAGGCTTGGTTGAGCTTTGCTGGCTGATGTAATCTTCCCAGGTGCCATGTGGTGAGTTCTGTTGCTAGATGGGTAGAGGGCTAATCCTATCTTTGTTGGATCTTGGGTGAGGGCATTTGCCTATGAGTAGACCCAGCTATCTCTTTATCTCTTAAGTGCTGACATCTGCTGTGGGCTATTGAGGAGGGTGCGGGCTATTAAGAGTGAGTCTGTTTCCTGCCTTAAAAACACGTTTCTCCATTTCTCATTCAGGGAAATATAATATTCTGCCTTTTTAATATTTCCTAGAACCGTGATGGTGAACCTATGGCACGCATGCCACAAGTGGCACGTGGAGCCATATCAGTGGGCATGTGAGCTCAGGTCCGGCGCGCGCCAGCCAGCTGATTTTCGGGCCTTCTGGGCCCACTGGGAGTCGGGAAACAGCCTGTTTTCAGCCTCCTGAGGGGGTGGGGAAGGCCCATTTTTTGCTCTCCCCAGGCTCCTAGAAAGACTCTGAAGCCTGGGGAGAGCGAAAAACGGGCATGCCATTGCGTGCTGGGAGTGGGGGGGGAACGTGTGCATGTGTGGGAGGGGCACATGGAATTATCAGTGTGGGCACGCACGTGCCCCCCCTTTGGCATGCGAACCAAAAAAGGTTCGCCATCACCGTCCTAGAATATTTCATTTTTCTAGAAGAGGGGTGGGTGCTAACTTCCTACGTTAGAGAGACACTGGATCACTCTCTCTTGAGCATACTGAAGTATTGAGTTTTTGCACTGCTTTCAACTTTTTCATATGAGTGTCTTTCTTTGAGTATGTAAATTATTAAGATTGTTACCAGCACTGGGTTATTTCAAATGGCATGTTTTATTGCAGGAATAAACCTCTATCTTTCCTATAGCTTGCCTACATTTAAACCCTACAACAATGATAACTACATTTATGTGTCTGGAAAAACTAATGGAAAAAGAACTCAAGATAGTTGGGACTCCCTGAAAAAGGAGATAAGACAAACCATTCCAAAAAGGGGAGAAAAGGAGGGATTATGGAAAAAGCAAATATGACTACATAACAAGGTTAGTAAATATCTGAAAATAAGAAAAGACAAATGTACTAGGTGGAAAGTGGACCAGCTCACAAGAACAAAATTCATACATCTAGTCAGAATGAGCTGAGGTTGATGAAGGATAATGAGGGTGATGATATATTTTAGATGGGTTTAGAATAAAAGGAAGAGAGAAGACCTGGCATAAGAGATGCTCAGTGAAGACAGAAAAATGCTAACAAAAGAGCAGGTTGACTCAACTCATATTTTGACTCAGTCTTCTAGAACAAATGTCTAGATTTGAAAAGCAAAATGAAGATCTGGATAATGTTTAGGTATTATATTTGAGAAATCTTGAAGAATGGTGAATTCCAAATGACTGGAAGCAATCAAATATCCCAACTTTAAAAAAAGAAAAAAGAAAATAAAAGGATCCAGGGAGCTACAGGCCAGACACTTTGCACAGTAATTATCACTAAGTACCTTGAACAATGCAGTAATCCCCCAAAGTCAGTATGGATTTATAGTTACAAGTCTTGCTAGAATAGAATTCTGGCTTTATTGTTAACAGGCCAGATGTTTTGCTTTGTAGATATTTGAATTAAACATTTTAATGTTTTTTTATTGTTTAAAAATGTTTTCAAGATTTTAATTGCAATATATGTTTTTGAATTGTGAGACACCCAGAGTTGTTTGCTGAGATGGGTAGCTCAGATAGAAATTGAACAAACAAACAAATAAACCTCATCTCATTTTTTGAACAGGCCTGCTCCTGGAGGAATGTGGAAAGCTAAAATACTTCAAAATCCTCCTGAGCACTAATGACCTTAGGATTCAATCACACAACTCAATAAAATACAAAACTGCTTCAACGGGGAGCATAGCTGGACAGCTGCTGTGAATAACAGTTTCAATAAACTGGTAAGCAGAATGTTTTCAGACAGTGAAATAACTAAGGAATGTATATATAGAACCAGTAGTGGGTCCTAAATCACGTTGCTACCGGTTCGCGCGTGCGCCCGCCCGCGCAACACTTCTGCACATATGCAGAAGCATCCCGGGTGGGTGGACAGAGCCTCCCGCCACCGCCGCTACCGGTTTGCAGAACTGGGCCAAAGTGGGAGCAACCCACCGCTGTATAGAACCCTCTATGGCAGGCAACTGAGCTGCAGCATTAGTAAAGAATCATAAGTATCATTCAAAAGCAATGGTTAGAAATTTCTGACAAACTAGAGAAAACACTTTCCACTGAGTATAAATGGCAATGTGATGATGATGATATATTCTTTCAGGTAAACATCATCTTTGATTATGCCTAATCTTCAGTTAGAATTTACTTTCTGGATATGCCAACAGTAAGACATACAATACTGAATATATTTTAGAGATTATTGAAAACTTTGTCTGATTCAGGACTCAGCCCAGATAACATAACAGTATCTAAGCTCCTATATAATGATTGGTAAGTAACTGTTTGGGGTCTATACCTAAAGTGACCAGATTTTTTTTTAAGCGGGACGGGGGGGTGGGCCTGCCTGGGCGCCATTTCTGCGCATGACCTAGCACAGAGATCTGCAAACTTGGCCACTTTAGCCATGGGCTGCTGCGGGACCGCCACCTCGCAGGTAAGCTGCCGGCTGCCTCCTTTCCCCACCTCCCGCTCGTCGCTTGCCAGCCCAAGCCACTGCCGGCTCCCGAAGGGGAGGCGGGAGGCGAGGAAAGCCTCTCGCCTCCCCCCCCACCTGGATGCCGACATAAGATGACCTACAAGGTCCCTTCCAACTCCGTTAATCTGTACAAAGAGAAAAGAGGAGGGAGGGGGTCCTCCTCCAAGCAGCCTCGCCCCCCCCTTGTCCTCCTCTTCTTTTAAAGGACCGCGCTCCACCAAGAGCAACTTTCCAAGCTGGGGGTGGGGGGAAGACACCCCTGCCTGGGGGGTGGGGGTCACGATGGGGCTGCCCCTCCTCACCTATGATGATGGTACAGGCGCTGACCAAGCCGATCTCCTTCTTGAGCGCCACTCGCTCCGTGTCGCTGCTGTCCGGGCTGGGTACTTGCGGGGCACTGGGGCTGTTGCCGGGCGGCGGGGGCGATTGCGGAGCCGGCTGCTGAGCCGCGATGCTCTTCCTGAGGATCTGCTGCTGGTTCTCCCCAGCCATCGCCCCCTGCCCGGCCGCTGGTGAGGATCTGCCTTGGCTTCGCCGGTTCCATTGGAGAGCAGGTGAGCCGAGGCGCATGCGCGGATCTGGCCCCACTAGATGACCCGCAAGGTCCCTTCCAATTCGGTTATTTGGAGCAGGCTGCTGCGCCTGGCAGGACGGCTTCCTGGGAGGGCAAGGGGAAAGGAGGGGTCCTGGCCCTCGCCCCTCTCGTCCCCGAAGCTCCTCAGAGACGGACACCCCCTCCCTCCACCACCACCCTGCACACCCAAAGTCCAGAAAAGTTCCTGGCCGGGGTGCCTTTGCCGCTTCGCTCGCCCGCCCGCCCCCCCTGCGTTCCACATCGGCTCCTCCTCTTGGCTGGCTCGCACGCCCCCCTTTCAGGCCGATTTTTGAAAAGAATGCCCTAGTCGTGCATTCTTTCAAAAAATCGGGACTTTTTAGAGGACGGGCGGGACGCGGGACAAATCATTAAAAAACGGGTCTGTCCCGCCAAAATCGGGACGTCTGGTCACCTTATCTATACCTCCTACAGAAGAAGAAAGAAAGCAGGAAGAAAATGCATGATATTGGCTATATATCAGTGGTGGGTTCTAAATGATTTTGCTACCGGTTTGCGCTTGCGCTTGTAACGTTCCTGCCACTGGCGCTACCAGTTCTAAGAACCGGTCTGAACCGGGAGCAACCCACCGCTGCTATATATGCTGTTAGAAAATCTAGCAAGAAAAGACGGAGAAAGCCAGTTTACTTTATTTCCTTCTCATTTTATAATGAGATTATCATTTATAATTCAAAAAACTTTTCAAACTTACTATATCTCAGTGGTTAACCATATTTTACTTAAAAAGGTTTAACTTACTGTATATAATATAAGTTAACTATTTAACTTATATGCAGAGCACATCATGAGAAAGGCGGGGCTAGATGAATCACAAATTGGAATTAAGATAGCCGGGAGAAATATCAACAACCTCAGATATGCAGATGATACCACTCTAATGGCAGAAAGTGAAGAGGAACTAAAGAGCCTCTTGATGCAGGTGAAGGAGGAGAGTGCAAAAGTTGGCTTGAAACTCAACATTAAGAAATCTAAGATACTATTGAGGAATGGACAATAAAAGTTACACATCTGGCAGAAATGGCAAGAATCTCATCATACTTAAAAGATCATTCAAACGAAAGATATATATTGGAATGGAGTAGATGGACTGATTATATTCAAAAAAAGTATCAGATTAAGAAGATATATATAGTCTTATAATGATATATGGTTAGAACTTTAAAATGGTTTTTATAATAGAATTTATGTTTTGTTAGTATATGTTAGTTTATGGTTATTTGAAGATTATATCCTGTGTTCTTTCTGGGAAGTCGGGGTAGGGGAGGGAGGGGGTTGGGGGGAAAGGGGGGGAAAATTAAAAAAAAATTTTTTTGTACTTTGTACTAATAAAACTTTTTCAATAAAAAAAAAAAGAAAATTAAGATCATGGCATCCGGCCCTCTCAATTCCTGGCAAATAGATGGGGAAGAAATGGAGGTAGTGACAGATTTTATTTTCCTGGGCTCCAAGATCACCGCAGATGGGGACTACAGCCAAGAAATTAAAAGACACTTGCTCCTGGGGAGGAAACCTATGGCAAATCTAGACAGAATACTAAAAAGCAGAGACATCACCCTGCCAACAAAAGTGTGTATAGTCAAGGCTATGGTTTTCCCAGTTGCAATGTCTGGCTGTGAAAGTTGGAGGATAAGAAAGGCTGAGCGTCAAAGAATTGAGGCCTTTGAATATGGTGCTGGAGAAGACTCCTGCGAGTCCCTTGGACTGCAAGGTGATCAAACCGGTCAGTCCTAGAGGAGACCAACCCTGACTGCTCTTTAGAAAGCCACATTCTGAAGCTGAAACTCAAATACTTTGGCCACCTAATGAGAAGGAAGGACTCACTGGAGAAGAGCCTAATGCTGGGAACGATTGAGGGCAAAAGAAGAAGGGGACGACAGAGAATCTGGCTTCCCCATTGACTTTGCTTGTCAGGAGCTGGCTGGGAAGGTTTCAAATGGTGATCACATGACCCTGGGACACAACAGCCATCATAGATACATGCCAGTTATAAAGTATCTGAATGTTTTTTTTAAAGGTTTTTTTTTTGAATTTTGAATTTCCATATAGTTGCGTTGTTTGATTTTGATCCAAACATCTAATAGTGCCCATCTAATGTAATGCTTCTGGAAGTACTTGTGAGCCTTATGTTTTCCTTCCCAGAGAATAGCATGCCACCTTATCTGCATGTCATGGCCTTCTAGCGTTAGTAACCTCCTATTTTTTAGATGTATCCAATCTCTCGCCCATGTGAGTGATGCTGCTTGGTAATATTTTTCCCAGTCAGGGAGGCTGAATACCCCTCTTTCCTTAGAATCCTGTAATAGTTTTAATTTAATTCTCGGTTTTTTTCCTTCCCAAATGAATTTAGATATAATTTTATTTAAATTCCCCCCCCCCAAAATTCTAATCTAATCAGTATACATTGAAATAAAAAAAGTATTTTAAGTAGTACATTCATTTTTATAGTTGCAATTCTTCCCATAAGGGAGAGTTGCAAGTTTTTCCACCTATCCAGATCCACTTTAATTTGGTCAATTAATTGTCTCCTTTGAGTGTGACCCATCTTGCCATTAATTGAATTCCTAGGTATCACACTTTTTTGTTGTGTGAATGTTTATTCTCCCGCCTAGTTCATTCTCTTGCAATTTAGTCATATTCTTAATTAGCATTTTAGTTTTTTCCTTATTTATCTTCAGACCTGATATTTCACCATATTCTCCCAGTACTTCCATTATCCTTACACCAGCTGTAAGGGCTCTTCTATAATAAAGACCAGGTCGTCTGCCAATGCCTGTACTTTGAAATTTTCTTTCTTAATTTTTAAAGCTTTAATTTGTTCATCTTTCCGAATTATTCTATTCAGAACTTCTAAGGATAATACAAACAGTAGTAGTGATAGTGGGCATCCTTGTCTTGTGCCTTTTTGAATACGGAATATTTTTGTTGTTTCTCCATTAATTACTACTTTAGCTTCTTGTTTTGAATAAATTGCTTTAAACATATTTATAAAGTTCTCACTAAATTCCATGTGTATAAGCTGGTTCAACATAAAGTTCCATTTGACATTGTCGAATGCTTTTTGTGCATCAACAAATATTATTTATCTATTTATTTATTTAAGTGTTCTTATATGCCCTCTTACTCCCTGGGGACTCAGGGTGGCATACAACATATGCAAGAACAACTTATAAAAACAGTGAAAAGAAAATAATAAAAAATTTAGAAAATTAAAAACACACAAATCATTCATACATGGGGGAGACCTAAGATATTCAACGGTCCCTGTATCACCCCACCTGCAGGAAGAGCCATGTCTCAACAGCTTTCCGGAAGGCCAGCAAGGTAGGGATAGTTCGGATCTCTGGGGGGTAGCTGGTTCCAGAGAGCTGGAGCCCCCACAGAGAAGGTTCCCCCCTCGGTCCGGCCAACTGACATTGTTTGGCTGAAGGGACCTGGAGGAGATCGACTCTGTGGGACCTAACCGGTCATAGGTAGGTATGTGGTAGGATGGTGTCCCGAAGATAACCTGGTCCTAAGTCTTGTAGGGCTTTAAAGGTGATAATCAACCCCTTGAATTGCATCCGGAGACTAATGGGCAACCAATGCAGCTGGTGGAGAATAGGTGTCACGTGGGTGTATCTTGGGACACCCACCACAGCTCGCGCAGCCGCATTTTGCACCAATTGCAGTCTCCGGGTACTCTTCAAGGGTAGTTCCATGTAGAGCGTGTTACAGTAGTCCAGTCGAGAGATGACAAGGGCATGAGTGACCGTGAGTAAAGCCTCCTTCTCCAGGTATGGTCGCAATTGGTGCACCAGGCGAACCTGTGCAAAGGCTCCCCTTTAATATTAACACTATTTGCTTTTCATTATGCACCTCATAGTATTCTAAAACATCTAGTATAGTCCTAAAATGTATTGTTTCTTATTTGCCTTTTGGGCAAGAAACCATTTTGGTCAGTGTGAATACATTCGACCAAAAACCTTTTTAGCCTTTTGGCCATTATCGCCATAAAAATTTTATAGTCGGAATTTAATAATGATATGGGCCTGTAATTTTTGATAAGTGTCAAATCAGAATTTTCCTTAGGAATCAGTATAACAATTGCTTCTTCCCACGAGTCCGTTGTCTTTGCGTCTTTTAAAACTTCATTGAATACTTCTAGTAAAGATGGGCCTAAAGTCGCCCTGAGTCCTTCGGGAGTTGGGCGGCATATAAGAATACCAAAATAAAATAAATAATAAATAAATAAAGACTCTTGTAGGTTTTTGTATATTTCTGAAGGTAATCCATCGGGACCTGGTGCTTTGTTTTTTTTTTTTTTTTTAATTTGCCTCTGTTAATTCTAAAAATGTTATCTCCTTTTTCAGCATGTTTTTAATGGCTTCTGGAACGTTTGGTAATCCGGCTTTTTGGAGACATTGTAGTATTTTATCTTCACTGTTATGTTCCTCTTCTTTATATAGTTTCTTATAGAACTCATATGTCACGTTTCTTTTCCCTTCGTTCTGATATGTTATTTCACCCTCTTCAAAGCATAGTTTACTAATCCATCTTCTATCTTTCTGTTTCTTCAGTCTGTAGGCCAGCCATCGCCCCGGTTTGTTTGCATTTTCAAAAAAAAAAATGTTTGGTACATTTTATTTGCTGTGCCAGCTCTTCCTTCTCAATTATATTCAGCTTGTGTTTAGTTAGATCGATTTGTTGTTTCAATTCCCGTCTTTGTGGTTCCTTTTGTAATTCTGTCTCTAGTCTACTAAGTTCTTCTTTTAGACTCTTTTGTCGCTGCCTTTAAACAAATTTTTCCTTGGTCATATAGGCAATTGCGATACTTTTCATATAGGCTTTTGCCGTATCCCATAAATTTTGGCTATTTGTATCTTCTTTCTCGTTTGTCTGGAAGAACAGGTGCATTTGTTTTTCCATTTTTAATTTGAATTCCTTATGTGTCAAAATTGCTCTTTTTAAAGTCCACCTCCTTATTTTCTTCTGTCCTTTCCATCTAATTCTAACTGGATTGTGATCTGCCCAAAGATTTCAAACTTAATTCTGTTGACATCCAGGCCATATCAATTCTAGACCACGATGCGTGTCAACCCGAGTAGTATGTATACTGCTTTCCCCCCAAGTTTCTCTCTCTCCAGCTATCCTGAATGTTCAATTCCTCCGCCATTTAAAAAAAGGTACTGGGTAGTGTTCTTCTAATTCCTTTCCTTATTTTATCACTTCTATAGTCTAAATATCTATCCACTATTGTGTTGAAGTCACCCAGTTTGCAAATATTGTCATTTTCAATCTCTCCAATAACATCATGTAATTTCTTGTAAAATTGTTTTTGCCCCTCATTCGGAGCATAAATTCCCACAAGGACCACTCTTTTTTTATTCAAAGTTACCTCTATTATTAATATCCTACCTTCCTCATCTTTATAAATTTGTTTTGCTGAACTTTCCTCCTTAATATATGCCACAATTCCTCCTTTCTTCTGTTGCAATAATGATGTGAACGTAGTCCCCAACTTGAGGTAATGGTAATTTAATAGATATTGATGCTGTCCAGGGGTGGGTTCCAAATTTTTTTGCTACCAGTCTGTGGGCGTGGTTGATTTTGTGGGCATGGATTGATGGTCATGTGACAGTGAGCGTGCCTTTGTGGTCATGTGACTGGGTGGGAGTGGTTTGGCAGTCATGTGACTGAGTGGGAGTGGCTTTGTGATCATGTGACTGAGTGGGGGGTTGCTGGGTGGTCATGTGGCTGGGTAGTCATGTGACTGGGTGCGCGTGGCCAACTTGACTTCACTCACATCAAGGGTTAGGGTTAGGGTGCTTGGCCTCTCCTCGCCTCAAAGGCCTCAACGAGATACAATTTCCCTGTCTATTTACTATTGAACATCCAAAATATACTATTTAATCCTATGTTCTTTCTTTCTTGTCTCTCTCTTTCTCCCTTCCTTCCTTCCTTCCTCTTTCTTTTTTCTTTCTCTTTTTCTTTCTTTTTCTTGTCTCTCTCTCTCTCCCTTCCTTCCTCTTCCTTTCTCTCTTTCTTTGTCTCTTTGTCTTTCTTTCTTGTCTCTCTCTCTTTCTCTTTCTTAATACCCTATATGAGCCCTAGACTCCACCTACCACAAATGGATGGCTTCAGATTTTAAAATACTTTTAAAAAAATACAGTAACCTGGTCAGTATCTTCGTTTTGACAAATTTATCCTTACCAGGAAAATTTAAGCATTTATGAGCTTCAAGTTATTCTATCCTATTTCTTTAAATAGGAGATTAAGTGATAACACTGATAGAATAAATTTCTGTAGGTGAAAAATTGTCAATTTCAAATTGTAATAATGGATAGAGTTGATAAAGTATGATGCTATATATCCCTATGTAAATTTCACTGACATTCATTGAAAGGGACACCCTTTTTCTCATTTAGTCTTATGGAAAGTAACCCAATTGCTCACCAGAAGATATTGCATAGCAATAGCACTTAGACTTATATGCCGCTTTACTGTTCTTTACAGCCCTCTCTAACAGAGTCAGCATATTGCCCCCAACAATTTGGGTCCTCATTTTACCCACCTCAGAAGGATGGAACACTGTGTCAACCTTGAGCCAGGTGAGATTTGAACTGCCAAATTGAACTTGTTCTACCCTTTTCTAAGTGGGAGTTTCATATTTTATTGCAATCATTCTGATTGTGGAAAAGCGGAATATAATTTTTTTAAATAAATAAGTGATGTCCTGTTATATTGCCAGCACACTCAAAGATGAAATATTTTGTGCTAGTTTCTTTAAAGCACTAATGCGAAGTCAGAGATTATATTAATCCTATCATTGGAAATAATGACAAGAATGTTTTAAATAATAATTTGATTAGTGGAAATTGGTTTTCTAGAAAAACATCTGGTAGTTCTAAGGAAGATTCTTGAGGTTTAGATCCTTATTAAGTCTGAAGATTTGTAGGAAAGGAATGCTAAAAACATAATTTATTATCATTATGGAACTACAAGTTTAGGCTTTATTTTCTGCTAAAAGTAATTAATGGATTTTTCCTGAACAATAAGGAAATAGTTGCATGTACTCAACACTAATGCAATATTACTGCAACTTACTGAAAAAGAAATAGCAATATATCCATAAATATCATTACCTGCCATTTTTCTCATTTATTGAATAAATTTAACCTTTTTCAATTCATGCTTAGAACTTGAATAATTGTGTTGCCGATTTTGAATGAAGAGAACAGAAAAATAGACAATGGTTCCTCAATTCCCTTCCCCCAATCAATCAATTACTTATCTATTATCTATCTTCAAATTCTGAATAAACAAAGAAATGGTGTCATCCTTCTTCCACTCCCAGATGATTTGAAATGCATAATCAGCCTCCTACTTCATGTCATGCTGACAACCAGGAAGTACTTGCTAACATCGCAATATCTTTGCCACGGCATGGACAGGGTGGAATTCCAGACTGGTTGCTACAGCAGAGGCTTGTCGTTTTTCAGTGGGCGCCCTTCCCCCACCCGAATGACAACCCCAACGGTCAGGGTTGACACCTCCTTCTTTCCCTCCCTCCCCTCTCTCTTTCTCTCTCTCTCTCTCTTCCCACTTTCTCTTTCCCTCATTTCCTCCCTCCCTCCCTCCCTCCCTCCCTCCCTCTCCCTCTCGCTCTTTCTCTGTTTCTGTTTCTCTCTCTTTCCCTTCCCCTTCCACCCCCTTTCTCCCTGGGGGGAGGTCACCCCAGCCCAGCTCTGTTGTGTTTCTTGCCATCATTTGTGGGACTAAAAAGCCATGTGAAACAGCCTTTAAGTGAAATTTAAGTGAGATGGGTTCCTCTCCTCCTCCTGGAGCTCTGACAGCCGCACCTGGCGAAGAGGGATGTGTGCCAGGGCTGTTGCTGCCTCTATTGCCACTGCCTCTTCTTTGCCACTTCCCTCCCCCACCCCGGCTCGCCAGTCTCTTTAAATCATGCCTCTTTCTCGTCATGCGTGCTCTACATACACCACCGCGCCACCCTAAAATGAACCCATCCTGGGGGTGGGGAGGAACTCCTGAACTGAGGCGTGATTTAAAGTGACAGGCAAACTGGGGTGGGAGATGGATTGGTTTGTCCCGCTTCGGCCTTTGAGAGGAGCCTGCCAAGTGTGCTTTCTACCGAGGACGGGCTCATTTCAGAGTGGTGGGTGGGGGTCAGGGGGGGTTCTAACTTACCTCACTGCTGGTTCACTTCCTCCCGTGCCTCGTGGCTGTGCCTTGTGGGCACAAACATGTGCAGTGCAAAAAATAAAAAAAATTAAAAAAATTAAAAAGCCAAAAACAAGATGGCAACGCATGCGCAGTGCTTGAAACTTGGCTTCTGCGCATGCGCAGAAGAATTTTTTAAATAATAATAATTAAAAAAAAGATGGCAGTGCTCACGGATCGGCACTGACTGAACCAGATCTGTGACGTCATCGTGTCATCACCAGCGGATCGCTACCGGTTCGAGTGAACCGGTCTAAACCGGGAGGAACCTACCCCTGATGCTGTCTATTTATATGTGTTTCTCGTAATATTATTATATCCAAATTCATCTTACTAAGTTTATGAAATAATTTTTTCCTCTTTAAAGGGGAGTTTAAACCATTGACATTCAAGGATAGAATTGCTATTTCTTCCTGCATACCTCTACCTCTACCTAGATCTTGTCGCCCTTGTTGGTTTAGCCTCTTTGATTTCTTTGGGTCTACTCTCATCATATTTTTCATTATCTACTTTTTCTCCACTCCCACTTTCCTTTCCTCTAGCTTGTGTTTCCTTTGCTTCTGTGGCCTGTGTTCCTATATCACCTTCTTTTATCTCTCTTTCTTCTAACTCTTCATTGCTACCAAAGTTTTGCCTATAAAACTCTTATGCTTTGTCTATTGTATCTAGTCTGAATCTTTTTTCTTGCCGTGACACCATATTTCCTTCCTTTGTCAACCACCTGAAGTTAATGCTTTGTCTTGTCAGTTCGGAAGTTAAATGTTGATAAGGCCTTCTTAAGTCACCCTTCTAGGCACTTGTTTGAGTACAATTAATTGCCTTCCTCTATATTCTAATGGGTCATCTCTGCTTCTATGCAATATCTCATCCCAAATTGATTTTTAACGAATCTAATGTGGACTTCTTTGGGTAGGTTATGCCTTCTCGCATAGTTGGTGTGAATCCTGTTAATCTCATTCATCTTGTTTGCCATCTCTTCTTTTCCAATTCCTAAGGCTCTCACCAATAAGTCCGCCATCATCTCTGGGAGATCTTTGCCTTTATCTTCTCTCACGTTCTGAAAATGTAGATAGTGGGCTGCCTTCTCTTTTTCTAGAAAAATGACCGTCGGCTCTAATTCTTTATTTGCTTGTATTAGTATTTCATTCAATTCATCTACTCTTTTTTCCTCCTTTCCCATTGTCTCTTCCATCTCCTATAACTTTTATTCGTTCTTCATAATTTGTTGTTGGAAACATTCAAATTTCCCATCCATTGACCTCATCTTTTCTTTAAGTTCTCCAGTGTCACTCCTTACTTCCCCTATCTCATTTTCCAAATTTTCATGATTTTTAAGCATCACATCTTGCATTGATTGTAATATTAGTTGCAAATCTTTAAATGAATTAGCTCTTTCTCTTTTTTTTTGAAAAATAATCTTTATTAATTATGTAAAAAAGACAAACAAACATCCAAACAAACATAAAAACATGTATAAACATATGTATATATAATTAGAGTAAGAAATATCTTTGAGTATAGAAAACATTGAACATTGAACATACATGTCAACCATCTCGTCGACGCTATCCTTTTACAGCCTAGTGATACAAAAACATGTTTAATCATTATAGTTATTATTTACATCATTATCTTTCTTATATCTTCCAATATTTTCCTTATTCTTTTCTCTTGTTATATTATGTTCAGTCTATTATCATTACAGTAAAACAATTTTCCCTTTTTCAACAATGGTTCTTTTGTTCAGCTTGATTAATATTTTATAACCTTGTAAAATTGTATACATTCCGATATTTTGTTCCGGTCTTTGCGAAAAAGTAGACATTTGTTATTATTTATACTGTCTAAGATCATGACTCATAATGTGTCTAAGATCATGACACATAATTATAGCAATTTTTGATATTTATTTTGGTTAAGCCAGTTATACCACCTGTCCCAAGTTTTATAGAATTCAAAGTCATCTTTGTCTTGCATTTCCAGTGACATCCTACTAAGTTCTGAGCATTCAAATACTTTATTAATGAGATTTAACGTAGTTGGGATTTTTTCGGTTTTCCAAATCTGCGCATATATAATTCTTGCGGCTGTTGTAATGTGTAGAATTATATATCTGTCTTCGTTCGTCATTTTTTCCCTGAAGATACCTAATAGGAAAAGCTCCGGCTTTAGGGGGATCGTTTTTGAGGTTATTTGTTCAAGGCAGTTTTTGATCTTAATCCAAAAGTTTTTCGCTTTGGGGCAGGTCCACCATAGATGGTAGTATGTTCCTATACCTTCTTTACACTTCCAGCACTTTGGGGAAAGTTTCGGGAACATTTTTGCCAATCGTGCTGGAGGAAGGTGCCACCGGTAAAACATTTTGTATATGTTTTCTTTGTATGGTATCGCCAGTGTTAGTTTATAATTTATAGACCAAATTTTTTCCCATTCGTTTAAATTAATTGAATAACCAAAGTTTTGTGCCCACGCAATCATTGAGCCTTTTACCACCTCTTCGAATAGATTATATTGGAGTAGGACATTATATAGTTTGGAAATCATTTTTTGGTCCTTGCCCATTAATATTCTATCTAAGTCACATTTTTTTTGAAATCCGTATTTTATTTTGTCTTTATTGTATTTTGATTTGACCTGTAAATAGTGCCACCAATCAAGGTCTATTCCTTTTTCTTTAAGTTCTTGTTTTGAGAACATCTCATTGTGTTCATCTAGGAGTTGTTGATATGTTATAATCTTATTTATGTCTAAAAGGTTCGGGTATATAATTGCTTCAGTTGGTGATATCTATTTTGGAACACTTCTATAATGGTCCTTCCTTATTGTTAGCCATGTGTCTAATAGGTTCTTTCTTATATAATGTCAGCGGAAATATGTATGTGTTTTATAGGTGTCCCCCCATAAGAAGGCGTGCCAACCTATTTGCAAACCGAAACCCTCTAGAGCAGTGGTTCCCAACCTTTCTAATGCAGCGACCCCTTAATATAGTTCCTCATGTTTCAATGACCCCCAACCATAAAATTATTTTTGTTGCTACTTCATAACTGTAATTTTGCTACTGTTATGAATTGTAATGTAAATAATATGCAGGATGTATTTTCATTGTTACAAATTGAACATAATTAAAGCATAGCGATTAATCACAAAAACAATATGTAATTATGCCAGATCAGAAATTCTCGGGCCAGTCTTTGCAAGAGCACAAGGAATATCATCTTCCACTGGATCCGACCCAGCTGTTCTCCTTCCTGCCATTGTGCGCTGTGAAACTTAAGTGGTCGTTGGCTGGCCGTTCCCTCCCGTGACTCCCTTTTCCTTCGACACCTGCGGGAAGAAACTGCCGCTGTGAGGAGACAGGGGCGGCCACAGATGTCTTAAGCACCGCCTTGTACTCTCCAGTGTGCAATCTTGCGATGCCCCGCCCCTTAGCTCAGCCGCCAGGCATCACAAATGCCTCTCACCGAATGGCACCTCTCCCGACCAATGGGAGGGCTTGGGCAAGTTGAGCCGATATGGCTAGGCTTGTGGCAGTGGGGGGGGGGAGCTGAGGATGCCAGGGCAACCCCTGGGAAATGGTCATTCGACCCCCAAAGGGGTCCCGACCCCCAGGTTGGGAACCACTGCTCTAGAGTTAATATCCTTCTGTTTTTGAGTGTGATCCATTCCCTCATCCAATTGAGTGTAGCAGATTGGTGGTATAGCTCCCAGTTAGGGAGACCAAATCCTCCTCTCCTCCTATGGTCTTGAAGAAGTTTCAGTTTGATCCTCGCTTTTCTTTTGGCCCATATTAATTTATGAATCATTTTATTTAAATTTGAAAAAACTGTTTTGTTCAACTTTATTGGAATTACCTGGAATAGGAATAAGATCTTGGGTAAGATGTTCATTTTGATTGTCGCGATTTTACCCATAAATGATAATTGAAGTTTTGACCATCCGTCAAGGTCCTTACTAATTTTCTGTATTAGTTTTATATAATTATCCTCCTTTAATGAACTACATCTTGCGGTGAGCCATATCCCAAGATATTTAACTCTTTTTACTATTTTCATGCCCAATAAATTTTCCAATTTGATATTTTGTTTTGGTGTCATGTTTTTAGTTATTATTTTTGTTTTTTCCTTATTAATTTTTAGGCCTGCCGCCTTTCCAAATTTTTCAATTTCATTGATTAGAGTCGGGCCGGTGTCTAAAGGTTCTTCAACTATAAATGTCATATTGTCGGCGAAGGCTTGAAGTTTGAATTCCTCCTTCCTGATTTTTAGGCCTTTTATCTCTTGCGTGCTTCTTACTTTCCTCAGTAGGCTTTCTAATGCTAATATGAAAATTAATGGGGCTAACGGGCATCCTTGACGTACTCCTTTTTTAATATCTATTTTCTCTGTGATATCGTTATTTACTATTATTTTTGCTGTTTGGGTACTATATATAGCTCTGATCAACCCTATAAATTTTTCGCCAAATTTCATTTTTTCTAGTTGTATAATAAAAAAATTGCCAGTAAAGGTTGTCGAACGCTTTTTGGGCGTCGACAAAAATAAGCGCTAGTTGTTTATCTATGTGTATATTGTAGTACTCTAGTATATTGAGTATTATTCTGGTATTGTTCCTTATCTGTCTGTGGGGTAAAAAACCGTTTTGATCTGAGTGGATAATCCGATTTAAATTTTTTTTGAGTCGTTCAGCCATTATTGATGGGAGTATCTTGTAATCCGTATTTAGTAATGAAATCGGTCTATAATTTTTAATGTTTTGTTTGTTCGGATCTTCCTTGGGTATCAGAGTTAAATATGCTTCTTTCGAATTAGCTCTTTCTCGTTGCGTCATCTCTTCCATGGACCTTTGTCCAGCTGGACTCGAATCAACTGTGTGGTTTGGGCTGTCTGCTTTCTTCCTGTACCAATTCTCATTAGATTAGGGATATTTGTCATCTTTAACAGTGTTTTAAACCAGCTTTCCCACTTATTCACAATCCTTATATTTCCCTCCAGCACACCAGAGTGATCAATTTATCTATTCTGTACCTGCTTATGTTGCAATTTACGTTTTGAATGTAGTAATAAATTATATATTGAGTGTATTAAATTTTATAATATTAAACCATATAATATACATTGGATTTGGCATTTTTGTCCACATATTGAGTCCTTCCCAAGGACCTGGAATAGACAGAGATTGTTGTTTAATAATGTTAAAGGTTTCTTCACAGGATATAACCTTTTCCATATAAGGCTGCCTTTTTCAATTGGCTAATGGTGATTTTATCAATACTGATGGTATTCAAATAGTGCTTCAGATGTTTTGGGATTGCATCCAAGGCTCCTATTACTATTGGTATTATCTTTGCTTTCTTTTGTCACAGTCATTCTACTTCTATATGCAGGTCTTTTGTGTTTTGTCTTTTAAAAGAGCCCTGGTGGCACAGTGGTTAGAATGCAGCATTGCAGGCTAACTCTGCCACTGCCAGGAGTTCAATCCTGACTGGCTCAACATTGATCCAACCTTCCATACTTCTGAAGTTAGTAAAATGAGGACCCAGATTGTTGGGGGCAATATACTAACTCTGTAAATTGCTTAGAGAGGGCTGTAAAGAGCTATGTAGTGGTATATACCGTATTTTTCAGAGTATAAAGTGCACCTTTCCCCCCCTAAAAGAGGGTGAAAATCTGGGTGCATCTTATACACCGAATGTAGCCTGGCCAGCCTCTGAAATGGAGCTTTGCAAGGCTGAAAACAGCCTCTGAAATGGAGCTTTGCAAGACTGAAAACAATCTCTTAAATGGAGTTTTGCAAGGCTGAAAAGCAGCCTCTCAAACAGAGCTTTACAAGGCTGAAAACAGCCTCTGAAATGGAGTTTTGCAAGGCTGAAAACAGCCTCTGAAATGGAGCTTTGCAAGGCTGAAAAAGCAGCCTCTCAAATGGAGCTTTGGAAGGCTAAAAACAGTCTCTGAAATGGAGCTTTGCAAGTCTGAAAACAACCTCTCAAACGGAGCTTTGCAAGGCTGAAAAAGCAGCCTTTCAAACGGAGCTTTGCAAGGCTAATATACCTGTTCCAGGCTTTTTGCTAAGGACGCTAGGCAGATGGATGCTGGTAGGCAGAATTTTCTTTCCTCTTTTCCTCCCCCAAAACTAAGGTGCATCTTATACTCAGATGCATTTTATAGTCCAAAAAATACAGTAAGTCTAAGTGCTAATTGCTAATTGCTATTTTGTGATTTTCTCCAATTCTTTCTCTTCTCTTCTGCTGTCTCCAGATTTTTTTTGTCTTTCTTATCAATAATTCTTAAGTCTGTAGTGTTATGTGACAGGTGCTTGTCTATTTAAATCCTAAAGTCCCAGAGCACTTCAGTTTCTACATTTTTCTATTACTTTGTCTATTTTGTGATCCCAACCAGTTCTTGCTTGCAGGCAAATAGTATTTCTTGCAAACATTCCAATGCACCATTGTTACTACTTTGTCATGCTGTATTTTGTTGTCAGTCTGTCCGATCTTGCAGCAGCTAACTGTGGTCCATTGTTTCTTCACCTTCTTTGCAAAGCCAGCAGTTGCAATCTGTTGCTGTCTTTTCAATTTTGGCTTTGTATGCGTTTCTTATTGAGCCTTGGCCTTGTGCAACCAGAATTAGACCCTTTGTTTCATTTCTCAACTTTCCTGATTTTAGCCATAATTAGGTCTTGTTGAAATCCGCTTTACCTGCTAGGTTTTATTATTGTTTCTTATCTGTTCTTATTATTGGCATTAATATACAATGCATGCAAACTAAAATACATCAATACATCTATTCTGATGTATTCTGTTATCTTGGTAATATTATCTATTGAGCAAAATTCTAAATAAAATATTATGAATAATTTAAGAATGTTTTCAGAAAAACTGAACAGAAATGTTAAGAACACCATATAAAAATACACCAGGCCCTATTTATTCAGAAATAAATTCAATCAAATTCACCTGTAATTATTCTCTAAGCTTCCTTTTGCAGCATTGTGCTTATCAGATGTTTTGGATTTTAACTCTCACAATCACCCCAGAACAAGCCCAAAGAATGAGATTATAGGAGCAGGAATCCAGTATCTTTGAAGTTGGAAAAGTTTATCCTAGGAAACGTATTTAGGATTTTAATCTTATCTAGGAATAACCTTCGTTGAATTGTCCCACTTTTGCTTAAGTGCATAGAATTTCAATTGTTTCCTCTTATCCATTTTAATAATTATTATTTAATTTCAAAAAAGTGCTCCAGATGTATATACAAAATACAAATTCTTTGTCTCTGTTTGGTGTCTTACTCTTAATCCAAAATGAATTAAAATATGTTCCATTCACCCTGTTAGTACTTTTCAGATTAGCTTGATTTCAAGTTTTTCTTAATTGTTTTGTTACTACTAATTGTACCATTTTTGCTAGTTCTGGCTGGACATTTGAAAAATCATACTCCTGTATTTATTATAAGCTGTTCACAACCATGATTAGACCTTGCATCTGCTGTTGAACATACAGTAGATCCCTGGCCATATCATGATGCCGGCTGTGAAGCAGTGTTGGTATATCAGCATGTTGCAAGCACTGAAAAACACCACTTCCTTTGCACTCTCATAAAACCAGCTTCTTTTTCTCTTTTCATTTCAGCACTGACCTGAACACACATTTCCCCTATGCCCTGGGTTTCTATCAGCAAAACTTCCTAGCATGCTTTGTTGGTTTCTTGTATTTTCTTTGCTGTACGCCGCCCTGAGTCCCTCGGGAGTAGGGCGGCATATAAGAAAACCAAATAAATAAATAAATAAATAAATGCTCCCATTTCTCAGCTTGTATTTCTGTCACCCTTCCCAACCCAAGGAGAAGCCTATATAGTCATGCATGGTCATCTTTGTGAGATATATAATTTCTATGTTGGCACAAGATACTTTTTTATTTCTCTTTTTATTAATGAAGAAATATTACTATTCATATTAGCACTGGAAGCTCTGGGCAAGATAGGCATCAGGTAAGTGATTTGGAGTCTCCAAATGATGAAACAAAATGGGAGAAATATGGAGTAATTTCTTAGCATCTTCGGTATGTTTTGTATCTGCTGATGTGGCTTAGTCTCATTCCCTAATGCAGGATCCACTATAATAGCTATTAAATTTATTTTTCTGACCATTGCAAAAGAGGCATCAAGTGGAAAAAAACCCCCAGCAACAAAGCAATTCAAACAAAGCATTCTGTTTCATCCACAAATTACTCTAGGTTTTCTATGGCTGACGCCTGTCAGGTCCATCTCAGATCCATCATGTCTCTTCATTCCTCTTGTTGAAGGCAGATTTTAGGATTTTGTATTTTCTGTTCACAATGATATGCTTTGAACCAGATTTCACCTGCAATCTTCAAGGAGCTAGAGGAAAAAAAAGGGAAAGTAAGTCCTGCTACATTGCTATGAGAATGAAGACCTATTCAGAAAAATCATGCCTTTGATTCAAGCAGAGGGTTGAATTCAGAACAAATGCAGTACATTGAAGACAGAGTAAGCAGCACACAAAAATCTCTCAGTGATTGTTGTTTCTCCTTTTAGGTATTTGACATGTCTTGATAGTTATTTCTAGCTTGCATTGATGGACTTATAATATTATCATGAAGTAGCACCTTATCCAAGCACCCAAATTGCAAGGACATGGTGGTAGGGAGAGGACAGAATCTGCCCATCTTCAGGCGGCCACCTGGACATGTAATTTTCCTGCTAGCAATATGGAAATAGTTTCCTATTGCCTATTTCTAGAGGGTTTTTTGCAACTTTAATGTATAGCTTACATCCTTTTCTTGATGGCTCCTATCAAAATATTACCAACTTAGATGCTGCTTATCTTTTTTCAAGATCACCCAAGTACAGCTGGGTGAAAGGTTCTTTGATGTTAACTGATAACTAATTGTTTAATAATAGCTAATTTTATGAAAGAAGCATGTGATAGAACACATGCTTAATGACTAGCATCTCTCTCTTTCTGATATTAGGCTTGCTTTTTTTCTTAAAGGATCTAAATCCAAAATCTTGGTCCTCATTAACAGTTTAATACTTTACATACCAGATTGCTTCTGAGGACTTAGTGTTCACTTGACATCTTCACACTCAAAAATATAATAATAATAATAATAATAATAATAATAATAATAATAATAATAATAATAATAATAATAATAATAATAATAATAATAATAATAATAATAATAATAATAATAATAATAATAATAATAATAATAATAATAATAACCCAATGGCAAATTAATTAAATGCAATCAAAATGAAGCCTATAAATATCTGGGCATTCTGCAGTTGGATAACATCAGACATAGAGAAGTGAAAACTATCATTAGAAGAGAGTACACCAAGAGAGTTAGGAAAATTTTGAAATCTAAATTAAATGGTGGAAACACCATCAAGGCCATGAATACCTGGGCAATACCAGTCATAAGATACACAGCTGGTATAATTAACTGGACACAAGCTGATTTGGACATTTTGGACCGAAACACCAGAAAACTAATGACAATGCACTACAGTTTACATCCACGTAGTGACACTGATAGACTTTACCTGCCCAGAAAATCAGGTGGCAGAGGACTACTACAAGTAAAGCAAACAGTTGAAGAAGAAAAGCATGCATTGGCGGATTATTTAAAAGAAAGTCAAGAACATCTATTAATTGAAGTAAAGAACAAAAATCTACTGAAGGTCCAACAGACGAAACAAGAATACAGAAAAAATGTGATAAAATCAAGAATGGAGAGTTGGCAAAATAAAGCATTACATGGCCAATTTCTGGAAAAAATAAAAGACAGAGTGGACAGTGAAAAAACTTGGTTATGGTTAACATCTGGTACTTTAAAGAAAGAAACAGAATCATTGATCCTGGCCGCACAAGAACAGGCAATTCGTACAAATGCCATAAATGCCAAAATTGATAAATCTTCAAATGATGCTAAATGCAGATTATGCAAGGAAGCTGATGAAACTGTAGCCCATGTGCTCAGCTGCTGCAAGAAAATCGCGCAGACTGATTACAAATTACGACACAACTCTGTTGCACAAATGATCCACTGGAATTTATGCAAAAATTATAACATCCATACTGCTACAAACTGGTGGGAACACAAGCCTGAAAAAGTCACTGAAAATCAGATGGTCAAGATCTTGTGGGATTTTCATATACAAACAGACAAGGTACTGGCGCATAATACACCAGACATCACGCTGGTCGAGAACAACAAGGTGACTATAATTGACATTGCAATACCAGGAGATAGCAAGGTCGATGAAAAGTAACACGAAAAAATCGCAAAATACCAGGACTTAAAAATCGAAATCCAACGATTATGGCACAAACCAGCAGTGGTAATTCCAGTGGTGATTGGAACACTGGGTGCTATCCCAAAAGCACTGGAATTACATTTAAAACAGCTCAAAATTGACAAAATCACCATCAGTCAAATGCAGAAAGCCGCACTGCTCGGTTCCGCACATATACTTCGAAAATACATTACGACTTCCTAGGCCCCTGGGTGGGGCTCGACTAGTAATCAATGCCAAATCCGGCGAAACAACTGGCCGCTGTGATACAATTGTATAATAATAATAATAATAATAATAATAATAATAATAATAATAATAATAATAATAATAATAATAATAATAATAATAATAATAATAATAATAATAATAATAATAATAATAATAATAATAATAATAATAATAATAACAGAGTTGGAAGGGACCTTGGAGGTCTTCTAGTCCAACCCCCTGCTTATGCAGGAAACCCTACACTACTTCAGACAGATGGTTATCCAACATCTTCTTAAAAATGTCTAGTGTTGGAGCATTCACAACATCTGGAGGTAAGCTGTTCCACTGATTAATTATTCTAACTGTCAGGAAATTTCTCCTTAGTTCTAAGTTGCTTCTCTCCTTGATTAGTTTCCACCCATTGCTTCTTGTTCTACCCCCAGGTGCCTTGGAGAAAAGTTTGACTCCCTCTTCTTTGTGGCGACCCCTGAGATATTGGAACACTGCTATCATGTCACCCCTGGTCCTTTTTTTCATTAAACTAGACATACCCAGTTCCTGCAACCGTTCTTCATATGTTTTAGGCTCCAGTCCCCTAATCATTTTTGTTGCTCTTCTCTGCACTCTTTCTAGAGTCTCAACATCCTTTTTACATCATGGCGACCAAAACTGTATGCAGTATTCCAAATGTGGCCTTACCAAGGCATTATAAAGTGGTATTAACACTTCGCGTGATCTTGATTCTATCCCTCTGTTAATGCAGCCTAGAACTGTGTTGGCTTTTTTGGCAGCTGCTGCACACTGCTGGCTCATATTTAAATGGTTGTCCACTAGGACTCCGAGATCCCTCTCACAGTTACTACTGTTGAGCAAGGTACCACATATACTGTACCTGTGCATTTTGTTTTTCTTGCTTAAATGTAGAACCTTACTTTTTTCACCATTGAATTTCATTTTGTTTGATAGCGCCCAATGTTCAAGTCTGTCAAGATCCTTCTGTATCTTGAGCCTATCTTCTGGGGAGTTGGCTATTCCTGCCAGTTTGGTGTCATCTGCAAATTTGATGAGTTCCCCATCTATCCCCTCATCCAAGTCATTGATGAAGATGTTGAAGAGTACTGGGCCTAAGACAGAGCCTTGGGGTATTCCACTGCATACTTCCCTCCATGTAGATGCAGTTCCATTGAGCACTACACGTTGAGTGTGGTTGGTTAGCCAATTTTGAATCCATCTGGTGGTGATGCTGTCTAACCCACATTTTTCTACTTTATCTAGTAGTAGATTATGATCTACTTTGTCAAATGCCTTACTGAAGTCCAAGTAAACCACATCGACAGCATTCCTCTGGTCCACTATGTTTATGTTTATATGTTTATATAATTGCATGTTCCCCTTTCCCCTACTCTTGAGAGCAAAACCATGCAGATCCTTCATTTGATTTGCTGTTTGGCTAACCTTTATACTGTATATTGAATGTTTCCTAGATCCCCAACTTCTCTTCTGACCTGATAGTCTTTGCAGTCTGATACTTACTGCACAATGTCAGCAAAGGCAGTGGAGAGAGGTTTTGATTGATATTCAATACCATGTTTGGCACACATGGATTTCACCAAAGGAGCCACCTTCCAAAAGTTGTGCCGAGGCATCGTAGGGAAGAGACTAAAGGCAGAAAGGAAGGCAAAGAAGTTGTGATCCTTTACTGTCTTTTTGTCTTATTGAAACTATGAAGCAGTTTCTCACTGACAGCTTAAACTCTGTCTTATTGCCCTAAATCAGTACTCACTGATGCTCAATTTGAAAATTCAGGTGCCCCGTTAACCAGTCATTGAAAAAAGATTGATTCACATTGCATGTTCCCTGAAGCTGGGAGAAGAGAGAAAGACAGGTTTTAGTCCAGACATACTGTGAACAAAGGAAGAACAAGCAAATGTCCATGATTTATATTCATGTATGTTTGTATGTATGTATCGGTATATAACTAGTATTTCTAGTCAAATATATTGAATTTTGGAAAGCTTAAATTATATTACCTTAATAGTAGAGTTTAAATACTCACTTGGTAGCAAATCTGATAGTCACCAGTATACAGTTTGGAAAACATGAAGAATTAAAATGTAATTCTAATAATATATTTATTTTTCATTTTGTGAAACATTTCTTTTCAACAGTTTCTTTCAAATCTTCCCCTTACTTATTCCAGACTGAACCAAGTTGTCTGGTATGATTTGAACTCAGAGGCCTCCTTTTCTAAAAAGAATGTCCTGATTTGGATGAAAACCTGATGCTGGGAATGGAAAAGAGAGAATTGATTCCTGCACTGGTTGGTTTCTCTTTTGGTTAATGCTATTATCTTAAAATGAGGATATGGATATTTGTTCCACTCATCTCATTTCCATTTTTGTAAAGTCCAAACAAAAGCGAGGGCAATCATAATCTGTAAGAAAAGGCATGGTATTTCTAAACACACTTCAAACTTTACCATTCCATAGAAAAAGTGCTATCAAAAATAATAGATGAAAATATCTTCTGAAAATGAATTTAGCTTTCACACATGCAAATTATAGTTTGATACTGTGGTAATTGGATTATTATGGTTCTGTGAGTTATTGTGCATGTAATAAAATTATACAGACAGGCTAGAGTTTAATCATATACAGTACAGCCATCAATTTTACCTTGGAGCTCTCTCTTACCTGTGTAGAGAACCAATCCATGTTTTTATCATGATCGATCGGCATAGGAAGATGATTCGTCTGTGATATCCATGTAAATAGGATACTGTCAAGAAGACTGAGAGACAGAAATGAGGCAAAGTCAGGAAGTGAAACTGTATCTACACAAATCAGCCATTAAATAAAACAATGGGACAATTTATTGGTTTATTTGCTAGGCTTAGAATGCAAGTCATTCACTAGACCACTAGACTGGTACTAGTCTGTGGCACGTTGGGAACCGGACTATGGAAGCAACATGCAACATGCGACATGCGACATCATTTGCACATGCGCAGGACTAGGTTGAGCGTGTGACTCCATCCCCTCTCCCTCTGCTGTCACCACCACCAAACACCGCTGCCATGCACCACCATTGGTCTGTACAACCAAAAAGGTTGGGGACTGCTGCACTAGACCTAATGATGCCTTTCTCTGGAAACCAATACTTGTCCAACTGAAACACCGCACCCCACAACAACGAGTCAGATCCAAACCAAAGATCAGGAACCCCAATCTTTCTGAGTCAGTGGACATACTTGGAAGGTTGACCAGATTCCATGGAAACTGATCCAGAATGGAAACTACAGAGTGGCTTGTCTATATCCCAGATAGATGTATAATGGCAAATGGGTGACATGTGACCCTCTCAGAGCAAGACAAATTGGTGAAGTTGTTTTTGCTACTCCCTCTAGCCCCTCATGATGCTCTTTATCATTTCTAAATGACAGATTAAACTCAAAGAATAAAAGGGAATAGAGAGAAGGAGTAAAAAGTGAAAGGAAAAAGAAAGAAAAGTAAGAATATAATAAAGAGAAAAGAAGCATGTAAAGAGGTTACTTCCAATCTTCATCACACTAAGTATAAACAAATTTAGTAACTCTTCACCCTCTGTAAAGTTATAAACATTGATCTCTTCATCCCATATCTTATCTATAAACAAATTCATAAAACATTATTCTTTTTGGTCTTGTGTCAGCAGAAAGTCCAAAAAAGATAGTCAGAAATAAAAACTTATCTTATTTTAACATTGATCAAATAAACCAACTTTATATTTATTCCTTTTACTTAATCTTTAGCTCATTCAAATATTGTCATATGATTTTATTTCTCTTAATTTCTTTTTGTCCTATCACACAAAGTTCCTCAAGGCTTTAACAAGACTTTTGTTAAATTCCAGTTGAAAAAAATGTATCCACATCACTCTCTTGGTTTGTCATTTGTATTTCATTTTTAAAATTTAAAACCTCAGCCAGTTTCTTTTAAAGATCAAGTGAAACATCCTTTTCTAACTCATTATCTTGGTCTATCAGTTGTAAATCCAATTTCAATACCATCTACATTTTGTCAAAATTTGTTTTAAAAATGACATTTCTTCGATAACATGCTTTGGACATAGTTTATCCATTAAAGCATCATCATTACTGACGTTATTGACATTATTGCTACTATTTTACAATTCTTTTCTTTAAAAATCTCCTTTAGTGTTTTTATTTTCATAACATTTTGTACTATCCTGCAATCCTATATATCTTTCCTCTACTTAAAATCTTTAGTCCCCTGTTGTATCCAGTTTTTGAAATCATGAAATTACTCATTTGTATCATGTTCTGTAAAAACCAAAACAGGATCTATTTCCCACACGAAGCTGCTTGTAGTTTATAATTTCTGGTAATTCCAAAATCTTATAAAAGTTTTAACTTTCCAATTTTCTCTGGACCTTTAGCCCATCTGTTACTTTCTAAGATCAAAAATATTTAACTTTTTGCTGATTATTTCAGATTCTTTAAATTCTTAAGCTTATAATTAAAACTTTAATCTGTTCAGGATGAAAAGCAAATTTATCCAGCATTTTCAAGCTGATCATTCTAACAGCTTAGAAGTAGTTAATAAGCAATTTCTGAAAGTGATTAGAAAGTGCTGTTTGTAAACTTAGTATTTTTTGAAAAACTCTGCTGCTATTGGGAAAAAGTTGGCTGGTCCATTGTCTCAAACCTGTAGAAAACCACTGTCCTGTGAAGCAGGCAACTCAATATGGCACTTAGAATTGAGGACTGCTTCACCTCACGGAGCTACATCAAAGCGGCACTTCGTCTAAGGTTCACTCGAAATGAAGGACCTCTTTGATGCTTTGCATATATGTGGTGGTTGAATCACATATGCAGATTGCAAAATGATGTATGCTGCAGTCAATAAGTGATGAATGCATGTGCACCAGTTCTCAACAGAAAGAAAATGAGTTTGGGTGTCCTAAAAATGAGGGGGACTTTTGGGGGTAAGTTCAGAACAGCCTTCCACAGCCTGGGTACTCAACTCAACTCCCAGAATTCCCTAGCCAACAAAGCCATTACTGCCAGTGGTAGAGTTGAAGCCCACTCATATGGAAGTGGGCAAGTTTGGGAAAGGATAATCTAGAGCAGTGGTTCCCAAAGGGGGCGGTACCGCCCCCCAGGGGGCGGTGGGAACCCTTAGGGGGGCGGTGAGAGGCAAGGGTGGCAACAGGGGGGCGGTGAGAGGGTCCAGGGGGGCGGTAGATGGTTCCCCGGTCCTGTCCCCGTGCCGCCACCTATGTCCACCCAATTGCCCACTGCCGCTTTTCCCGCCACTCTTTTCCCGGCGGGGACTGGGCGGGCCATGAGACGGGCATCTTACTGAACTTTTAACAGCTCCGTTTGTCTGTCGTCTGGTCTCTTTGCACTGGTCTCCAACCTTGACAACTTTAAGACTTGTGGACTTCAACTCCCAGCAAAGCTGGCTGAGGAATTCTGGGAGTTGAAGTCCACAAGTCTTAAAGTTGCCAAGGTTGGAGACCCCTGGAAAGTTTGCAAAATACAGAAACTCTTCTCGCGAGGGTAAGCAATTAACAACTCGCAGCGAGAAGAGTTTCTGTATTTTGCAAGCTTTTTTCCCTAGAGACTAGCCGACAGAAACACGGAGCTGTTAAACCTGTAAGAGACGGGATTGGGGGGGGAGTGCAGGCAGGGGCTGGGTTGGGGGGTTGGGTTGGGGGGTCCGGAGGAGGAGGAGGAGGGAGACCTTGTGGGGAAATCGCAGCTGCCTCTTTTCCGCTCCTTCGGCCAAGAGGCACCGCGGCCGGAAAGTCGGTCCAGAAAGAGGGCGGGGGAGATCGGGAACAGTTGCCCGCCAGAGTTTCTGCCGCCTTTGCCTGCCTGCCTCCCTTTCCTTTCCTTTCCTTTCCTTCCTTCCTCCCTTTCCTTCCCTTTTTCCTTCCTACTTCCCTTCCCTTCCTTCCCTCTTTTTCCTTCCTCCGTTCCTTCCCTTTCCTTCCTTCTGTCTCTTTCCCTTCCTTCCCTCCTTCCCTTTCCTTCCCCCTCCTTTTCCTTCCTCCCCTTTCCTTCCCCCCTTTTTCCTTCCTCCTTCCCTTCCCTTCCCTTCCTTCCTCCTTCCCTTCCTTTTCCTTCCTCCCTCTCCTTTTCACCTTTAATTTCCTTCCCTCTCTTTCCTTCCTACTTTCTTTCCTCCCTCCCTCCTTTCCTCCCTCCCTCCCCCTTCCTTCCTTCCTTCCTCCTTCCTCCTTCCATTTCCTTCCCTCTCATTCCTTCCTTTTCTTTCTCTTTCCTTTCCTTTCCTTTCCTTCCTTTTTTCCCTCCCTCCCTCTATTTTTCTCTCCCAAACAACCCCAAGTTAAATCCTCCCCTTGGCCATTGTGCGTGCATGTGTGTCTCATCTTCTAAAAATCATAACTCCCCACCCCACCCCAAACACCCAGTACCATCCCCTTCTCCATCCCAGGTGCCCAGCCTCCTGCCCCCCCCCCCCGGCAACCTCTCCGCATACCCGTCTCACGATGTGGCCTTTGGCCTCGCCTCCTCTGCCCACCTAACACACTGCTCTCGTTCGTCCCTGCGATGCCATCTTCCCCTGCCCCCGGATGGATAGCAATTTAGGCAGGCACGACACACCACCAGGTGAGGAGGGGGCTTTTTAGCTGTGCCTGCTGGGTACAGGAGTCCCCCCTCCACCCGGCCTCTGTGCCAAGGAAGGCAATTCGGAGGGTGCCAGCACTTCCCATGGGGGAGGGGGTGTATTTCCAGGAATCCCCTTGAATGTGCCAGTGTGGGGGGAGGGGGAGAAGACCCTCCCCCATGTGCATCTGTCCCACCCACCACCTCCATTGACCACTTCTGCAGTTTTCTTTCCTTTCCAGGCTCTGTTGGTTATCTAGTTGAGCCAGCCTTGGCGAGGAACCAAAATGGTTTGTGTGTTTGTTTGTTTGTTTTTGCAACCAAATACAAACCATGTTTGGGGGAACCGGTTTCAAAACCTCCCAGTTTCCCAAACCTGGACGTTTTCGGCCACGCACGCACACACACACTCACACACACCCAGTGGATCAATGTGGGATAGATTTCCAGCTCCTCTTTTCAAACACGCCCCTCTTCCTTGCAGACAGAAGCACATTTTAAATTGCCATAGGCAGAGCCCAGAGGAGGCAATGTACACACACACACACACACACACACACACACACACACACACACACACACACACACACACACACATATAGAGAAAATAAGGAAAGAAAAAGGAAGGAAGGAAGGAAGAAAAAAGAAAGAAAGAAAGAAAGAGAAAGAAAGAAAGAAAGAAAGAAAGAGGAAGAAAGAAAGGAAGATGGTAGGAAGGAAGACAGAAAGAAAGAAAAAGATGGTAGGAAGGAAGGAAGACAGAAAAAGAAGGGAGGGAGGGAAGGGAAGGGAGGGATGTAGCAAAGAAAAAGGAAAGAAAGAAAGAAAGAAGAAAGAAAGAAAGATGGTAGGTAGGAATGTAGACAGAAAGAAAGAAAAAGATGGTAGGAAGGAAGGAAGACAGTCAAAAAGAAAAAAGGGAAGGGAGGGAAGAAGGAAAGGAAAGAAAGAGGAGGGAGGGCGGGAGGAAGGAAGGAAGGAAGGAAGACAGAAAGAAAGAAAGAAAGAAGAAAGGAAAGAAAGAAAGAGATGGAAGGAAGGAAGTAAGAAAGATGGTAGGAAGGAAGGAAGACAGAAAGAAAGAAAAAGAAAGAAAGAAGGGGAAGGGAGGAAAGAAAGGAAGAGAAAAAGAAAGGAAGAGAAAAAGAAAGAAAGAAAGAAAGAAAGAAAGAAAGAAAGAAAGAATTATGACCACAATTGAGCATAACATTTTGGTTGCTAAGCAAGAGCGTTGTTAAGTGAGTTTCACCACATTTTACAAGTTGGCCATGTCCACCGGGTCACCTGACCACTAAGCCACGCCCACCTGAGTGGGTGGGGTGGGGGGCGGTGAGGATGAGTTTGTAGCACCAAGGGGGCGGTGGACTGAAAAAGTTTGGGAACCACTGATCTAGAGAATAGTCAGAGTCTGTGAAGGAACAGTGAAACACAAAGAAAATAGTATATATGATGAACAGTACATCACAAGAATGAGGAATCCCAAAGCACCCTTGAATCCCAATATGGGGTTGAAGACAATAAAGAATCGGATATAATATGCCAGATTCCATGCCATTTCCTGTAGAAGAGAAGAAAAGGAATGGATATTAGAATAGCATCTTTTCTTGCTCCAAATAGGAACCCTACATGGAATCTTACTGAGGATCAGATGTATATCTTCTGAAAACTCTGCTCTGTTTACTGCCCACTTTTACAGAACCATTTTCTACCCTGGCTTCTTTTTTAACGGATTGACAGATTTAACTGATTGAAAAGAGCCATAGAAAAATTCACTAGACAAGACTAAGTATGCTGGTTTTTTAAAAACTATAATATTTTGAGCTCACATCATTCCAGAAAGTGATGGAGAAGGAGAGAAGTTTCTTTGCATGTTGTTATAATGGTTTTTTAAAATTAATCAGGGAATGCAAGCTTTTTATATAGTGATTATCAATACAAGAGACCATGTGTGGTTGTAAGCACCGGTGTTGCTGTGTATGTGGATCTGTTTGAGCTCATAAAAAGCATTATTTTCAGTTTTCAATAGTGGTGAATATTTGTAGCTCAGGCATAGGATGAGGGTGGAGGTTCATTCTCCAAGCTTGTGGGTTGGTTTCTGAACATTTTGTTACCAGGCTAGGTAACATCTTCAGCGGAGTTTAGGGGATGTCAGGGTTGATGTTCTTCTACTTTTGAGGGTTTCATGTGGTCAGTACAATACAATACAATACATTTATTGAATAGCCCGAAGACCTTTTCAAAAAAAGAAAAACAGAACAAACAGGTACAGAAACAACCGTACAAAAATATATATGGTACAAGACATCAAAATTCAACGATATCAAAATTCAATAACTACATTTCTAAAACTAGATAACCCAAATAAAATATCTTGTCTCTAACTCAGCTGATCTTTCTTACAATCAATGAAATTATTTTCAATGTAGCTGGCTCGTATTGCTGTCATCCTATTAAGATAGCGAGTGATAGCCCTTACCAGGGGAGGAGAGTCTGCCTTCAATAAAAATGTTAATTTAGGCCTTACATTCCAGTGGGAAAATGTATTTATAATTAGGGACAGGTATTGTTTTCTTACTTCCTCATACATCCTACATTCAAATATTATATGCGCCGTATCCTCGAAAACATTTGCCACATATATACATGTTCTTTCGTCATACGGGATTTTCCGATACCAGCCGAATTTAACGTTAGTATCTAAAAGTTCAAATCTAAACTTGACAAATAATTCTCTCTCCACTGGTGGTATTTCTAGGAGTAAATATTTTTCCAGGGTGAAAATTGTTTTAACTGCTGTCAGAAGCTTAAGGGAATGATTGGTTGAAAAAGTTGCCATGTCCATTTGCCCATGTATATCTTTAATCCATTTCTTAACTTGCTTCAATGTGTCGCACAACGGAAACCCTATGCCATATCGATTCAATATAACTGACAACCGAGTTAACCAAAAACACCTTTGAGAGTTTAAGATCTGCTGTTCCTCTAGGCAGATTTTAGGAAGTCTACTGGCTTCCATCTGAGTCATTTTTAGCCAGTAGGCTACCGCTCTAGTGATTGTATAGATATACAGTGAAAAATGTCCTAATTCAGCTCTGACAGCTGCCGCGGAAGTGGAATTAGTAGATCTTGTGATACACAAAAGGGGTATCAAAAATGACAGCCAGAATTCTTCAACTTCTAGGAATAGCAAAAGCCCACAAACTCATAGCCACACTCCGCCAGGAATTATCCAGAACCAAATACAAAATACAGAAGGATGAAAGAAACAATGTAATTTACAAAGTCAACTGTAACAATTGCAGCCAATTCTATGTGGGACAAACATTACATCAATTGAAAACCAGGATTTATGAACACCAGCTGGTAGTCAATTGTCACGATCCTAAATCCCTAATCTCTATCCACACTGACACCAAACAGCACCAATTCGATTGGAGCAATGCAAGAATCATTGGCCACACTATCACCTGTCACACTTAGAAGTTTATCGAAGCCTGGAACTCCACAAGCAATTCCATCAACAGACACATTGATCTACAACCAGCCTACGAACCCCTGAGAATTCGAATCAAATGCACAACCAACCAGCGACAGCACCGACCTTCAAGCCCGTGCAACCCCCCCAACCAGCACTTCACCTCCCAATGACCTCACCTGATGTGACCTATCACTTGTAACCCACACCTGACCCATCACAAGACCCTCGCTTCACACAACCCACACTTGACCCCTCACAAGACCCTGACCTGATGTGACCCTGACCTGATGTGACTTCACCATCACAAGACCTACTGACCACACAAAACCCTTATAAGCAGAACACTAACAATGACATCCCCAACAATAGTTCATCTGGAAGCACTTTAGAATTGGGTGGCATTGACTTTTCTATTAACAATATATGCTCCTAAAATGGCCTAGACTTTTCATGCCTTCTTAAGGAAATAAAATTCTAAACCTAGAAACTTACAATGTGGGGTGGGGGGAATCTTAGTATTTTAATATTTGGTATGGATTATTTGTGTACTCACCCTCCAGAGTTTGCGTTGGAATATAAAGAACAATGAGTAAATGTGAAAAGTTGGCCCTATAAGCAGTGGCAATGCTGCAGAAGGAAACAAGATGCATATAGCCATTAATTGTCCTTTCTAAACACAAAGGAGATATATAGAAACAGGAAGCATCAGTCACAGTCCTCAAATGTTTTGTATTTAACATTTTGGAAACATTATAATTGCACTTGGGAATCTCATCATCAAAAATAAATCAAACCACAAAACTTGTACTCAAACTGTTTGTGTCTTCTCTATTAGAATCAATTGTTGGCCAAAACAGAGAAGAAAAAAAGGAGAATGTCACGTAGAAGAAATTCCAGAGAGAGGAATTAAGGCAGAACATTTTATTTGTAAGAAGAAAACATAGTACTATAGAATGTGGTATTGTAATAGAGTATAATTATTGAAACCATTACAATAATTGTAATTAATGTAACAATATATAGAAATAGCAATAGTATAAAGTATACTATATAACAGTGATGGCAAACCTTTTTTTCCTTGGGTGCTGAAATAGTGCACGCGCGTGCTATATCATGTGTGTGCGTGCCCAAACCCATATTCAGTGCCCCCCACGAACCCCCGCTCCCCCATTTCCTGACTTCTGGTGGGCCCGGTAGGCCCATTTTTCGCCCTCCCCAGGCTCCAGAGGCTCCATGCGAGCTAAAAATCTGCTGGCGGGCGCCCACATGCGTGCTGGAGCTGAGCTAGGGCAACAGCACGCGTGCCATAGATTCGCCATCACGGCTATATAATATATACTACTGTATATAAAGAATACTATATAAAATATGTTACATAAAGTATACTATATAACAGTGATGGCAAACCTTTTTTGGTTCGCGTGCCAAAAACGGGGGGGCATGCGGGGGATCACGCATGTGCGTGCCCACACCCATAATTCCATGCATCCACCCGCGCATGCGCGCGTGACCCCCCGTTCCCGGCACGCAATGGCACGACCGTTTTTCACTCTCCCCAGGGTCCAGAGCCATTCTAGGAGCCTGGAGAGGGCAAAAACAGCCTTCCCCACCCCCTCCGGAGGCTGGAAACAGCCTGTTTCCCGACTCCCAGTGGGCCCAGAAGGCCCGAAAATAAGCCGGCCAGCACACACATGCTTGCCGGACCTGAGCTCGCGTGCCCACCGATATGGCTCCGCGTGCCACTTGTGGCACCCGTGCCATAGGTTCACCATCACTGCTATATAAAGTATAAAGTATAGTTTATAGCAGCGGTTCTTAACCTTTTTAGTGGTCCGCACCCCCTTGAATCTGAAAATAAGCTCTTGTACCCCCTTAAAAAATGTGTGAATATTTTTTATTTAAGAAAAAACATTATTGCATAAACAAATGCCGTGTTTATTTACAATATATTACTATATAACTATATATAACTAAACTATATATAACAATATATAACACACACACATTTATATTATATTATATTATATTATATTATATTATATTATATTATATTATATTATATTATATTATATTATATTATATTATATTATATTATATTATATTATATTATATTATATTATATTATATTATATTATATTATATTATATTATATATCAAAAACACGGTCGCCTCGTTCGTATTTTTTTTTAATTTTTGAAATTTCTCTCGCACCCCTGGAAATGCTCTCTCGCACCCTCAGGGGTGCAGGCACCCCAGGTTAAGAACCACTGGTTTATGGTCTAAAGTAGCAGCAATATAAAACACTTGCATATAATCTTGTAAGTTTCACATTTCACTTTTATATCTTGGGTTTCTTTCAAAATAAAACATCTCCCTAACCTTATAGGAAGTTTAAAAACAAAACAAAACCACTTGTTCAGAGTCCAGGGCTTTTGTAGTTCTTGAGACTCAGACTCAAGGTTCAATCTAATTGGAGACAGTTAAAAAAAATCTTATGACTGAGGTCCCCTCTGAACTGCTGTAACAGTTGGTGGTGGTGGCCACTAGCTTGGCTGCCTTCAAAAATGGGTTGAACCAATTCATGGAAGTCAATGGCTATTAGCCTGGATGGCAACGTGCCTGTTTGAAGGAAGACCAGTGGGCTGCCTTGGTTTGTTATTGTGAGAATGGACTGCTGAACTTGATGGGCCAGGGGTTAGATCCAGCAGGCACCATTTATGATCTTATGAATAAAGTAGTTTCAAAAAGAAAAACAACTGCTGGTGAAGAGGATGGACTATCTTCTCCATTATGTCCCTCTCTCTCTTCCATGGCAATTTTCTTCCACTCTAATTTGATTTATGGATGGTCCTCAGTCGTGCCTATAGAGCATGAAATAATTGAGCAGTTGCATGAGAAACTGCAGTACCCTCTCCAGCTTGCTATTTCTCTCTTTGCACTGTTTAGGCATAGTCTGCTTTTGAAGATGTGGACTTAGAATCAGGATGCCTCCCTCCACCTTAAATTATATATATGTTAAACTCATGGGAATCTATGTGTTCTGAGAATTCCTCCCCATTCTCTGCAATGTTCTGTAGTTGCTGCCACTGCTCTATGTTCTTCCCTCCTCCTATCTTATTATTAATAAACAGAGTTGTTATTAATCGGCACTGTGCTGGGGATTATGTAGAATGCATATGTAATCTGTCCATGAGCTCATGGTGGAAAAGATAAGAGTCCAAAGATCATCCAGAGCTTTTTTGTTAAAGTTGTTGTTTTTTACACAAGAAAAAGTTCATTTGCACTTAGCAGGAGGTAGGGGGGAAAATCAGATACTCACTGAAGAAAAAATACTTGTGCTGATAGTTATAAGGCATGTATTTCTTTTTCTGCAAACCCAACTGCAAAAGAAAGTAAGTCATGAAAAAAACCAAATAACTTTCACTAGGTAATTATAAATCATTTTCAGTTGCTCTGTGAAATAAATACTCAGGTGAGAAAAAGGGAAGAAAAGTGAGATGCACACAGCTGTCACAAGAATAGACTGTAATTGTGGTAGTTAAAGTAGATTGCAGTCTTTATTTTCAAAGTTTCAGATGAAGAAACACATGGCAGAATGTGATAGCTTTTGAACTAAGCCCTGTAATAGAAATACGGAAAGAACAGTCTTAAACTTAGATTTTTTTTTTAGCCAGGAGAGGAAGAGGTCGGTTTTGGTAGCAGAAACACTAAATCAGGGGTGTCAAACTCAATTTCATTGAGGGCTGCATCAACATTGTGGTTGCCCTCTGGGGGGGGGGAACCAGGTGGGCGTGGCTGGGGTGGGCATGGCCAGGTGATCACGGTCCAATGGGTGGGTGTGGTGAGGTTGGGCATGGCCCGTTCAGCGTCGCTCGCATTGGGGTGGGTGGTGCCTGTGGAGGATCAGGCAGGGCTGGGGAGTTTCTGTTTCTGTTCTGAACACTGATCTGAAAGGAGAATGGCCAGGGTTCAGTAAAATCTGTTGTCATCTAAGCAGTTGCTTCTTACCTCCAAAGAAAGAGGTTCCCCTAATGACAAAATAACAGGATGAAATGAAATGTCTGGGTCCTTCTGGAAACAGTTGGGTTTAGCATGATGCTGGGAATGGTGCAAAGACCACCAATTAGCTGAATATCCCTGTAGAGGAAGAGTGAAAAAAAACCATTCAGGCTCTTTTAAAAGATTGCTTGACTATTTACTGCCACAGTATTCTGCTTTGAAGAGGTAATACAGAGGAGATTCCATTGAACCTTTGAATCAGATTTTCAAATAAGTTTGAGGTGTTGAATCAGCTGACTCTGATTTATCTTGGAGAGGTTCAAAACAGTTTGAAGATTAAGTGCACTTTCTAGCTTTGAAGAATCTCAAGTATTCATTGCATATATGGACAAAACTGAGGGGAATTTGAGTATTGTAATGAATTCTCTGATATTAACATGAGTAGGTGGCAAATGAGTTTTATCACCTTTCAAAACCCTGCCTGTCAAAGCCCTGGAAGAGGTGCTGCTCTGCTATTTGTGTATTTAGAGAGATTCACCTGTGGGTAGAAACAGAAAACAGAATAGAGACCTACATTTATTCTGCTCTGTCTCTCTCTTAATGAGTCTTGCTTTTTCTTGCCTGCATACCATTTTATTCTTATTGTTCTTTGACTCACTTGTAGTACAGTCCCTGTTAGCTTTGGGTCCAGTATTTTCCTTCCTTGTGACTGGTATTTAATCAGGCTTATTGATCAGGGAATTTTATCACTGGCATTTAATCAGGCTTACTAATAAGATAATTTTATCACTGCCTTAATCAGTTTATCTTGCAGTTGTACTAAAAGCAGGTGAAGATAATACCTGGTATGCTAATTCTCATCTGATTTCATTGCTAATGTTGATACAAAGATTTTAATTGCAGTGTTAGCAAATAGATTACAAATAGTTATTAAAAACAATCAAGCAGGGTTAATAAAAACTAGGCATGCAGCAGATAATATAGGATTAATTGTAGATATAACAGACTTAAAATAAAGATCAACTTGTAATCTCATTATTAGATGCTGAAAAGCTTTTGATAAAATATACAAACATTATATTGATTAATTAATATTGATTTAAAAATCCCTTGGAATTCATAAAATGTCCACTTTCACCCTTGCTTTTTAATACCTACATTAATTAATACTTCAATTAACATTTAATAATTAATTTAATTATTAATATTTAATAATGTTTGGCTTGTGCTATTAGACAACATTAGACAAAGAAATATCTATGGAGTATTACATAACTCAGTTGAATACAAATGCCCACATTCTTTTGTTTATTTCTAAACCTCATACTGTTATTTTATTAACTTGTCCAAATCAGAATTGATTCCAATAGGTGAAAATTGAGTTACCCACCCACTAAATATCAATTCCATATTTGCACCAAATCCATTAAATATATATATCAAAGGATATAACATGTAATATAAATAAAATTGTGGGAGGGATGTTTCTTCAGATATCATTAGATGGAAGGGTCATTAAACCTTACCCTTTGGGAAAAAGGCGAATGCTCTCAAAATGTATGTTATTCCCAGATTAATTTATATTTTAAGAGGAATTCCAGTTTAAAAATCTGTAAAATATTTTCAGAAAATATTCTATGGGGTTTGATTTTGAGAATCTCTTTACACTTTCCAAGAGAGGATTCAGTGTTTAGAATATGGAACTATCATGCTTACCTATTATCAAGCATTAAATACTGAAAGCTAACAATTGGGGTTAATTTTCCAATTTGGGCAACCTTGGAATATATACATATATAGCACCTTTGGTTGGATGGACAGTATTAGGATCTAAATAAAGTCTGGTGCCTCTGGAAACAATTACATTAGTTAGAAACTCATAGAATGGAATGTCTTCTTTAAAAAGCTGACTGTTTTTCCCATGTCAAATTGACTTTATGGGAAAAACTATCTTTAAAAATTAGGGGAAAAAATGATGACATGGAAAAATTGGATGGAAACTGTCACATACGAAGTATTAGGACCATACATTAAATTTCATTTATTGCTTTATTGCTCCTGCTTATACATAATCTAGTCAACTAATGGTCTGCACTAAATTGGCACTGGATAAGAATTAATGGAATTCAAGGACAGCTGGACTTGGACTGCTTGTGGGAACATAACGACTCCAGGATGATTCCTCTCTTGACTCTGCCCCCCCCAACTCTGAATCTCTCATACAAAAACATTATTCAGTCTTTTTTTAAAAAGTTGTCACAATAGCACATAACCTGCTTTTTGTAGTTTATTAAATTTGATTAGAGTGTTTTCTGTTTTACTTTAGTATGACTGCTCTATATTGTTGAATAACTGAGAGACTGCTATTCTTTTTCATTCCTATTATTTCTGCCTTAAAAACAGTAGAAGAGGAATACCTAAAATTTTATACCACAATTTTATAGATTCTTTCAATCTATTCATCTCAAATTTTGCAGTGTTGATGTCCTTAGAGGTATCTACTATCTCTGTTGTTTTCATTTTATTCTGTACCCCAAATGAAACAGGCTATAGGCATTTTGATGCTTTCCCATTCAAGTCAAAAACACAACTTTCTTGAATTTATTTGACATGGATCTTGATCTCTGATCTCCTATACCAAAGGTCCCCAATCCCTGGGCTGTGGACCGGTACCAGACTGCGGCCTTTTGGGATCTGGGCCGCATAAGCGGCGGACGAGAGCACAAAGCTTCATTTGGGCATGCAGGGGATTAGGTTGGGCATGTGAAACCATCCCTCCTCGCCGCCGATACCAGTCCATGAAGTCGGGAAGGTTGGGAACCGCTGTCCTATATGAATCAAGTCATGCCACCTTCAGATCTTAAATTTGGATTTGCTCTCAGTTAATTTGCACATTCATATTGTTTATTGTAAACAAAGAATTCCATTCTTGGTCTGCAGTTAGTAATGAGATAGACAAACAAATAGTTTGATTTAACATAAAATAACTGTCTGTGTTCTTTGAGTGAGAATGGGAAAATGAGAATCCCATTTGACACCTCTGTTATAAATAACACAACACATTTGATATTTACTGATGAAACCTTTTCATGTATATTTACAATATTCCATATTCTTTCCCTTCAATTCTGTGGAACATTCTATGTGCATAAGCGCACAATCGTGCCTACCGTTCCTGTCCAAATGTACCCATATATTCATACCTCTTTTACTTTTATTCATACTTGTACTACTACATATATATTCAATCATGTTTTTACTGTTTATACTTTGCTTATAAACTTATATGCTTGACAAATAAACAAATACAAATAATATACATTACTTACTTTGAAATGGCACATCACAAATTCCTGAAAAAGGTGGTTCCATTTTGGATTGCTGAAGACTGAAAGATGTCCCAAATCATGTTGTAGCCAGCCTGCTTGAGACTAAAAGAAAAGGGTGATTCACAATAGAAGGACCACCTTTTGTGTCACTCTTACAACTCCTGGATTGGAGCTTTCCCACTATATCCAATGGTGTTTGTAATAGCTATGAAAGAATTGCTAGGATAGCTAAAATAAAAGTTCATTCTAGGATTTTTTATTCAGTCAAAGGGGCAGCCACCCAAAGAAACATTCCAAAGAGGTTTGTGCACAAGAAAGCTTTTCTACAATATCATCATAGGTATAAACTACCTTCCACAAATGTATTTGGTATTTTGTGATAGACAGTGGGAAGATATCAGCGGTGGGTTGCTCTCGGTTCGGCCTGGTTTGGCAAACCAGTTCCGCCGGTGGCGGGAGGCTCTGCCCACCTGCCCGGGACGCTTCTGTACATGTGCAGAAGCTTCTGCACATGTGCAGAAGCTTCTGCGTATGTGTAGAAGCATCACACGTGCTCACGAGTGAACCGGTAGCGACGGGATTTAGAACCCACTACTGGAAGATATGGTTGCTTTTTAATGCTCGGTTCCTGTTTGAGGTATGAGATGGACCCAATATCCTTTTTTTTCTAAAAAATCATTTGTTGGGCAGGCTCTGCCCCCATGATGGCATGCTGAACAAACAAATTCATTCTTCTTCTTCTTCTTCTTCTTCTTCTTCTTCTTCTTCTTCTTCTTCTTCTTCTTCTTCTTCTTCTTCTTCTTCTTCTTCTTCTTCTTCTTCTTCTTCTTCTTCTTCTTCTTCTTCTTCTTCTTCTTCTTTCTTATTTTTCTTAGTATCTCTTATTATTTTTATTATTTCTTATTCTTATTGTTATTACTTATTCTTCATATTCCATTAAACTTTTTATTTTTAAATTTATACCCCATTGTTTAATAGTAAATTGCTTTTCCAGGCAGAAAAGCTATTTATTCTATTGTATTTTTATTATTCAACTCATAATAAAAATACAATAGCATAAAAAACATGATAATACAAGATCTAACAGCAGAGGTAAATTTCCAGGATAGTAAATAGAAATGACTGTCAATTATGGATACAGAATAGAATACAGAATAGAATACAGAATATAGAATACAGAATATAGAATACAAAATAGATTGTTGATTGTAGATTAAATGGACCTACAGTATGTAAAATCTGTCATTAAACTGTAGTATTAACATTTGATTTTGCTTGTTTTCTATCCAGATCAGGCACTTATTTGAGGCCACAAAATTGTAATCCAGTCCAAGCCAGTCCTCCTGCAGCACTCTCCTGGCCAAAATGGGCCGCTCGGAGGCCCCAGATGCCCCCCGAGCAGCCCGTTTTCGGCCTCCACGGTCTCCTGTAGCACTCTCCCGACCAAAAATGGGGTGCACAGAGCCCCCCCCACAGCCCGTTTTCGGCCTCCATTACCTCCTGAAGCACTCTGGGTGTCCAAAAATGGGCCACAGCCCATTTTGGCCAGCAGAGGCACTGCGGGGCAGTCCTTTGATATTTCCAGACTGAGCCCACGGGCCAGATCTAAGCATCCCATGGGCTGGATCCATCCCACGGGCCTTGAGTTTGACACCCCTGGTGTAGACTTTCTATGAGTAAATTACAATAACAGATTGTTAACAGAGTGTTAACTTTAACTTTTCTATTCTTTAACCTGCTATTTTTCTTTCATATATGTAAGTTATGACAGGTCAATTGGGTTGCAAATAGATGTAGAAGCTTATAAATTTTGGACCTGCTTTGCAAGGAGGGGAAGCTATTATTGTTGGAATAGTCTTGTCAGTGTTTAACTAGGGAGAATAATATGTGTTTTTGTCCTTTTTAAAATTCACATTTATTTAATGTTTTGGTTTAATATTTTTTGTCACTCTTTAAATTTTTTTTATTTTCTTATTTTAGTCTTTTGAATAAAATAAAATTGATGGCAGACTCATTTGTTGGGAAAAATAGAACCAACTAACTTGCTTAGTTTTCCTCAACCCTTCATCCTCCAAATAATTCAGAGCAAACTTCTGAAGGCCCATAACAACTGAATATGTTATTTTCCTTACAGAGAAATTATTTTCTTTTAATTTAGTTGATAGATCTTGTACTGCAGGGACCCTATCTAATGGGAAATGTAATTTTGCTAAAAATAAAATCAAGAAAATTACCTGAACCAAGGTCAGGAACACTGCGGCAATAAGTAAAGACATTATAGATATCCCAAAATACCACAACACAAACCAGGCAGCAGCAAACAGTAGTAAAATATGCAGAAGCATCAAGAAAAAGAAGACTTTGTTTGGCTTGAAGAGTCCCATCATTTCAACGGTGGATAGTAGCTCCCGAAAATCTTCTACTATTAATTTCTATGAAAAACAACACAACAAATTTGCAGTTATTTTGACTCTATGAATACTGAATAGCTAGCTAGTGGCCTCAACAGTTAACATCAAGATCTCTTGATGGAATTGCCCTCCAAACTGTCTTTTTCCTGCCAAAATTTTTACAGAGGAATGAAGAGAAAAACTGTGTGAACCCAAAATTTCATAAATACTCTTAACAATAATAAACATGGAAGGACATACATGAAGATATACTGTAGATATAGATATATAGACTGATAGACAATTTACAACCCATGTTTGGGTCATATGGATCATCCTTCATTATTTGATTCACAACCGTTCTTAAGTTACTTGTGACTTAAGTTACTTGTGACTTAAGTGACTTATGACCATTTTTCACACTTACGATTGTTGCAGCATCCCCATGGTCATGTGATCAAAATTAGCATCTGGCTCACATTTATGATGGTTGCAGTGTCTTGGGGTCATGTGATCACCTTTTGCAACTTTGTGATAAGCAAAGTCAACAGGGAAGCCAGATTCACTTAACAACCATGTTACTAATTTAACAACTGCAGTGATTAACTTAACAGCTATGGCAGGAAAGGTTGTAAAATGGAGCAAAATTCACTTAATAACTATGTTAGCAACATAAATTTTGGGCTCAATTGTGGTTGTAAGTCAAGGTCTACCTCTAATGGAGAAACTGACATACACACATAGAGAAATAACTGTCAGATTGATATAGCTTTGAGTGTCCACAAAATGGCACCAATTTATAGATTCCACCAATGAACATACTAATTTGTGATCAGAGTGTTATTAGAAGCCATTAGCAGATGGTGCAGTGGTTAGAATGCATTATTGCAGGCTAACTCTGCCCACAGACAGCAGTTCGATCTTGACTGGCTCAAAGGTTGACTCAGCCTTCCATCCTTTCGAGATCGGTAAAACATTGGGGGCAATATGCTGACTCTGTAAACCATTTAGAGAGGTCTGTAAAGCACTATAAAGCAGTATATAAATCTAAGTGTTATTGCTATTGTTATTAGTTTTAAAAAAATACCGAGTGTTGTATATTTCAGCACTATTTTTTTTCATATATTTATTGTAATATATTTGTTCATTAAATTCATGTAAATAGTACATTTGTAATGTATTCCAAATTCACTAAGTAATATGTTCTTAAATGTAGCATTTTATTACTGTTATAAAATATGTAATTGATATTATGAATTAATATTAATTATTATTTCTGATTAAATATTTATGGAACTGTTATTGGTCTCTATTTATCTACTTTAATCACTTTATACAGCTGCCAATTCAATGACTTTCATCAGGTTACATCATTAGAAACCCATTGGCCAGAAGTCCCACCACAGGTCATTCCCAAGCATGATCAATGCTCTTTCAGTGCTGTGCCCAGGTCTGAAACCTGACTAAAAAGGATCCAGATAAACCATTTTCTCCAAACTCTCTGAGGCTGCATTGCAACCACCTGCTTAATAATTTTGAGAAGACAGGCTGGGATTAATTAGGTGGAGGTTGAGGAAGCCTGAAAGAACTGAGCTTACTTGCCCAATCTTATTGCCCAGCTGCATTTTTAAAAGTACCTTGGATCTTGTTTGGCAAAATCAGATGGAAAATCATCTGATGAGACATAAAATGAGGTTGCTCTACATCCGGAGGATGAAATGAGTAAAACTGTATATATTCACTCTACATTGGACGCTACATGGATATGTCTTGTTGAGATGACATAAGCCTCATCTTGGGGGGTTATTTGGGTTCAGTTTGAATTTGTGGAGCATAAAGAAGCAAACAGTGTTCTCTCCATGTTATTCTCACCTGTGGATTCGAGTCCTGCTTGATTAGTGGAAGCAGACAGAAAGATGAGAGGAGGCTGAGTGTGAGTGATTGTGAAGATAGCCTTCGGATATATTTGGGAAGGATCAAGTGGGGCTTCAGGACAATGAGGTGGAGAGTGGATGGGAATGCACTGGCAGATACTAAGATAATGTCATAATTAAAAGTCTGCTGAAGGAGATGGACTTTTTTATGAATGCCAAGAGATTGGGGTACAAGGGCAATGCAGAAAGACTGAGGAATACCTTTTTAAAATTTTTTTACTGGCCTTAAAATCTTTTACTGGCCTTAATAGCAGATCAGTTTTAATGACAAAAGCGATCTTATATTAAATATAATATTTAAGGGTTGCAGTTTAACACCATAAGCCACTATCTCAATTTTCTGTCTCCAAACTTACATTTTTACTGGGTTCAAAGCTGGGCTGATCAGGTGCCAATTCCCCAATCAAAAGTGGCGCCATGTGCTTCCTTACTAGAGTCTTGTCAAGGTGAAAGGCTGTAAAAGGATCCTAAAGCCAAAACATAAAGGAAAAAAAAAGATAAAAATATTATAATAAAGAACCAATTTAAAGGCAACCTGGAAGAAACATGTTTAGGCTGAGTGATTATATTTGATTCTTACCTTTCTTCTCAGATGATTTATCAACCATATGCCAGTCCCAAGCCCCCCAATAGCACTTTTTTTCTTATAGCACTTTTCTTATATACCGCTTCATAGTGCTTTACAGCACTCTCTAAGCGGTTTACAGAGTTCAGCATATTGCCCCCAACAATCTGGGTCCTCATTTTACTGACCTCGGAAGGATGGAAGGCTGAGTCAACCTTGAGCCTAGTGAGATTTGAACAGCTGAACTGTTGAACTAGCAGTCAGCCTGCAATGGCTGCATTTAACCACTGCACCACTATGCACCATGGGAAGTGTTAGGGAAAGCAGTGGTGAACTATCCTGCTAAAAATCTCACCAAAACATTTTATGGCAATAACTCAACATGACTCAGATTGAATACCAGGCTGGATGATAGCCTACAAGCTACTGGAGAAGAGCAAGAACTAGCTTTTAGTAGTCAGAGTTTTTATGATGTTGTTGGAGGAAAGCCTTCAAGAAGCCCAACAATTGACTGTGGCCCATGATGAAAGATGTTGCCCACACTGTTATATCAAATTGGATCATGGAATGTTAGAGGCATATCCCTTGGGAAACTCAAAATTGTAAAACGAGAAATGATTAGAGTGAATATAGACATCCTTGCTATCAGTGAGTTATAGGAGTTACAGGGAGTGGTCAGTTCGAATCAGACAAGTTTATGTTTTTTTCTGGAAACAATATCAAATGTAAAGAATTTACATTCTGTGTAAGCAAATAAGCAGCTAAATGTGTTGAGAATTACATAGCATAAGTGATTGCATACTATAGAGAAGAAAATGGTAAGTGAACACCTGTCTACCCTAGATGAGTTCAAATCACCAGGATGGGATGGATTACACCCCAAGGTTCTGAAGGAACTGGCAGACTAGATCTCAGAACCACTGAACTATATCTTTCAAAGTTCCTGGAGCAGCAGGGAACTGCCAGAGGACTGGAAAAGAGCTGATGTAGTTCCCATCTTCAAAAAAGGGAAAAAATAGATCCAGGAAACTACAGACCTATCAGCCTGACCTCAATAGCAGGGGAGATTCTGGAAAAGATAATCAAGCAACGAATCAACGAACACCTGGAAGCCAACAAAGTAATAACCAAAAGCCAACAATGTGTTTGTCAAAAACAGATCATGCCAGACTAATCTTATTGCATTCTTTGACAAAGTGACAAAATTAGTGGACCAGAGGAATGCTGTCGATATAATTTACTTGGAGTTCAGTAAGGCATTTGATAAAGTAGACCATAACCTACTACTAGAAAAAGTAGAAAAATATGGGTTAGACAGATAGATTTGAAACTGGCTGACCAACTGCACTCAACGTGTAGTGCTCAATGGAACTGCATCTACATGGAGGGAAGTATGCAGTGGAGTACCCCAAGGCTCTGTTTTAGGCCCAGTACTCTTCAACATCTTCATCAATGACTTGGACGAAGGGATAGATGGGGAACTCATCAAATTTGCAGATGACACTAAACTGGCAGGAATAGCCAACACTCCAGAAGATAGGCTCAAGATACAGAAGAATCTTGACAGACTTGAACATTGGGCGCTATCTAACAAAATGAAATTCAATGGTGAAAAAAGTAAGGTTCTACATTTAGGCAAGAAAAACAAAATGCACAGGTACAGTATATGTGGTATCTTGCTCAACAGTAGTAACTGTGAGAGAGATCTAGGAGTCCTAGTGGACAACCATTTAAATATGAGCCAGCAGTGTGCAGCAGCTGCCAAAAAGCCAACACAGTTCTAGGCTGCATTAACAGAGGGATAGAATCAAGATCACGTGAAGTGTTAATACCACTTTATAATGTCTTGGTAAGGCCACACTTGGAATACTGCATTCAGTTTTGGTCGCCACAATGTAAAGATGTTGAGACTCTAGAAAGAGTGCAGAGAAGAGCAACAAAGATGATTAGTGTACTGGAGGCTAAAACATATGAAGAATGGTTGCAGGAACTGGGTATGTCTAGTTTAATGAAAAGAAGGACTAGGGGAGACATGATAGCAGTGTTCCAATGTCTCAGGGGTTGCCACAAAGAAGAGGAAGTCAGGCTGTTCTCCAAAGCACCTGAGGGTAGAACAAGAAGCAATGGGTGGAAACTAATCAAGGAGAGAAGCAACTTAGAACTAAGGAGAAATTTCCTGACAGTTAGAACAATTAATCAGTGGAACAGCTTGCCTCCAGAAGTTGTGAATGCTCCAACACTGGAAGTTTTTAAGAAGATGTTGGATAACCATTTGTCTGAAGTGGTATAGGGTTTCCTGCCTAAGCAGGGGGTTGTACTAGAAGACCTCCTAGGTCCCTTCCAACTCTGTTATTCTATTCTATTCTAGCTATCCAAATTTGAGTCAAGCCACTCAATATCACTATACTGGGTGAGATCATTCGCAGACATGGGGTGTGTTTCCATCAGTATGCTGATGACACCCAGCTGTACATCACCACCCCGTTCAGTGAGGCAGTTGATGTAATGTGCCGGTGCCTGGACGACGTTAAGATCTGGATGGGGAGGAACAGACTCAGACTTAATCCCGACAAGACTGAGTGGCTGTGGATATTGCCTCCTAAGGACCATGACAACTGTCCCTCCTTGGTCTTCGAGGGAGCGAAACTGACTCCCTCGGACCAGGCCCGCAACTTGGGGGTCCTCCTAGATCAGGGGTCGGGAACCTTTTTGACTAAGAGAGCCATGAAAGCAAAAAATTTGGAAATTTATTTCAGTGAGAGCCATATAATATATTTTAAAAGTGAATTCAACTAAATGTCAGTATAATAAGCCTCTGAATTTATTCTTTTAAATAATGTTGGTATAACACTCACCATACGGGGCACGGGGCGGGGCACGCAGGACGGGGTGCCGGGTTGCAGGCCGGCAGCGGCGGAGGGTCGCTTGAACTTGCTTCCCGCCGCGGACCGCGTTCACACGCGGCGGCGGCAGCAAGCCGGGAGCGCTCGCCTGGAATTGGAATCAGCGAGCAGCTGGGCATCGGGGCTCTTCCCCCGCCTTCTCCATCCTCCAGGGTCGCCACTGCGGGGGTTCCGTCTCTCCGGTGGTGCCGGTTTATTTTTATTTTCATTGTACCCTATGGCAATCATTAAGTGTTGTACCTCATGATTCTTGACAAATGTATCTTTTCCTTTATGTACACTGAGAGCATATGGACCAAAGACAAATTCCTTGTGTGTCCAATCACACTTGGCCAATAAAGAATTCTATTTTATTCTATTTTATTCTATTTTATTTTATTCTATTCTATTCTATTCTATTCTTATTAAAAGCAAGACTGCTGAATAAGGTACAAAATAAACCCTACAATGAAATCAATAACCCAGTCATAGCTTTATACGGGATGCCAGCCACATCAACAGGAATTGGGCTGCTTGGAAGTGCTGGTGGTATGGATCCAACCAAAACAGGCACGTAAAAAGGATTGTTGGAAGAAAAATCCAAGCTGGGAGAAAGACGCTGGAAACAACATGGAGACTGATTGAGGGAAAAACAATTATTGATAAACATAAGCACACACAAAGACAGCGTGCAGTTCTGGGTCAGCAGATGGATTTTTCTTCCAACACGATATAAAAAAGAAATAAATCCATTCGGTCCAATTTGATTACTGGTCCGTTTCCACGGATAAAAGAGATGCCTTATTCTGGAACTTCTGCAGAACACCCCCCTTAGCTTCCCACGGAGCAAAGACACAAAGTCGGCTCATGCGAAAACAGTGCGACCCTGAGCCAAAGGCAGGGCGTGACCCACCCGTCATCTCGGCCATATGCAAAGCGGGGATGCCCAGGAGGCGGGCGCACGCCTCCCGTTGCTGAGCCACCAAAGGCTTGGTCGGGGCCAGGAAGAGGATCTTGCCGCCGGGGAACCACCGGTAGAAATTGTACATGACCACGGCGGCTACCAGTGTTTTGCCCAGCCCTGTCGGCAGGCAGAGGAGCGTGTTGGCCAGGAGCGCTTCCCACGACGCTCGAACCTGGTAGGCGCGCTCCTCCACGCAGCCGCCGGACGGGAACATCCACAGAGCGCCCGGCGCGCCGCCGATTAATCCCCGGGCAGCAGGAGCACCTGACGAAGAGGGCCAGGACGGCGAATCCGCTGCCTCGGCTTCTATGGCTGCAGCCAACAGCGCCGCCTCTTCTTCTTCCTCCTCTTCTACCGCCGGCGCAGGAGTCGGCTGCGCTCCCCATGCTTGGAAGAGCATGGCCTGCCGGCTTCTGCCTTTCATTTCAGCTGCGCCGCCGTCGCCGCCCTCCCGCTGTTCTCCCGCAACTCCTCTCAATGGGTAGCGACGCCATCTTGAGGGCCGCCGAAAAACCCGCCAGCTTCGAGAGGGGCCCTGATTGGCCGAGCCCAAGAAAGGCTGATCGGTCACGTGCTCCATTCTTTCGCTTCCCCCGCCCCATAAGGAAGTCGAATAAACGCGTTCCAGGGTAATGTTACACTCGAGCACTTTAGCACACCCGGAGGAACAGCCCGGTTGCTACGCCGCCTCGCAAGTGAGCCATATGCAGTCATCAAAAGAGCCACATCTGGCTCGCGAGCCATAGGTTCCCGACCCCTGTCCTAGATCCACAGCTAAAATTGGATCATCATCTTTCTGCTGTGGCTAGGGGGACCTTTGCACAGGTTTGCCTGGTGCACCAGTTGCGGCCATACTTGGAGAAGGAGGCTCTACTCACGGTCACTCATGCCCTTGTCACCTCGCGTTTGGACTACTGCAATGCGCTCTACATGGGGCTACCCTTGAAGAGTATCCGGAGACTTCAGTTGGTGCAAAATGCGGCTGCGCGTGCTGTGGTGGGTGTGCCAAGGTACACCCACGTGACACCGATACTCCACCAGCTGCATTGGTTGCCCATCGGTCTCCGGGTCCAATTCAAGGTGTTGATCACCATCTTTAAAGCCCTTCATGGCTTAGGACCAGACTATCTTCGGGACCGCATTCTGCCTCATACTTCCCTCCGACCGGTTAGGGCCCACAGAGTTGGCCTCCTCCAGGTCCCGTCGGCCAAGCAATGCCGGCTGGTGGGCCCTAGGGGGAGAGCCTTCTCTGTGGCCGGCCCCGCGCTCTGGAACCAACTTCCTGCAGAGACCCGAACCATCCCCACCCTGCTGGCCTTCCGAAAAGCCGTTAAGACATGGCTTTTCCTGCAGGCTGGGGGTAGAGCTTAAATCCACTCGAGCTCACCCCCAAGTATGTATGGTTGTTGAATGGTTGTCGATGTTTTTTATATTGTGTTTTTAAATTTTGTATTTGCTTTTAATTAATATTTAATATTTGGGTTATTCTTGTATTCTTTCTCTGTTGTACGCCACCCTGAGTCCTTCGGGAGTTGGGCGACATATAAGAATACCAAAATAAATAAATAAATAAATACTACAAATCTATGCTCTAACTATAGACTCAAATGATGAAATTGAACTTTTTTACAGTGAGCTTCAATGTGCTCTCAAGCAAATACCAAAAAGGATCTTTTGTATATTATGGGCGATTTCAGTGCAAAAGTAGGCCAAGGAGAAGTTTCAAGAATAGTAGGCAAGTTTGGGCTAGTGGAATGGAATTAAGCTGTCGATAGCCTAGTGCAATTTTGCCAGGAAAATCATCTCAGCATAATGAACACATTGTTTATTCAACACAAGCAATGTTTATATAAATGGACAGCACTAAATGGACAACATTAAAAATCAAATAGACTTCATTTTATGCCAGCAACACTGGAAAAGTTCAGCTGCATCTGTTAAAACACTTCCTGGTGCTGATTGTAGCTCAGACCATCAGCAATTAGTGGCTAAACTGAAGCTCAAATTTTGCAAACTGAAAAAAGGTATTCCCCCCCTCCCAATCAATCTGAATAACATCTCACCTATGCATGCCATAGATGTTAAGAATAGTTTTGAATCACTGAATATAGAAAGGAAAGATCCAAATGAACAGTGGTAAGAGATCATTGAAATTGCTGGAAAGTATGTGTCATGCCAAAGAGAACAAACAAGTGACTACCTAATGATACCATCAAAATAGCTGGTCAGAGAAGGGCAGCCAAAGCTAAAGGTAATAAGGATGAAATTATTTATTTATTTATTATTATTTATTATTAGGTTCTTCTATGCCGCCCTACTCCCTAAGGACTCAGGGCGGCGTACAACATTTTAAAAGAACACTAAACAATAAACATTCATTTAAAAGCAATTTTAAAACATTAAAAAAGTTAAAAAAACGTTCAACAACATACATACTGGGGGAGATCTCGGATAAAAACTAATCTCAAACCCCTGCCTGCAGGAAGAGCCATGTCTTGACGGCTTTCTGGAAGGCCAGCAGGGTGGGGATAATTTGGATCTCTGGGGGAAGTTGGTTCCAGAGCACGGGGCCCCCCACAGAGAAGGCCCTCCCCTTAATTAATTAAAAAGCTGAATGCAATTTTCCAACATGAAGCCAGGAAATAGGCAGTGGAGGAGTAAGTGTCAACATCTGGAAGAAGATAACAGGAAGGGACATAGCAAGGTCATGTTTGCCATAGTGAAAATGATGTGATCCAGCTTTTCAGCACAGCAAGGACCACAACAGGAATGTACTAAATAACTAGCAGAAGATCAGGAACGGATGGAAAGAATATACGGAATGACTCTATAGCAGTTTGACTTACCATCAAGATGGTAATGATGACAGCCCAATTAATAATAAATGAAACATCTTGAAAAAAGAAGTAGAATGAGCTTTGGAGAAATTGCCAAACTGGAAAGCCTCGGTTATGGATGAATCTGTGGAATTACTAAGACCAGTGCCAGTTAATATCATCACTGCCCTGTGTCAAGAGATATGGACTATGTGCTAATGGCCTCAGGACTGGAAAAAATATGTTTTTAATCCCACTGGTAAAGAAAAGGGAGGCCAGCAACTGCTCCAACTATTGCAAGATTGCATTGATTTCTCATGCAAGCAAATTTCTGTTAAAGATCATTAAACAGAGGCTACAGAATATCATCAATCAAGAGTTACCTGATGTACAAGCTGGCTTCAGAAAGGGGCATGTCACTCGAGATCACATTGCAGATCAATATTAGATGGATTATGGAAAAAGCACATGACTGTCAAAAGGATCTATATATGTGTTTTATCGATTAAGAAAAGCTTTTGACTGTGTAGAATACAATAAGGTATGAGAGGCTTTGTGGGACCTTGGTATCCCAATTCCCAATCCACCTGATCAAACTTATCCAATCATTGTACACTGATCAGGAGGCAACAATGAGAACAATCTATGGTGCCACAGATTGATTCAGCATCAGTAAGGGAGATAGACAGGGAAGCATTTTATGACCATTTTTTGTTCAATCTGAAGTAGTCATGTGAAAATTAGACATGGAATTGCCTGATGTTGGAGTGAAGATTAGGGGAAGAACCATAAATAATTAGAGATATGCAGATGATACAACACTATTGGCTGAAAATAAGGAAGACGTGGAAAAAATGATCTGGAAAATGAGGATAAAAGTAAAAAAAAGTAGGATTGGATCTTAACATCAGGAAAACAAAGATAATGACAACAGCTATAGATGGATATGAAATGTTTAAAAGCAACAAGGAGGAAATTGAAATAATTCGAGAATTATGTGCTCCTTGGATCAAAAATTGTTCACGTTGGCAGTTGTACTCCTGAAATCAAACACAGACTAACCTTAGACCACACTGCAATGGTTAACATGAACAAGATCTAGAAAAGCAGAAAAATTGATATAAATAAAAAAAGCAGGCTAGTTAGAGTAATAGTTTTCCCTATAATGATGTATGAGTCTGAGAGTTGGACACTAAAAATGGCCCATAGAAAAACTGATGCCTTTGAACTGTGTTGCTGGCATAAATAATTGCGTATACCATGGGCAGCCAGAGCAACCAACAGAGAGATGCTGAATCATATAAAACCAGATACATCATTAGAAGTCAAAATCACAAGACTACATCTGATTTACTTTGGTCATGTCATGCATGCAAATTTGTTTGAAAAGTCAAGGAATGATGTTAGGAATAGTTAGTGGAACAAGAAGAAAGGGGCAAGCAAAAAACAAGCTGGCTTGATACCATCAAAGCTGATACAAAGATGAACATTCAATAATTGAAACAAGCTGTGCTTGATAGGGTAGCATGGAGAGCATTTGCTACAGTGGTGGGTTGCTGCCGGTTCCACCCAGTATGGTGAACTGGTAGCGGTGGTGGCGGGAGGCTCCGCCCACCTGCCCGGACGTCAGCAAAGCGCCTGCGTGCGCACTCCCATTCCTGAACTGGTAGCAAAGGTAAGTAGAACCCACTATTGATTTGCTAAGAGTCGGACATGACGAAATGGTTAAAATAACAACAACTCATTGTCTATACCAGGGGTCGGCAACCTTAAACCCTTAGAGAGTCATTTCGACCCATTTCCGACAGAAAAAAAAACACCGGGAGCCACAAAACTCTTCCCATGCCTATTTCCTGAGCAGCCACAAAACTAGCATATATAGTTGAATAAAGATTCTGTTTTCTTCTGAAACTTTTCTTTTCTTGGATTTATCCATGGTTGGCCTACCGGGGATCGAAAAGCTTAATAAATTGTGCGTCGGTGGGTGTCGCACATTGGCAGTTGTGACGCATATTTTGAGCGACAGGGAACTGCAGCAGAGGGATGAAAGAGCCACATGTGGCTCCAGAGCCACGGGTTGCTGACCTCTGGTCTATATTAACAAAAATTACTGTATTACTTCAAAATTCTTGACCTTAAAGGAAGAACCCTTTTGTATTTGTTTAAAATTCTAAACATTTCTTTTAAAAAATCATCTTTATATCTAAAATCAATTAATTCATCTATATTTTTAAATTTCCCTTTAACATACATACTGCCACGTTCACTTTCAATAATGTTTTGCAAACATTAAGAATTACTCAACCATTATGCATACAGATGTAAGTCCTCAACTTACAACCATTTGTTTAGTGACCAAAGTTACAACAAACCTGAAAAAACAATTTTTCACACTTATGACCATTGCAGCATCCTCATGGTCAGGTGAGGACTACCAAGGTGAGAACAACCTGTAAATACATTCCAAATTTAATTTCACTAATATTTTACAAACTTTAGTAGTCACCTATTCATCTCATTTCAAATCCACTTTATAGAAACAAAACAATTCCTTGTTGTAACATATATCATTTAGTTTAGTAACATTTAGTAACATATGTTTACTAAATTTTGTAACATATATCAAACAAATAAAAATCCATCCTAACTCCTGTTCCCATGGAGAAGATTAACAATTGATATTCAGCTTTCATCCTCATCTTATCTTGCACAAATTTTCCTTGCTTTTCCTCCCTATTCTTTAATATATTACTGTATTTTTCAGAGTATAAGACACAGCGGAGTATAAGACGCACCTTAGTTTTTGGGGAGGAAAATAGAGAAAAAAATCTGCCTACCAGGTATTCATCTGGCTAGCGTCCTTAGTCTGGTCAGCACATTATTTTATCCCCTGGTTAGGGCTTAAAAAAACCTTATTCAGAGCGAGTAGCAATGACAAAAAGCCTGCAAAGACTTAGGGCTGGAAAAAACCTTATTTGGAGAGAGTAGCAACCAGCCTCTCCCAGAAAAACACAGGCCTCTTTCTTCAGGCATAGAAGGGGTGAAAAAGTAAGCAAGTGACTCTGGCTGCATGATCGAACCCCAATCTGTTTTACATGCATTGTGACGTATGTAAAAAAAAAAAGGGGGGGGACCTCTGAATATGCTGTCACGGATATCATCTTGATTCCCTCTTCCTCGGCCCCTAAAAGAAAGGAAGTTTTTCAAGAAATATTTCAGCCAGTCATCTCACAAAAATTCCTTTTCATGAAGAAGATTTTTACCTTTGCACATTTCACCATTGTCCTGTTAAAAGGAAAGATTACCATAATTGCAAAAAAAAAAAAAAATTGCATATGTGAAGATGACACATACAAATTGGAGAATGATCAATAATCCTTTTACAGGCTTACTTCCAGTTGTTCCATCATTCTTAAAAGAATAACTTGCCATTAAGATGAGAAACGTGAGGGGAGGTGAAATCATCTTCATGATGCTGCATAATCCAGATTTCTGGAAATTGTTGATTTCTTTCACAACACTTTGCACAACTGTTATTTTCTAGCTACCAATTATTTCTCCTTTTTTTCTTGCTCTTCTGTGTTTGCATATCAAAGGGCCCTTGAGACCCCCAAGACCTCTTGTGCATGTGATTAACACCCCATTTTATTTATATTTTCATCCAGGTTTGTTATCTCTGCCATCTTTGTTCTTTTTGTTTATGTTTGTGTGTGTGTGCAAGATTATTTGTACCCCTGATTACAGGAAAGCCTATGGCTCAACTCCATACACATGTATCTGTGAATGCCTGAACTCAATATCAGAAACTGGAGAAATACCAGGGCATGAAGGAGGAGTTGGAGAAGATGTGGAAAGTAAAGGCCAAAGTGGTCCCAGTGGTGGTAGGCACACTCAGGACTGGGACTCCTAAGCTGGGAGAGTGGCTCCAACAGATCCCAGGAACAACATCAGAGCTCTCTGTCCAGAAGAGTGGACAGATTCTGGTAGAGCACCCAAGACTGAGGAAAGCACAAATCATTCATAAGGGTGAGAAGGGAATTTTTATAGATATACAGTTGATATAGGTATAGATATGTGTGTGTAAAGAATTAATATAACCTCAGAACAGAAATATGGGGGCTGATCTTTATCTGCCTATTTTCTATACAGTATGTAGGATTGCATTCTTTCTTTTTGAGATGTATTTTGTTTTATGAGCTCCCACTTGCAGCCTGTATTAATAGAGGTCAAATATTGGTTTTCCCAATTGAACAAAAAATGTTGTTAGATATATTTGTTTCTTCAAATAATTGTGGTATAGATCCAATTTCTCTTCTTGCAAAAAGGGGGAGGGAGGGAGGGAGGGAGGGGGGGAGAAGAATCTTATTGCAGAAGTACTGGGTTCCTGTCAAAGTTGTTTATGATTAATTAAAAATGTAATTTACTGATGATCTAATTGTCACAGAAACAGGGTTACGGTATGATAATTACACTTAAATATAGTTAGGGTTCTGCTGTAGTAGCTTTTGGTCTTCACTTTTACTTTTGGTGAAACTATAACTGCAGTGTTTTGCAGAACATTCTAAGAAAAGCAAACCTATGGGTCGCAGGTTTCTTTTGTATCCTAAAATGTTTTTGTACAGCTTTTGTCAACAATAGATTATTTGTACCCCTGTCAGTCTCTGTCTCTCCCACCCCCGCCCCCGTGTATCAGAGAAGAAAAACTGATTTCACTGCTCCATTTTGTAGGTAGGATTCCAATTTTATTTCTCTTATTTCAATTTGACTTAAACAAGGGCTTTGCAATATTGCTTGCTAATGCCTCTTCTATTTGTCTCTGAGTTGGAAAAATCATAGACTCACAATTTCATAGGTATCATATAGACTATCATGTCAAACCTCTCTTCTTATGTGTGAATCCTCCTTAACGGAAGGCTGCCCTGTCTCTGCCCGAAGACATCCAAAAAGGAAGCCCACACCTTTCCTCAAGCAATAATTCCATTCTCACACAACACTTGCTTCCTCAACATTAAGCTGGAATCAGCCTTCCTATAACTGAAGCCTGTTTACTGAGTCCCATTTAAGACTTTTCTTCTCTAGGCTAAACAGTTCCCTCTTCTTTCCTCATAATTCTTTATTTCCAACTCCTTCAAAATCCACATCAGTTCTTTGTGTTCCAACTCTTCTGGACCATTCTTAAAGTGCACCTCCTAATACTGCAGTTGGTTGTTGAAGTGCACAAGAGCAAAATAAATGAAACATTCATTTGGAATTTTAAAAAGTTATAACTTGGAAACTATATTTCTACTGATGCTGCCTAAAATTGCATTTTCCTTCTTAGGAGCCATTTGTTCTGTCCCCAGTTATGAACGTATCAAAAACACATCGTTTGAACGAACTTAGTTTAATTAATGAACCACTGCGAATAACTGGCTTAGCAGTGGCGAAACACACAAATCAAAAGAAGCAATCCTTTCTTGCAGAAAGTCAGCTGCTAATTAGTATTCATTAGCAGCTGGTGTAAGTTCAATCAGTCTTAGCTCAAAACAATGCAATTAGTTCTGGTTATCTCACGTAATGTCCGAAGGCTTGGCAAAATGCCCAGGAGTCTTTCTTGATAAGAAATCAGAAGCAGAGAAACAGGAATTCACCAGGCAATGCAGATACTTGAGTCTGAACTATTGTTTCCTGCAGCTTTCCAGCTGCCTCTACTGTTCTTAAATAGACTAGGGGAGTGGCCAATTAGCCCCAAGTCTTACTCCCGAGGAGACCTCCCCTGGAGTAACCATTCCTGCCTCTTGGCAGCCCTGTGTGCTCTTGCATCAAGAAGAGGAGAAGCCCCTCCTTCCTCATCAATGCCAAGAGGTGCTGGAGGTTCCGAAGGCCCTGGCTGCACTCCTGCCTCTGGCACCAAGTCCTCGCCAGCCTCCTCACTGTCCGACTCGGGTACTAGCTGCACAGGCCGCTGGCGGGCCACAACACCATTTTAGTTTTCTGATTGATATTCAATATATAATTGCTTATCATTCCAAAATCTTTTTCACATGTATTATCTACATGTGTGTATCTGTGCATTTGATTTCTGTTTTCTAAATGAAACATTTGCATTTGTTTCTATTAAATTCCTTTTTTAAATTCAACTTCAACTTCAATGTTTCAAAATAATTATGATTTTATTTTATATTTGTAGAATATAATTATCAATTGTGAAATACCTGCAATTGGATAAACATTGCCACAACATTGCCATTCACATAATGAATACAGATTATAAATTTTAGAATGCTTTTGAAGCCAATTCTGGATTCATCAAATAGATACACTCATGTGATAGGTTTCTTGTCATTTTTGCATTGTCTTTAAGGTATTACCTACTGAATATTTTGCAACCTGTTCTAAACAATTTCTATATGTTGCTGTCAAGCTGACTTTTTTGTACTTCCATGGGGTCCTCCCTACCCTTTATCACCATGAAAATCATGGAATATTAGCCTTCTCTAGTTATCTAGCAAAACTTTCTTTCTCTAGGATTTTTCAGAGTCAAGAGACATTGAGTCATGGTATGGTTTACAGAATTGGCCTGGCCCACTAGATCATCCCTGAGGAAGCTGCTTCTGGTTCCCCACTGGAAGTAGCAGTAGCAGTTCTGTGATAGAGTTGTCCAGTAGAGATCAGAATGGCCATATCTGAAAGGATGTAGAAAATTGAATTGTTCCACAGAGCATTCTATTCTGACTTAACCATATTTTATTTTTATTTTTTAAAAATAAAACTTTGGTTTATCTGATTTGTGTCTGTGTGTGTGTGTGCATGAGAGAGAGAGAGAGAGAGAGAGAGGGAGGGAGGGAGGGAGGGAGGGAGGGAGAGGAGAGAGAAAGAGAGAAAGAGATTATGTTGGCTTCTGTTGTAATTGTTTTATTTTAATATTTACATTGAAGGATTTGCAGTTTATACATGTAAACTCTCAAGAATGTTACTAGGATAGTGACATGATACAATTGGAATCAATCAATCTGTTTGGCCTGGAGATTCAGTTTCAGTCTGTTCCTTTCAGTGAAACTAGATTCTTTAACCTGATCTTCTGAATTGCCCAGTGAGATAAATGTCCTCTTCTCTGAAAACCCTGAGTCAAAAGAGGAGGTGTGAAAATGTTTTTCCTTTATCTTTTTTCATTTTTGTTATCTCTTTACCACCTTTATTGAACAATGAACTTACAGGATTCCCCCCCCCCCTTCATTGTCTTGAATATATTATTTTAGAACTAATTCATATGCTTTGGTCATATCCACTGGTCATTCCTTTCAGGTTGGATATTATTACAGGGATCATCCAAGGCAGACGAGAACCCTACATAGAAAAAGAGATGCCAAATGTTCAAGCTGGCTTTAGAAAAGGCTGAGGAACATGAGACATTATAACTGATGCATATATAGATAATTGAGAAATACTAAGAAGTCAACATGTGCTTCATTTATCATAGAATGGCTTTTAGTTTCGTCAATCACATCAAGCTGTTGAATAAGCTTACAAAAATGGGAATCCTGGAACATTTTACTGTTCTTATGAGAGAAGCTTACATACTGGTCAAGAAGGCTCAACATGAACAGAACAGGCTGGCTCCAAAGGAGTGCAACTAGGCTATATACTCTCTCCTTATTTATTCAATCTGTATGCTGAATATATATTAAGAGAAGCCGATTTGGAAGAAGTTGTGTGTGGTTGTAAAAATTGGAGGTGCAAACATCAATAATCTGGGCTAAACTGATGACGTGTCCTAATAGCTGAAAATGCAGAGGATCTGCAAGCTCTAATAATAAAAGCCAAGGAGTACAATGGAAAAAAAATGAGACTGAAATACAATATAAAGAAGACCAAATGAATGACAACAGATAGAAGAACCAGCCTTAGAACTGATAATGAAGATAGTGAAGTGTTAGACATTTTCTGTCTTTTAGGATCAACCATCAACAGTACAGGAACAAGCTGTCAAGAAATATGCCACAGATTAGCACATAGTAGAGCAGCCATGACAATCTTGGAAAAGATATTCAAATGCTATGATATGTCTATATCTATAAATAGCAGAATTGTGCAAGCAAGCCATGATATTCCCTGTGGTACTTTATGGAAATGAGAGTTGGAGAAGCAGGATAAGAAGAGTATTGATGCTTTTGAACGTTGGTGTTGGAGAAGACTCCTGAGAATACCGAGGGCAGCCAAGAAAACAAACCAATGGATCATTGGACAACCAAACGCAGAGTTCTCACTTCAGGACAAATAACCAGGCTAAAGTTAGCCTACTTTGAACACATTGTGCAGATCCTGCTGTCTGGAGAAAGTTGAAATGCTGGGAAAGGTGGAAGGAACAAGAACATGACCAGCAGCAATCTTCTAGTCACATTGGAAGATCTGAAGCATCAGATTAGGGACAGAATGTCATGGAGAATATCTGTGATTGGATTAGATTGAATTAGAGTATGTTAGAAAGAAGGAATTGGGGGAAAAGTCTGTTTCCAAAAAAGAAAGGAAGAAATCCATGTCTGGCATCATAGATGCATTTCCCTTACACATATATTAGTGCAACCTAAATGAAATAAGCTAAAAAAAAAAGAGCAACAGCAAGAAAAAGGAATCCAACTTTGACACAAAGAGTGAAAGGTTCGCGGCTGCAAGGAACTGGAAACAGCGGAGTTTTCGTCTCGTTACCTGCCGCGTGCCTTACCGTCGCGTCCTGCCCTGCGTAGGAGCAGATGGCTCGAGAGCCCCCTGGGTGCCTCTTGTGGAACCGGCTGATGTCATAGACTTTCCTGTCAATCACCAGCCAGCGGTCCCGTGGCGAGTCTCCCTGGCCAGCGCGCAGCCCGATCTCTTCCCAGGTGAACCACCTTGAAGGGCCGGACTGATCGGCTGTGGAATCAGCCTCCCTCCTATGCCTGATCCCAGTTTCTCCTTGATGGAAACCCATCTCCCCCCGACTGAGGTTTCGGGGAACCTTGCACAGTCCTTTTCAGCACCATCGGGAGCGCGGACTGGGCGGGTCCTGACGAGGGAGTTTCCCCCCCCACCACCCTCTTTTCCATCTCCGATTGACCAACAGCGCCATTGACGCTGCTCTCGTGGAGAACAAACACGGAGAGGGAAGTATCTAAAGAGCCACCTCGGCTGAGCCCAGGATGGTCAGCTTTTCAATTACGAAAGAGGAGTTGGCAGCGTTTTTTGCAGTAAGCGGAGCAAACTCTCTTTATTGGTTCCATAAAAATCCTATTTCTTCGCAAGCAAAACGATAAGAATGTTGGTTTCGTGCAAGGCAAGTAAATTCGCAAACAAGTTTTGGAGTCTCTCTGTGGAGGTTCTATTCTGACTGATTTCACTAAGAAGCAAGATCTCCCCACTTCTTTAGCCCCGCAGTCACGGGAGGCAGTTCGATCACATCTGCGATTCTGTCTGAAGTTAAGCTCTTCCTGAATGTCATCGTTATTTATTTTGCATGTTCTCATCACAGATGGACGATGCACACACTTCCTAGAAAAGTGAAAAGTCTGGGACGGAGAAGAGTGAAAGAAATAATCCTGCATTAGGACATGGTTACAAGAAATGATAGATTCCGAACTGGAATTCAAACCAGAGACATACCTATTGGGTATTATTAGGGGGCAACAGACCAAAGAAAACCAATATTTGATAATACATGTCCTAACTGCTGCCAGAATAACCTTCGCCCAAACATGGAAAGATGAAAACCCCCCAACGGAGAATATGATACTAAAAAAAAATAATGGATTGTGCAGAAATGACAAAATTAATGCTAGAATTACAAAATCGAGAAGAGAAAGAATTTTATGCAGTGTGGGATAAATTTTACAATTGGTTAGAAATAAGAAAGAATAAGAAAATTTCTGAATGAATGTAAATGTAAATATTATATATAGGATTATATAGAACAGTGGTTCCCAACCTTCCTAATGCCGTGACCCACGCCCCGCCCCCCGCGCCCCCACCGTGACCCACCCTGCAGCTGCCATTTGGGTTCTTTTACCCTCTGCGCATGCGCAAAGCGTGCTACGCATGCACAGACGGTAAAATAACCCAAATGGCGGCAGCGGGGTGGAGCACGGTGGGGGCGCGGGTTGTGGGGCGCGATATGGCCAGGCCTGTGGCAGTGGGGGGGGGGAGCTGAGGATGCCAGGGCGACCCCTGGGAAATGGTCATTCGACCCCCAAAGGGGTCCTGACCCCCAGGTTGGGAACCGCTGATATAGAATAATATGTACATAGAATGACGTTAAACCGATGTCACAGGAATGAAAAAAGTAAATATATATGTATGTTTTGTATTTAATGTTTTAAACATTCAATCAAATATATATTTTTAAAAAAGAAATAATCCTGCAATCCAGATCCATGTGTGTACGCGTGTGTACGTGTGTGTACGTGTGTGTGTGTGTGTGTGTGTGTGTGTGTGTGTGTGTGTGTGTGTGTGTGTGTGTGTGTGTGTGTCTGTAAAGCTTGAGTTCCCCTACTGGTAGCGATGAGACCGAAATCAGTTTTGCCGGTATTTGTTCATTTTGGCGAATAGGCTGACTTGTGATTCAAATGATTCAGAGTTGCTTTTTCTCTTTCCTCCTCCTCTCCATTCTTGGAATGCCACAGGTTGAGAATTTATACCTGCTACACAAAAAAGAGACTGGCACAATCTGAAACAGCTTTTCATTTGTCAAAGCATTACAGAAGGGTGGAGGGTGGAAGGGGGGGGGAGAAAAGAGAAAAATGTATGTACTTTGTACTTTTAAAACTTTTCAATTAAAAAAAAAAGCATTACAGCGACAAATCTCACCTCCTACTGATATTTTTCGCCTGCCATGGGAACTGACAGGGATGGATCACTAATAAATGGATTGAACTTAATAGCTTTACACATTCCAAACAGATTTTTAATCACATCGTACAAGGAAGATATAATGCTTTTTTTGTGCCATTCAGTGTTGGATCCTGGTGACTGACTGGACAAATTTTATTGGCAATATTTCAGAAATGATTTCCCATTGCTTTTTTCCTAGCACTGGGATAGAGTGACTGTCCCAAGGTTACTCAGCTGGCTTTGTATCTAAGGCAGAAATGGAACTCAAACTCTCCTGGTTTCTAGTCTGTTGTTTATACCAAACTGGCTCTACACCAAAATGGTGCCTTAACTATTACACCATATGTACACCAAACTATTCATAGTGAATAGCTTACACTATGAAATAATCACAGTTGGAAAAAAATAGCATCTGTTAGTTATTTGAAAAGGATAAAGTAGGCTATCTATAGCATTATTAGTTTAGATCAATTCAGTTTGGAGAAAATATTTTAAAAAGCATTTGCAGAAGTGCAAAAACACCTTAGAGTGGAGTGGTTTTTTGTTTTGGTTATTCTACTTGAGAATTAAATATTTGATGTATAGGATGTTGAAGAATATTGATTCAATTAGTTATGTACAGAATGTCTGGAATAATAAACTTGAATATTTTGTCTTGGTAAATCAAAGGAAAGTCACTTAAAGATGTGAAATTTGTTCCCTGTGTTCTTCAAATGAAATCAATACAATTAAATTTGTCAATGCTTCATGTATACTGGACACCTTAGAAAAATTATTTATTTATTTATTTAACTTATTTATTTGTCAAGCATGTATAGGATAGTAGTAGTTTGTATAAACATAAGTAAAAAGTAACGATAAAAGAGGAGAATAGGACAGTAGGACAGGGACGGTAGGCACAGTGATTATGCACGCCCCTTACAGACCTCTTAGAAACGGGGAGAGGTCGACTGTAGACAGTCTAAGGTTAAAGTTTTTGGAGTTTGGGGAAGAAACCACAGAGTCAGGTAGTGCATTCCAGGCATTGATCACTCTATTGCTGAAGTCGTATTTTCTGCAGTCGAGTTTGGAGCGCTTTACATTTAGTTTGAATCTATTACGTGCTCGTGTATTGCTGCGGTTGAAGCTGAAGTAGTCATTAACAGGAAGGACATTTTGATATATGATTTTATGAACTACATTTGGATCAGATCGGAGGCGACGTAGTTGTAAATTGTCTAATCCCAGTATTTCAAGTCTGGTGGAATAAGGTATTTTGTTGTGAGCGGAGGAGTGAAGGACTCTTCTTGTGAAATATTTCTGGACTCTCTCGATTGTATTTATGTCTGATATGCAGTGCAGATTCCAGACAGGTGAGCTGTATTCCAGAATTGGTCTAACAAATGTTTTGTATGCTCTGGTTAGTAATGTAATGTTGCCAGAGAAGAAGCTATGCAAGATTAGATTAACAACTCTTAGTGCCTTTTTGGCAATGTTTTTACAGTGGGCTCTGGCACTTAGGTCATTGGATATGAGTACTCCAAGGTCTTTGACAGAGTGAGGGTCATCTACAAGTTCGTTTCCTCCACGTTTGTATTTTGTATTCTGATTTTTTTTGCCAATGTGTAAGATAGAGCATTTGTTGGTTGAGATTTGAAGTTGCCAGTTGTTTGACCATTCTGCTAAATGATCAAGGTCTTTTTGAAGGGTAGCAACATTGTCAGTGGTGTTAAATAGTTTAACATCATCAGCAAAGAGAACGCAGTTGCTTATAATATGATCACAAAGATTGTTTATATAGAGTATGAAGAGTGTTGGTCCTAGAACACTGCCTTGAGGGACACCACTGTTGACAGGAGCAGGATTTGATATGGCACTTCCTATTTTGACCACTTGTCTGTTAGACAGGAACGCAGTTATCCAATCATGTAGGGGTCCAGAAATGCCGTAGGATTTTAGTTTCAGAAGTAGTTTGTCGTGTACAACTGAATCAAAGGCTTTACAAAAGTCAATGTAAATTGCATCGATTATTTTACCCTGATCAAGTTGAGTGGTCCATATGTTTTTGCAGTGCAAGAGTTGCAGATTACAGGATAATTTTTTTCTGAAACCAAATTGTTTGTTGGAGAGTAGGTTGTTAGTTTCTAAGTGGAGCGTAATGGATTGGTTTATGATTGATTCCATGACTTTGCAGGTGACACAGCCCAAAGAGATTGGTCTGTAATTTTCAACGTTACTTGGATCTCCTTTTTTTGACGATAGGGATGACTGTGGCTAGTGACCATAGGTTGGGTAAGGAGCTATACTCTATATAATACTTTATAAGTACTATATAATACTTTATATAGATACCGTACTGTTCTAAACCTTTTTTGTATCTTGTCCTGATTTGGAGATAGGGCCACCAATCAATCTTTATTCCTTGGTTTTTTAGTTCCTGATCAGATTTTAATTCTCCTTGTTCATCCAATAATTCAATGTATCTCACCACCTTATTTAAATCTAATACGTTTGGGTAGATCATCACCTCCATTGTTGACAGCCAAACTGGAATTTTCATATAGTGGTTTTTCTTAATTTTTTCCAAATACTTATCAAGGCATCTCTCACTAAGTGCCTCTGAAAATATGAATGGGTTTTGTTTTTCCCCTCCCAGAGGAATGCGTGCCAGCCGAGTTGGAGATCGTGGCCTTCTAATGTTAATACCCTTGTATTATTACATAATTATTAATACCCTTGTTCAATTGAATCCAGTCTTTGAGCTACGTCACGGCTGCCGCGTGATAATAAAGTTCCCAGTCCAGGAGGCCAAAACCCCCTTTATTTCTAGAATCTTGCAAGAGTTTAAATTTTATTCGGGCTTTTCCCCTCAACCAAATAAATTTTGTTATTATTCTATTTAATTGTTCAAAAAAGTTTTTTCCTAACTTTATTGGTACCGTTTGGAAGATATACAAAAATTTAAGTAGTATATTCCTTTTTATTGTAGAAATTCCGCCAATTAGTGATATTTGTAATTTTGCCCATTTATCCAGATCTTTTTGTACTTGTAGTAATTTATTGTAATTGTCCTCTTTTATCGAGTGACATTTCACTGTTAGCCAAATTCCCAAATATTTCACCTTCTTGGCAGTTTGAATCCCCAATTTCTCTTCCAATTCCTCATTATGCCTGTTAGTAAGATTCTTAGTTACAGTGGGGGGGGGAGTCTTTAGTCAGCTACCAATTGTGCAAGTTCTCCCACTTAAAAAGATGAGAGAGGCCTGTAATTGACATCATAGGTAGACCTCAACTATGAGAGACAAAATGAGAAAACAAATCCAGACAATCACATTGTATGATTTGGAAATAATTTATTTGCAAATTATGGTGGAAAATATGTATTTGGTGAATATGTAGTATTTTAGTTTTTTCTTTATTTATTTTAAGCCCTGTTACTTTACTGAATTCTTCTATTTCACATAATAATATGGTTCCCGTCTCTAGAGAATCTTCTATGATAAAGGCCAAATCGTCTGCAAAGGCTTGTACTTTATATTCTTCCTTTTTAATTCTCAATCCTTTTATTTCCTGCTTTTGCCTAATTTGTATTAATAATATTTCCAACAATAAGATAAATAAGAGGGGGGATAGGGGACATCCCTGTCTCACTCCTTTAGTTATACTAAAATCCTCTGTTGTTTCCCAATTTAATATTATTTTTGCCGATTGGTTGGAGTAAATCGTCCTAATCATTCCCGTAAATTCCCCCCCCCCAAATTAAATCATGAGATTTAATTGGTTAATAAGAAAATTCCAATTTAAATTATCAAAGACTTTTTGAGCATCAACAAATATCAGTGCTGCTTGTTTTTCCGGATGAGCTTCGTAATACACAAATGTATTCATTATAATCCGTGTGTTGTTTCTTAGATGCCTATTGGGTAAAAACCCATTTTGGTCCGAATGAATAATTTCGTTTAGTATTTTTTTAACTCTTTCAGCCATTATTGTGACAAATATTTTATAGTCGGCATTTAGCAGCGAGATTGGCCTATAGTTTTTAATTTGCTGGATAAAGTACTGCTAGGGACAGGGGGGGAAATGATCACCAAAGCATATAAACTCTTTTTAAGATTCAAAATGGAATAAGAAACTGTGAAGGAGACAATGATAAATTGGGCTAGAAATTTTGGATATAGTATTGAATTAGACCATTGGGACAAATTATGGGGGAAAAACTATAAATTAACGATGTCGGCAGTCTATAAGGGAAACTTTTACAAAATGTTTTACCGTTGGCATCTACCCCCAGCGAGATTGGCCAAAATGTTCCCAAACCGTTCACCCGAATGTTGGAGATGTGGTTATAAACAGGGTACTTTTTACCATATGTGGTGGACCTGCCCCAAAGCTAGGAAGTATTGGCATAAAATAAGGGAATGGCTGGAAGAAATTACTGAACAAAAGATTGAAATGAAGCCGGAACTATTTTTATTAGGTATTTTAGAGGCGAAAATGGGTAAAAAATTTCAATATATAATATTACATTAACTGCAACCAGGATCATTTTCACTCAAAATTGGAAACAGTCTAATATTCCTTCAGAGACAATGATTATAAGAAAGATACTTGAGTGTGCAGAGATGGATAGGTTGACTATGGAGTTGAAAGAGAGAGAAGAATCATAGTATCCTGTTTGGAGTAGATGGTCTACCTGGCTAGAGAATAGGAATACAATTACTGTATAAGAATTATAGAATATTGATGATATGTAAATACTAGTATAATTTAAATGACTGTATAATATAGGATAGTGAATCATAGAAATAGAACTTATGTAAATACGAATGTTATGGATGATATTGATACCGATACGGAAATGCTGTAATGAGTGAAAATTTGTGTTTTGTTTTTTTAATGTTGAAAATGTTTAATACAAACTATTCTAAAAAAATACTTTATATAGAAGGTTATAATTGTCTTGCAGTTGGAGATGCAACTAAGAAGTTAAAATATTATCCCATATGGTTTGGACTTATTCTATTTTCATCACATTTTGGGCTGACATCAGAAAGACTGTTAACATGAATTTGGTTCAATTGTTGCATATCAAAGATTCATACATTGTTATTAAGTACATCTCCATTATATGTAATCTATCAAGAATTATGGATTTGCAGGACATAAAGATTGGTTAATTTTCAAAACTGGATTGTTGATATATTTGTTTGTCAACATTTAAATTACAGTTTTTGAACAAAAGGGCAAGGAGGAAGACATTGTAATAATATGTCAGCACCAGAGTTATACTATTTAAAATATAATTTGCCTGCCTGTGCCTTTATATTTTTATTTTACTTTTACTTTAATTTTCCATTTACCATGCAACTATCCTTAAGAAATTATCTGGCTTTCATTAAAATAACATCAATAATTAAGTTAATTATATATCAGCAGTTAGCAAGCATTAAAAATAATCTGCAAGATCATTTATAAACATTGCGTTTAGCACATCTAATCCATTAAGATTTTAAAGGTGCAATCAAAAGATTGCTGTGTACTTAAAATATTATAATAACAAGCTTATACAGTAGGTGTATACATGAAAAATAATGGAAGGTGTCCACTGGAGAGGCACTTTCAAATCTGAAGAATAGGAAAGAAGGTATAAGTAATAAATAAAGAATTCAAAGGCAAGCAATATGCTTCAAAGAATGTGGGATGATATTCCCCACTCCTGCTAATATTTACTTGACCTGTTATTTAGTTGCCTGGCCTGTTACATAATACACACATGTTCATACACATTCATTCAATTGTATCACAAACTCTCACATAACAATCTTGTACAAGCCTATTGCAAAGTAAGCCATAATAACAGGGGTGAAATTCAAAAATGTTCCCTACCGGTTCTGTTGGCGTGGCTTGGTGGGTGTGGCAGGGGAAGGATACTGCAAAAATCTCCATTCCCACCCCACTCCAGGGGAAGGATACTGCAAAATCCCCATTCCCTCCCCACTCTGGGGCCAGCCAGAGGTGGTATTTGCCGGTTCTCCAAACTACTCAAAATTTCCGCTATCGGTTCTCCAGAACCTGTCAGAACCTGCTGAATTTCACCCCTGCATAATAAGCTTAATAGTGGGTGTTCTTCCAACTTTTCAAAGTCAGTGAACACATTTGGAACTTTCAAAGTCTCATGAGCAGCATCACAAAGCAAATATTATAGGAAAGATGAACAAAATGGCAAGAAACTGAATATAAGGCATTTTGGAATGAAGTACCAAAGCATTTCTGATCCTATGAAATCACTATATTTTTCATTTTTTTCAAGTTTACTTCTAGGCTGCTCTCTAATGTTCTTATATACTGACATCTCTTTTGCAAACAGACATACCTAGATCCTTGCTTAATCTTCTCCCCCAAGTAGCACTCTATAGAATGCCCTAATGCAGGTAAAGTCAATGTGCATTCTTTCAACCTGTCTTATATGTCCCTGATATCATGCAGCAGACATTTGATTGTAACCCACCTAACAATGACTGCACTATTTATTGTTGCTTTTCAGGGAGAAAACAACAACAACAACATTAGATAGGCTTAACCAAGCGAAAGTAACTGTCCCCTGCCTCAAATACAACTGAAAAATGTTTAATAAATTAGGAACAACTTCAAATCATTGCTGTCAAATAGTACTCTCTTGGCATTTGAAAAAACGTTTGAAGTGCACTCTCCACCTGCCAACCCAGTATTCCTATCTGTAGATCCCCTATAGCAACATTGGTTCCCCCCATTTATGTTTATCTTGGTCTCTTCATTTTATTTTATTCCCCCTCACCATTAGAAGTCCCCCCCACCATAAGCACATGGATACTTTTTCTTCCTCTTATTCCTCACAATATAACTATGATTGTTTCAAAGCAAAGAACAGAGAAGAAATCTCCAACCACACATCATCTTTATCTTTGTGATTCTACACATCACCCAGAAGAATGAGATATTGACCACCATACAATTATGACTTGACTACAGATATTTTTCTCTTTATTCCCCAGCTGTAGCCCAGGATTGAGATAGTTTTAAGTACCAATAGAAGAGAATATTTGTAGCTCAGAGTTGAACTGTGGGGTTCTTGATGCTCTCTGAACTTGGTTGGGTTTTTTTTGAAGACATTTCATTACTCAATTAGGTAACATCATCAGTGCTAGAAGGGAATGAATTTTCTCTTTGTTTATATACAAGCGGCTTGCCCTGTCAGTGTTGGTGGCACTGGTTTTGGTAGTTCCTTGACTAGGCTGTTATTTACTGTTTGTCTGAGTCGATAGTTCCTTGATTGGGACATTGTTTGCTGCTTGATAGGAGTATTAATCTGCTTATCTGAATGTTGATTGATGGCAAGGAAGTGCTATGATCTTTTGATGTGGTATAATTCCTGGTGTTAATCTCTGCTTATATGGATGATGATTGCTGGCAAGGAAGTGCTAGGATCTTTTTGCTTTTTGCTTGTCTCTTTTGAATAGTAGGTAGATGATGTTTATCTCAATGCTCCTATTGTTAGCTGATTTCTCTGAGTGCCAGGTTTCCAGGAATTCTCTAGAGCAGTGGTTCCCAACCTTTTTTGGGCCATGCCCCACCTAAGCATCTCTAAAATCCTGATGCCCCCTCCCCCCCGTGACATATAATTCCTACTATTCAAAAAGTGGACTCCTATTGCTATTGCTATTGTGGAGGAAGCCTAAAAGGCCATTAATTTGGTTTAAACAAGGTTCCAAAGAATATGGCATCCATGAAAGAGAAAAATAAAAGAATGAAAGACAGTAGAAGTACTGAGGAACTTAAAAAATAATAGTATGAAGGGATATGAAAAATAATAGTATGAAGGGATATGAAAAAAACAGCAAATAAAGTTTCAAAACATATAACAGGGAACTGAAATGCACAAATATAAAATAATTTTAATGAAAGCTTTTTCTGTAATACTTTGATCATATTAATTACTATACATATTAAAATAAAGGTACCTAACAAATTCAAAATACAATTTGAGCTCACCTCAAGATCATATTTACAATGCAATCCTGTGCATGTCTATTCAGAAGTAAGTACCATTGTCTTCAATGGGGCTTACTCCCGGGAAAATGTTGTAGGATTGAAGCTTTAGTCTACTTAAGTTAGTGAGATCCTTGTGCTTGATGCCTGCTGCAGAGAGATTTTATATTAGGCTCCAATTTAGTCAGCTTCATTCTCAAGTCTCCTCATTCAGTGATATCCAGTCAATTTCTTTTCTTCAGTAGCAAATCATTTACAGCACTAAAACCACATTCAGCTAAATATGAAGATGGAAATGGTAACAGCAGTTTTCTTGCAAAGTAGGTTGAATTTGGGTATTTAGTTTCTGTCTCATCACAAAGCCATACAATCGCTCCTTTTATATTGAATAAAGTTTTAAGTGACTCATCATTTTGCATTTCTGAGAGTTCTTCTTGGAACTGCATTGAAACATCAGATAGATCCACCAGCACTGGCTGCACTACCCATGTTGGAAAATCAATTTGTTTTCAATCAGAAAATCTTCCTTTCAAATCAGAGGCCAATTTTTCAGATGATCCACAATGTCAAGTACAGCAGCATCAGTCACCTCACATTTTTTTAGCCAATGAAACATGTCAAATCTTTTGTCAGAAATATGTTTTGGACATAACTCTATAAATGTAATGAAACCTTTGCATCAACAAGAATTTTATTTGTTCCTTGAAGTTGTTTATTCAACATATTCAGTTTTTCAAAGATATCTGCTAAATAACTCCAAATGCTTTACCATCAATGGTTAGCAGGTGCTTCCTTTCAGACTTGTCACTTAAAAAGTCACTAAGAACATCAAATAGTTCTCTAAATCTTTTCAAACAATTTCCCTTCGAGAGCCACCTTATCTCAGTGTGAAGTACAAGTCTCACATGGTCTGCATTTCTATCTTCACAAAATTGCTTGAAGAGACGTTCACATTTGGCATTAGCTTTGATAGCATTGATACATTTTATAACTGATTTTAGTAACTCATTAAGAACAGGAGAAATATTTTTGAACACTAAGTTCTCTCTATGAATAACACAGTGCACAAGAAGCATTTCTGGATTCTCATCTTTCATCAATTTTAAGCAGCCATTTTTCTTGCCCATCATAACAGGAGCACCATCTGCAGCACAAGATGTTATGTTTTCCATTGATATATTATTGACATCTAAATAATTTTATAGCTTATTATATATATCAGTAGCAGTTGTGGTGGTCTCTAATGATTTGCAGAATAACATTCACCTTTATCAATATATCTTGCATAGGTTAGCAATATGGCCTCAGTGTCTCTCAGAGTTGATTCATCTATTTGTATTGAGAATTTTCTTGATTTCAGCTTTTCAACAAGTTGTGTTTCAATATCTTCACTTATTTCATCTATTCTTCCACTAACAGTATTGTTACTGAGTGGCATGGCTTTCACATCTTTGTCATCTTTTTCCAGAATTGTTTTAAGAAATGCTGATATTGATGGATTAATTAAATCCTCCCCTATAGTATGATTTTTTCCAGATTTAGCAATGAGTAAAGAAATTTCATAACTAGCCTCAAGAATATTTATTATTTATTTATTATTAGTGACATTTATATACCGCCTCACAGTGCAAGCACTGAACCGCTGACCTGTGGATCACAGTGAGAGAGAGAGAGAGAGAGAGAGAGAGAGAGAGAGAGAGAGAGAGAGAGAGAGAGAGAGAGAGAGACTCTGGACTCTGCCAGTCCCATGATCCTTAGTGGGAACACATCTGATTGGCTGGCAGTTGCTCCCTCCTCCCCCCAGCTGGGATATCCTTTTCAGACCAGGACCTAGGAAATGCACTTTAACAACAATAGGTAAATGAAACACAGCTGTTTCACCACAAATATATAAGAACAATTAGCGGGCTTTCAAAAATTCAGTTAATAGCTCATTTTCCAATTGCCCCCATTAAAAATCAAATTGTCCCCCTGTGGGGTGTGGGCCCCCCCTGTGGGGTGCGGGCCCCCCTGGGTGTGGGCCCCATGTTGGGAACCACTGCTCTAGAGTGTCAATGTGTTGTCACTCAAAAGCTGAGGAATCAGCTCTCAGCAAATGTGTGGAAAACCCTTAAAAATATCACTGGCTACAGCTAGCCTCCTTCCCATGCTGAAGAGAATCAACAACTGGCAGATGACCTGAATGTGTTTTACTGTAGGTTTGAGAGGAAACTATCACTATCCTCTTCATTTCAGATACACCAACAACAGCCATATCTCTTACAACTGACTCCATCCCTCTGGGGCCCCCACCTCTGGTGATCACAGAAAAAGATGTGCAAGGCCTATTTCACAGACAAAAGCCTGGAAAAACACCAGGCCCAGACAGGGTAACTCCTTGCTTAAAAGTCTGTGCTGACCAACTGGCCCCCATCTTCACCCGCATCTTTAATAGATCACTAGAGATGGAGAAACCCTCCATCAAGGAACTGAACAACTACACACCAGTTGCTTTGACATCTGTAGTTATGAAAATCTTCAAAAGGTTAGTGCTGGTCCACCTGACATTGCATAGGAGGACAAACTCACTATTACTTGAAACTTATTTTTAAAAAGAGGAGCAACTGTACCTGGCAGATTTAGCAAATTGCAATAAATGTGAAAAATAGCTGAACATCTCCCACAATTGCTGTTGAGTAATTAATATTCAGTATGGTATAAAGACCAGAGATGGAACTGCAGCACCCATTTGCAACTCATACCGCCTCTATGTAGTATGATGGTCTGAAAGATTTGGAAGCATTTTTTCCCCATCTAATTGGAATTTTGATGAAATTTGGATTAAATTTGGCGGAAAGTAAAAACACTTATCAAAGATTCCCAAGAGTCACTTTTGAGTTTGGGTGACTATATGGACACATTTTCTCAGCAACATCATGGAAGTGGTTTGCCTATGCTTTCTTCTGGGATTTTAAAAACAACTTTCCACTATCTATATCTAATTGTCTCCTATGCCAATCTTAACCAGATCTTGCTATGCTTTCTGATGGCTTCAGGAAAGAGACAAAGTAATGTCCACACCCATGTGTACTGTGTAGAAAAATTAATAAATTATTGATATACACTTGATAAAGAAAGAAGTACTTTGATTTGATAAGTACTTGAGCTTTGCATTTAGACGAACAGAATCTGATTCAGGCAGAATCTGATTCAGGCTAATGCGTGTATTTGATTTCTATTTGTACTAGATAGAGAACTGTAGGTTTTAAAATGTTAGGGTTTATAACTTCCCCATGGTTTGATAATTAAATGTTCTTCCAACCATATGATAATTGCTCAGAGTTAAAAGACTCTGACACAACTAGGAGAACTTAACAAATAGGGCTGGGCTGGATAAACATTCAGATTGCCAAATGTATTTTAATTTTATTGCAACACCTGGGCCTTCCGAAAAGCTATTAAGACATGGCTCTTCCTGCAGGCGGGGTGATTCAGAGACCATTGAATACCTTAGGTCTCCCCCATGTATGTATGATTTGTATGTTTTTAAATCTTTTTAAACTGTTATTAATTTATTAAATATTGTTTTATAGTTGTTCTTTACATGTTGTATGCCGCCCTGAGTCCCCAGGGAGTAGGGCGGCATATAAGAACAATAAATAAATAAATAAATAAATAAATAAATAAATAAATAAATAAATAAATAAATAAATAAATAAATAAATAAATAAATAAATAAATAAATAAGTAAGTAAGTAAGTAAGTAAGTAAGTAAGTAAGTAAGTAAGTAAGTAAGTAAGTAAATAAATAAATAAATAAATAAATAAATAAATAAATAAATAAATAAATAAATAAATAAATAAATAAATAAATAAATAAGATTCAGAATCGGTAATCAGAGGTTGGTGCTAATGACATACCTGTTAGGGCTGAAGAATTCTGAGCCCAATAATTTTTGTTCTGCCCTGCTACATAATTTAGGGCTGAAGAGGGATCATAGCTATAACTATTAATCAATCTTTATCCAAGAATAATTTCTTTATCCTTTATCCAAGGATAATAGACAAAAGGCATAACAAGGTTTAGAGGCAAAATGAAGTGCAAACACAAATAGATTCGTTGGATAAAAGATTTTTTTCTACAGAGTAAGCTGTCCAGTCCTAGGGCTGTTCTCATTCTTCATAGTTTTTACCCAGAAACTGTGGCAGACTGTGGATTTTAGTTCTAACTTAGGCACAAAGCCAGCTGAGTGACCTTAGGACAGTCATTCTCTTTCAATCCTAAGAAGCAGAGAATGGCAAATAGTTTACAAAATCTTGGCAAGAAAACTGCAGGGACTAGTCCAAGCAGTCGCCAGAAGTCAACTATGACTTGAAGAAACCATAAATAAATGTGCAGCATGTTTGTATGTCATTTTTTTTCTTCCAGCCAATTATGTCAATTCTTGGAGTCTGCCTGGACAGATCCTTGCAGATTTTCAGAAGTGGTTTGCCATTGTCTCCTTCCAAGGGCTGAGAGAGATTGACTAGTCCAAGGTCAGCCAGCTGGCTTTGTGCCTAAAGTGGGATTGGAGCCCCAGATTCCTGGTTTCTAGGTTGGTGCCTTATGACCAGTACATCAAACTGACTCATATGTCTAGTTTGCTTCATTAACAAATCTGAGATAATTGACAGAAATTATTACCTGGCGAGATCCAGAGGATTATTTATCTGGTACTACAATTCTTCTCTCAGATTTATTTATTAATTAAATTTCTATGGTGCCCATCTTGCGGCACCATAGAATTCTAGCGATTCTAGGTGGCTTACAATCAAGTAAAAACAACAAGATAAAACATTAAATCAAATTTGTAGATGATACCAAGTTGGAAGGGGGAATAGCCAAACTTTAGAAGATAGGCTCAAGATACAGAAGGATCTTGATAGACTTGAACACTGGGCTCTATCCAACAAAATGCAATTTAGTGGGTAAGAAAAGTAAGGTCTTACATTTAGGCAAGAAAATCCAAATGCACAGATATAGAATAGGTGGTGCCTGACTCAACAGCAATAATTCTGAGAGGGAATTAGAGGTCCTAGTGGGCAACCGCTTAAGTATGAGCCAGCAAAAAAGCCAATACAGTCCTAGGCTGCATAAACAGAAGGATAGTATCAAGATTACACAAAGTGATAGTACTGCTTTATACTGCACTAGTAAGACCACTGTTAAAGTGGCGGGTTGCTCCCGGTTCAGCCCGGTTCTGCGAACCGGTAGTGGTGGTGGCAGGAGGCTCCATCCACCCACCTGGGATGCTTCTGCACAGAAGCATCGCGTGCACGCGCGAACACATGCGTGAATGCGCACACGAATCGGTAGCAACGGGTTTTAGAACCCACTACTGCACTGTTGGAATATTGCATCCAGTTGTTTAATATCTACTCTGAGTCAATTTTCAACAAAGCACTGGAAAACATTGATGCTGGCCTCAAAGTAAAAGGTGTTCAGATCAACAATTTAAGATATGCTGATGATACAGTTCTGCTTGCCAGTAAGCATGAAGACTTTCAGCTCCTCATCAACAGAGTCTCAGAAATATCTGAAAAACATGGCTTGAAGCTTAGCACCTCAAAAACCAAGATCATGGTCATCAGCAAACAACCCATTAATTTTCCACCGATAAATTTGGAAGGAATACCACTAGAAAAAGTTGAAAGGATCACGTACCTCGGTTTTAATTTACATGAAAGCTGGGACATGATCAGTGAAGTAAAGTCAAGGATAGAGAAAGCTTGAACAGCATTCTTCAAAATGAAAAAGATCTTCTGCAGTCATGACATAAGCCTAAGACTGAAAATCAGGCTTGTCAGATGTTACATTTTTTCTATCCTGCTCTACGGAGTAGAGAGTTGGTCTCTGACAGAAAATCACTTGAAGAAAGTAGAAGCATTTGAAATGTGGATTTACAAACGGCTGTTACGTATAAGCTGCATTAACAAAATCACAAATGAGGAGGTTATAAGATGCCTGGGAAAGCAAAGGGAAATCATCAAAGCCATTAAAAAGCGAAAGTTAGAATATTTTGGACATGTGATGTGACACCCAGAAAAATACGGCATCCTTCACTTAATCCTCCAGGGAAAGATTGAAGGCAAACGAGGTCCAGGCAGAAGAAGAACATCATGGCTTAAAAACCTAAGGGACTGGTTTGGACAAAACTCAGCAGCACTTTTTCATGCGGCTGTTGACAAAAATAGGATTGCCAACATTATCGCCAACGTCCGATGATGGATATGGCACAACAACAAGAAGAATCCAGTTCTGATCACCACAATACAAAAAAGATGTTGACGCTCCAGAAAGGGTGCAGAGAAGAGCAACAAAAAATGATTAGGGGTTTGGAGTAGGGGTGAAATGCAGCCAGCTCTATCTGGCTCGTGTGTACTGGTAGCGCCGGCGGGAGACTGTGCCCCCCCAAACTGGGATGTCATCACTTCCCGGTTTTGACCCTCTGAGCATGCGCAGAAGGCTTTGGGAAGCGCAGATGATGTCGCACGCACACATTAGTGAGCTGGTAGGAAAGGTAAGTGCATTTTACCCCTGGTTTGGAGGCTAATCTGTATGATGAATGGTTGCAGGAATTAGTTATATCTGGCCTAGCAAAGATCTTGGAAAGCTCTTTCACACTCAGGGGACCATTCAAAAGGGTCAGAATCCTTACCTTGGTTGGCTTCATGTAGTAGCTTAAGAATCACTCCAAAGCTTTCGTAACAAGATACGACAAAACCCAGCCATTCCCCAAACTCCACATTGTTGTTTCTGATTTTGAGGGGAAGCTAAGTGACAAATGGCCTCCTTTTGCTCTGATAAAAGCCACCCTTTTCCTTGGTTTTTGATGAAACCTAGATAGGAGCCGAGGTGGTGCAGTGGTTAGAGTGTAGTACTGCAGGCCACTTTAGCTGACTGTGATCCGCAAGTCAGTGGTTCAAATCTCACCAGCTCAAGGTTGACTCAGCCTTCCATCCTTCCGAGGTAGGTAAAATGAGGACCCAGATTGTTGGGGGCAATATAAATATATATTGCTTACTGGTGTAAACCGCTTAGAGAGTGCTTGCACTGTGAGGTGGTATATAAATAAATAAATAAATAAATAAATAAATAAATAAATAAATAAATAAATAAATAAATAAATAAATAAATAAATAAATAAATAAATAAATAAATAAATACGTAAGTAAGTAAGTAAGTAAGTAAGTAAGTAAGTAAGTAAGTAAGTAAGTAAGTAAGTAAGTAAGTAACATTGTTGAGCAATTTGAGCCTTACCTTTGGACATTTTGTACTCTGCTTGAGGTAAAAAGTTGAGTAAGTCTATGGTGGTTTAAATACAATCTTCTTTAGTCAATGTACAAAGTAATAGGTCATCAACATATTGCAGGAGAGTACAAAGGGAGGTTTTAGGTGGCCTCAAAGGACAAAAATCTGTCGCAAGAGCAGTTCCAAATAAAGTGGAGCTGTTCTTAAATCCTTGAGGTAAAACACACCAACACATTTGAATTTTAAATCCCTCTAAGTCTTCCCATTCAAAAGCAAAGATTTCCTGACTATCTTCATCTAATGGAATGCAATAAAAAGCAACTTTTAGGTCTATCACAGAGAACCAAGATCCTTCAGGCACTAGAGTAGCGAACAAAGAGTAATATTAGGTACAGTAGGATGAATCATTACAGTAACTCTATTCACAAATTTGCACGAAATGCTGTTCAGGTGACTTTGGTTTTTTCACAGATAAAATGGGTATTAAATGGAACAAGCAAGTAACGATAACAGTAACTGTGGAACGGAATCACCTCAGCCGCGCTCTGACAGCTCTTTTATATGGAGCTGTCAGACGTGGCAGCCAATGGTAGCTCACCAAACTTCCCGCGCGGCAGCCGGCTCGGCTGCAGCCAATCGCGAGAGACGCCTGCTGTTGTCGGCGTCTCTGCATATTCAACACCCCTCTCTTCCTGGCTTCTGCATACGTAATCCTTAAGGTACGTAGGGCGCCTGCGCAGCCTGGTCGAGCGCCGGAGCCCGGAAAGAGAGGGCGAGGCAGCCTCTTGCGCGGCGGGCTGCTCCTGGAACCCTATAGTCTGGCCTGGCGTCTCCAAGATTCCTGGGTCCTCGAGAGTGTCGGCCATCGGTTCCAAAGGTAAGGTACTCGAGTCGGACACCGCGGTAGATGCGTTTTGCTGGGCTGGTGTGGTTGGTGAGGCGTAGGATGGTGGCGTTTGCGGCCCGCTGTTCAGGATGGTGGCAGGTGGACTGCGGCCTCGGAGTTGGTCGATGTGCCGCCTCCAGATGTGGCCGTCCTCTAACTCCACCCTGTAAGAGCAGGGGCCGGTCATAAGTATGACCCTAGCTGGCAGCCACCTTGGCATTCCCCCATAGTTTCTCGCAAACACCCAGTCGCCCTCTGAAAACCCCCTAGCTGGGTCAACCAGGGGCATTTGGCCTTCAGGGGCAAAGTGGGGGTGCATCCTATCGAGCACTGTCCTAATGCGGCACCCCATCAGCAGCTCCGCGGGGCTAGGGTTGGTTAAGGGGCATGGTGTCGCATGCTGGGCCAACAGATATTGGGAGAGTCTGTCCTGCCAATTTGGGTTGTCCAAGCGACCCAGGGCCTCTTTGGCAGCCCTCACAGCCTCTCAGCCCGGCCATTACTAGTGGGGTGCCAAGGGGCTGTCAACACTTGGTGGATGCCATTTGCAGCTAAGAACCACTGGAAGCAACTGGAAGTGAATTGGGGCCCATTATCTGATACCACCATATCAGGTAGGCCATGGGTGGCAAACCACCTGAGCAGGACATGTATGAGGGCGTTTGCTGCCGTGGTGGGCATTATTTCCAACTCTACCCATCCCGAGTAGGCATCCACTAATAGCAGGAATTGTTGTCCCATGTATGGGCCTGCAAAATCTAAGTGCACCCTAGACCACGGACCCCTTGCCCATGTTCTGGGCAATGCCCTTGGCGGGGCTGGACATGAGGCCTGGCAGGGTTGGCATCGAGCAACCCACATTTCAATGGCTTGGTCCATGCCAGACCACCACATGTAACTCCTCCCTAGGGCCTTCATCCTGACTACGCCTGGGTGGCTGTCATGGAGCTGGTGGAGGATAGGCTTGTAAAGGTTTGGTGGTGCAACAACTCTGCTGCCCCAGAGGAGGCAGCCCTTGTGGGTGGACAATTCGAATTGCCTAGTCTTGAAAGGTGTGAAGATAGGGTCTAGCCTGTCCTGGGGCCAGCCCCTCCTCACCCAGTCCAGCACTTTGCTGAGCACAGGGTCACGGGCTGAATGGGCAGCTATGTCTGTAGCTGTTACAGGGAGGCCGAGGTCCTCAATGAGGAGGACCTCAGAGGTGGGGGCAGAATCCTGTACAGTAATTGGTAATGGGCATCGACTAAGGGCATCTGCATTTGAAAGCTGGCTGCCAGGGCGATAAGTGAGGGAGTAGGAGTAACCCGCCAGGAATTCGGCCCATCTGGACATCCTAGGGGAGATGAATTGGGGTGTTTGGCGGTCCCCTGCCAAAATGCCCAAGAGAGGTTTTTGGTCGGTGACCAGGGAAATTTGTCTGCCATATAAATAATCATGGAATTTTTTTACTGCTGCTACGAGTGCGAGGGCTTCTTTATCAGTCTGGTTGTAATTTCTCTCCGTGGGGGAGAGGGTGTGTGAAAAGAATGCTATTGGTGCCTCAGGGCCATTGGGCAAACTGTGGCTGAGTAAAGCCCCGATGCCATAAGGTGAGGCATCAGCTGTAAGCACCAATGGGAGCGTGGGGTCATATTGCACCAAAACTGCATCTGAGGTGAGCAGTTGTTTTACGTTGTGAAACACAGTTTGGGCCTCCTGGCTCCAGTGCCATGGTTGGTTGGCATCGAGGAGGCAATGCAGAGGCTTGGCCTTAGTTGCCTTGTGTGGTAAGAACACACTGTAAAAATTCAGGAGCCCTAAAAATGCTTGTAACTCCGCCTTGTTTGTTGGTGGTGGGGCTTGTTTAATGGCGGCTACCTTAGAGGGAGTGGGGTGGATGCCCTCTGCGTCGATGCGGTGCCCTAGGAATTCTACGCTAGGCACCCCAATATGGCATTTGCTCTGTTTGAGCTTGAGGCCTGCCTTCCTGAATCGTAGCAACACAGTTCTTACCCTGGAGTGCAGGATGGTTAGGTTAGGGGCAGAAATAAGCACATCGTCAAAATAGGGTATAACACCTGGCAGGCCCGATAGTAATCTTTCCATTATATTTTGGAACAGACCAGGGGCAAAGCTTACGCCAAACTGGAGGCGGCGACACTTAAAAGCTCCCAGGTGGGTGACTATGGTCTGTGCGACCACAGTGGCCTCATCCACCGGGAGCTGTTGGTAGGCCTGGGCCATGTCCAGTTTGGCGAAAACTTTGCCCCTGCCTAGGGAGTGAAGCAGGTGTTGAACAATAGGAACGGGGTAAGGGTGGGCCTGTAGTGCCTTGTTCACTGAACACTTATAGTCCCCACAGATTCTCATTGAGCCATCAGGACGAAGTGGCACCACTATGGGGGTCTCCCATTTGGAGTGATCTGTAGGCTCGAGAACCCCCTGGGCAATTAGTTTATCGAGCTCAGCATCTACCTTTGGGCGCAGGGCGAAGGGCAGGCGCCTGGGTTTGAGACGGATAGGGGCTACCCTGGGGTCAAGGTTGAGGGACATGGGGGTGCCCACATAAGTGCCCAAGGATCCATCAAACACATCAGCAAACTCCGAGAATAGGGTAGAGGGGTCCTCACTGGAGGACGTGGTGGAGTGAACCCCAGAAAGGAACAGGCCTAAGGGTTCGAACCAGTCAAGGCCTAACAGGGAAGGAAGGGAGCCTGAGACTACAACCAAAGGTAGGGGACCTTTGAAAGAACCCTTTTCCACAGACAGGGAGGTCTGGCCCAGGATGGGGATGGAGTAGCCCAAATAATCCCTTAACCTGAGAGGGCAAAGAGTAAAGGAAGCCTTAGAGAGGGATGGCACAAGATTGTTTAAAATGTGCCAAGAAATGATGCTTCTGGAGGATCCAGTGTCCACCTCCATCCTACATGGGGCCCCCTCTAATTTTACAGTCAGAAAAACTTTTTTGTGCGCACCCCCCCCCCCCCCGATGCCTGGAACACTTCTTCTTCTGGGTATTCTTCAGGCAGGCGCACTGCGAAGCAGTTGTCCCGTTGGCCTGTCGGTTTTCCGGGTAGGCGGCTGGGGGGTGCTGAAGGGACAGTGGCGGCTGGTGCTGAGCGGCAAACTCGGGCGAGATGGCCGTAGCGGCCGCAGCGACAGTAGGAAGCCATTCTGAAGCGGCAGGTGCTGCGTTGGTGCGGTTCCCCACAGCTAAGGCAGGAAGGCATGGTCTGGCATTGTGGCTTGCGGGGCGCAGGAAATGTTGATGGCTGTTGAGGCATCTGGCTGCCTGGCTGTTGCCTGCGGTTCCGTTGGCCGGTCTGGAGGCGGCAGATGGAAGAGTCGCTGTCTGGTTCGGTCGCAGGGTCGTCGATCTGATGGAGGGATTGCTGAGAATGGGCAGCTTTAGAGGCAGAAGTTTGGAAGCGGTTTACTTCTGCGGCTGAAAGTTTTGACATCTCAGCGGCTCGAGCTTCGTCTAGGGCTACTGTCAGTGTTAGTTCAGTTCGCGCTAGAAGGCGCCGCTGAAGGCGGATGTCCCTAACCCCGCATACTAGTTGCTGTAGTAAGGAGTCGTCCAGGTTAGGGAAATCGCAGTCAAGAGCTGCGCTGCGAAGGGAAGCCATATAGCGGCTGATGTCTTCCCCTTCCTGTTGCAGCCGCTGTTGGAATGCAAAGCGGCGAGCTATTTTTGAAGGGGTGGGGGAGTAATGGTTTCTAAGCTTTGCGAGGAGCTCCCCCCAAGGCACCGTGGAGAGTGTTTGAGGTGCCACCAGAGCTCGCGCCGTGGAGAACATTTTGTGGCCACAGGCGTTGAGGAAATAGGCCCTTTTGCGGGCGTCTGTTAGATCGGTGAGGTCACTTGCCTGCAGGAAGCAGTCAAAGCGCTCCAAATACGCATCTCACATCTCTGAGCCAGGGCAGAAAGGCTCGAGGGAGGTAGCGCTGTTGTTGTTTCTAGCCATGACTTCGGCAGCAGCGGAGGCTTTGAAAAAAAACAGCTGGTAGGCAGCGGCTGGAACTCGGGCATGGCAAGTCGATCCAGCACCTTCGTCGCCACTTGTTGTTACATACAAGGCGGAAGCGAAAGCTCAGGAAAACCCTTTTATTTAACAGTGGAACAAGCAAGTAACGATAACAGTAACTGTGGAACGGAATCACCTCAGCCGCGCTCTGACAGCTCTTTTATATGGAGCTGTCAGACTCGGCAGCCAATGGTAGCTCACCAAACTTCCCGCGCGGCAGCCGGCTCGGCTGCAGCCAATCGCGAGAGACGCCTGCTGTTGTCGGCATCTCTGCATATTCAACAAATCTTGTCCTGAATGGTTTGTTCTATGTTTGTGTGTTTGTGAAGTAGTTGTTTTGTTTCTCCAATGTACAGATCTGTACACATCTCATTGTATTGTACTGCATATATCACATTGCTCAGGTTGGGTCTGGGTGATTTATCCTTGGGGTAGAAAAGCTTCTGTCTTAGTGTATTTTTGGGTTTAAGGTATGTATGTATATTGTGTTGGTTGAAAATCCTCCTGAGCTTTTCAGATATTCCTGCAACATATGGAATGACAATGTTGCTTTGTTTGTTGTTCTCTTCTTTGTCTGTTATGGAGGAGCTCCTGCTGGGTCCTTTTTCAGATTTGATGATTTGTGGCTATGCCAACTGGCATAGCCACAAGTTCTGAGGGCTTACTTGACATGTTTTAATTAGTTTCCTTTTTCATCTTTGCTGCTAGGCAAACTTTCAGCCCAGTGGTAAAGGGTTCTGATCACTCCCATTTTGTGTTTTGGTCGGTGGGGAGAATCAAAATGTAGATCTTGATCTCTCTGTGTGTGTTTTCTGTAAACTCCAGAGTTAAGGCTTCTGTCTTCCTTAATATGTACTGCACAGTCCAGGAAGGCCAGACTATTTTCTTTAACTACTGCATCATGGTGCTACTGTACAAATACCTGCTGAAAGTATCTGGGTGGCTTTGTGTCTGGGTGGCTTTAAGACCTAGCAAATATGCTTGTAATTTCCATTTCTCTTGCTTAGATACTTTAAGTGTAACTGTACTGTTGTCAAAAGAAATTTCAGCTTGTAATTTGCATATTATATCCCTACCCAACAGAGGAATAGGACATTCGGGCATATACAAGAATTTATGACATATATTTCTGTTATTCAATTCTTCTCCTCCCATTGTCATATATACTTCTGTAATTTCTGTATCATTACATTGAATATCATCATTAAAAATCTTAAGTTGTTTTTGCACCCTTTGAGCAATCATTATTTTATACAATTTTTGCAGTTATTTTCCTTTCCACAATGTCATAAAAGCATCTACATATAAAAGTTCATCTATTTTTCCATTCCTCTTGCAATATATTCTGGTACTCCAAACTTCCCTTTGGGTCTTATGTAGCCCCATTGTCTAATTCAGGGGTAAGCAAAGTTGGCTCTTCTATGACTCGTGGACTTCAACTCCCAGAATTTCTGAGCCAATCATGCTAGCTCAGGAATTCTGGGAGTTGAAGTCCACGAGTCATAGAAGAGCTAACTTTGCCTACCCCTGGTCTAATTGATACATAGGCCATGCATTTTGACAGTAAAACTTCACCTGACTTTTCATCATGGGATCTCCACCAAATTAATTTAATTCAATTTATTACAGTCATAGACCAGAGACTAGAACAAACAAAAACACTCAGTAAATATACAATTAAAAGTTATAAAATAAAATAATAAATAGCAGATAAAATCCATGATAAAATCGAGTCTGTCAATTACACATGGTCTATACTACTAAAATTACAATCTATAAGCTATGAGGCCTATAGTCATTTCCTAATAGGGAAAGGAATAAGCAGGGTTTGCCACATTTGTTGTATAAATTAGCCTTGGTGGATTAGACACTTAAAGGTTAGCCACAGTTGGTATATATATCGCTATGGTGAAGAAGACACATATTTGCGATGAATCCCCACTACTTCTGCGCAGAATCTGGCCACCTGTGTTGTAGTTATGGCCTGTTCATCCTTAAGCAGCCACTGGAGATAGGTAGTGTCGGAGCGGCCAGGATACCTTGCAATTATTGGCAGAATATGTTTTTCCTAATCTACGTATAAAAGGAGCATCTGAGGAGCATGTGTCCCACAGTCTCCACCTCAGGGGCGGGTTCCTCTTGCCTTCTCCTATCGGTGGGCATCGTGACGTTGTGCGCGCGCGTGTCCTCTTGCTCGATTTCGGCTATCTGCAGATGCACAGAAGGACAATTTTACTTCCGCGCATGCACAGAGAACCAAAAACTGTGAAAAATTCCAAAAAAAAAAAGATGGCAGCACTCACGGACCGGCAAAGAAAGCACCGGAACCGTTGCGCAATCGGCGGACCCCTACCGGAACAGCGGAGTGGACCGTACCCGTAGGAACCCACCACTGCTCCACCTCTCCTGAACTGCAGGGGCAAAGTCTTTCTGTGAATGGTATTCTTTTATACTTGCCATACAAAACAGCCGATGGAAGTGCATGGCACCGTGCAAGTGCAAATGCTTTATGGTGGTTTGCTGATTCCAACTGACTAAGGTAGCTGGCAGAAACAACAACACATCAAGTGGCATCTGGAGCCAGAAACAGCGGAGCTTTCCCTAAGTCTGCCTGCCTCTCAATGTCCTCCACCCTTTGTCACAGGATTTGTCTTGCTAGATCATAGTCCATTTCGAGTATTAAAGCTGGGGAGAAAATTATTTATTCGGATCAAAATGGATTTTTACCAATGCGGCAGATAAAAAATAATACAAGAATTGGAAGAATACAAGAATCGGAATTGGAAGGGAAATTAGGCTTACAAACAACCAAAACAATTAAACATTTAGAGATAATATTAATGAATAGATGTTCATCCATTAAAAAAGACAATTACAACAAATTAGTAAACCAAACGAGATTAGAATTAGAAAAATGGAAAAAATTACAGTTATCAATTATTAGGGCTTATAGCTGCGATTAAAATGAGTATACTGCCAAATTTTTTATACCTATTTCAAACGGTTCCGATTGAATTAGAGACTAAATTTTTTACTAATTTGAATAAAATTATATCTAAATTTATATGGCAAAACAAAAAGCCAAGAATCAAATTAACGAATTTACAAGATGATAAGAGCAGAGGTGGCCTAGGACTCCCCGACTGGAAACTTTACTACAAAGCAGCATCCTTGGCGTGGATAAAGGAATGGATAAATTTAACCAACAAAAGAATACTAACGCTAGAGGGCCACGACCTACAAATGGGATGGCATGCTTACATATGGAGAGATGGAACTAAGTCACAACTTAACTACAACCAACATTTAATTAGAAAATCTTTGCTAAAAACATGGTACGAAAATAAAAAGAAGAACTACATGAAAATTCCCAAATGGCTTTCAATTATAGAAGCCATGACCTACCCGAACTTATTCGATATAATCAAAGCAGCAAAATATAGTGACATATTAGATCCGACAGGTAAATTAAAAAGTAGAGAACAATTGGCGGACCAAAATATAAATATTGATTGGTTGACTTATTTACAATTAAAAACTCAACACAAAAAAGACACTGAGGGTATGGATATAGATATGGAGGTGCAAAAACTGGATAGAATTTTGATTGGCCCAGACAAAAAAATAATATCGAAACTATATAAATATCTGCTGGAATTTGATAAAATGGAGGAAATTGTTAAAGAACCCATGATAGCATGGGCAAAAAATGTAGGCCACAACATACACTTGGCTGATTGGGAGAGAACATAGAATATAAACTGCAAAATAACTAAGTCAACAGCACATAAAGAGGATTATTATAAAATGTTTTATAGATGGCATTTAGCTCCATCAAGATTGGCCAAAATATACCCAAAAATGAATTCGGCTTCCTGGAAATGCAAAAAAGACGTAGGTACCTTCTTTCATGCGTGGTGGTTGTGTCCCGAAGCAAAGGGCTATTGGAAAAAGGTGCATGCTTGGTTACAAGAAATTACAGAGAGAACAATGGAATACATCCCAGAATTTTTCCTGCTGAGGATAATGAAAAAACAACATCCAAAAAACATACAATATTTAATACTACATATTACAACTGCGGCAATAATAACATATGCACAATATTGGAAAGATAATCAAACCCCACCAGAAAACATACTAATGGACAAAATATATAGATGTGCTGAAATGGACATGCTGACTATTCAACTGAAAGGACAATGCAACTCAGAATACTACAAAACATGGACTAGATGGTACAACTGGACTAAAAAAAGAGGAAAGACTGTGTGACAACGTGAGAAGAAAATGAAGACAGGAGAGACTGTAAATTTATGATTTATTGTGCATAATCGAGAAATAACAATGTTGTAAAAATGGGTGTAGATCTGTATTAAAATATTTAGATGTTTAATGAAGAAAAATAATAAATAAATAAATAAATAAAGCTGGGGAGAAGCCTAATTTGGCAAGATTGGACTCGACAGCCTTAATCCATGATGAAGAGAATTTGTCTTGGAGGATTAATGGAGCAAGACCTTGTGGAAAGAAGTTAAGCTTTAGCCAAAGATTTAGAGACGCTATACAGATTCTTGCTTCGACTTTTATCAATCCTGTCTCCAGGTGCAGAAGAGCATTCGAAACACAACGTGGCATCTGGAGAATTGATCTAATGACTTTGGATTGAACTATTTCTAATGATGTAAAACACAAAGCTGAAGCTGACGGTCCAAGCAAGGACCCATAAAGAAGCTGAGCTAGTGACTTGGCCACAAAAAGCTTAATAGCAGCAGGGACATAATATCCTCCCTTTGTGCGGAAAAAATTAAGAATGGTGCTCGCTGATCTTTGGCCCAAGGCAGCTGCATATTCTCCATGTGCTTTTCTTGAACCATTGGCCTGAATGACCACCCCCAGATATTTGAAGGTGGTTACCTGCTCTATTTTGTGCCCATTTAGATACCATGAGTAAAGTTTTGGCCTTTTTGCAAAGGCCACGATCTTTGTTTTTTCATAATTTATATCCAGTTTATTGTTATTACAGTACTGAAGAAGGGCTCGCAAGGCTCTTTTAAGACCACCAAATATCTTTCAATTTTTAAAATACAGCCTAAGGGAGTGCATTCTGGAATATTACTCTGACAAGTTCCCATCAGGGCTGCAAACCCGAATTTCAATAGTATAACAATAACAATTTAATGAAAAAATGACTGACAGTGACGAATACCGGAAGTTTCAATAATAAACTGGAGCACATTGAACATTGCAAAACCATAAGAAAATGTATCCAAGGAGAAACACCCCAGTTTAATATGAAGCTTGTGAAAAAGGCAATTGAAGAAAACAAAGGGATTAATAGAGCAAAATGCAAGCTGATAAATACAAGAAAGAAGGTTTTGGCACAAAAACATGAAGATGGCTCTCTGTGTAGAACAAGATAGAAAATGTTAGAAATAATTGGAAAATTCTATTCAGAATACAAAGATCAAGACCACGCAAAAGTAACAACACCCATGAAAGAGGAAATGCCAGATATCCTAGTGGAGGAAGTATCAAGTGCCTTAAAATCAATCAAAAATGGTAAAGCTTCAGGAAATGACTGTTACAGTTGAAATGCTGAAAGCTGGTGGTCACAGTTTACACAAGCTATCAGCAAAATTATACTCAGGACGCCTCAGAGAAGAAAATATATCCGATGCATGGAAAAATGCTGAAGTGATTCTTATACACAGAAAGGGGCCCAAGATGATTTAAAGAACTATTGCCCAATAAGCCTTCTTTCAGTCATCTACAAGGTTTTCACCAAGATAATAGCAAAAAGAATATCGAGAACATTAAATGATGCACAGGCAAAAGAGCAGGCAGGGTTCAGAAGTGGCTACAGCGCAATGGATCATATCCAGGTTGTTTAGTAGGTCATTGAAAGGCACAAAGAGGACACCATCTCTCTGTGCATGGCTTTCATTGACCACAAAAAGGCATTTGACTCAGTATTCCAGCAAGCAATAATTAAGGCATTGCTCAACCAAGGCATAGACATTGCTTACATAAACTTATTACAATCAATATATGAAGAAACAATGGCAACAATTTACCTTCATGATCTTAAAATGCAAATCAATATAGAACAGTGGTTCCCAAACTTTTTCAGTCCACTGCCTCCTTGGTGCTACAAACTCATCCTCACTGCCCCCACCACACCCCTTCAGGTGGGCGTGGCTTGGTAGTCAGGTGACTGGGTGGACGTGGCCAACTTGGAAAATGTGGTGAAACTCACTTAACAACGCTCTTGCTTAGCAAACAAAATTTTGGGCTCAATTGTGGTCTTTCTTTCTTTCTTTCTTTCTTTCTTTCTTTCTTTCTTTCTTTCTTTCTTTCTTTCTTTCTTTCTTTCTTTTTTTCTTTCTTCCTTCCTTCCTTCCTCCCTCCCTCCCTCCCTCCCTCCTTCCCTCCCTTCCTTCCTACCATCTTTCTTTCTTTCTCTTTCTTTCTTTCTTTCTTTCTTTCTTTCTTTCTTTCTTTCTTTCTTTCTTTCTTTCTTTCTTTCTTTCTTTCTTTCTTTCTTCCTTCCTTCCTTCCTTCCTTCCTTCCTTCCTTCCTTCCTTCCTTCCTTCCTTCCTTCCTACCATCTTTCTTTTTCTTTCTTTCCTTCTTTCTTTCTGTCTTTCTTTCTTCCTTCTTACCATCTTTCTTTCTTTCTTTCTTTCTTTCTTTCTTTCTTTCTTTCTTTCTTTCTTTCTCTCTCTCTCTCTCTCTCTCTCTCTCTCTCTCTCTCTCTCTCTCTCTCTCTCTCTCTCTCTCCTTCCGTCCTTCCTTCCTTCCTTCCTTCCTTCCTTCCTTCCTTCCTTCCTTCCTTTCTTCCTTCCTTCTGTCTGTCTGTCTTTCTTCCTTCCTAACATCTTTTTTTCTTTCATGGCAGGAGAAGGAAGAAATTGCTCTGGCTGGCACTCGGCTTACCTTCCTGGCAAAGCTTGGAGACCGCCCGGCATGCCCATCCACCGGCTCTCCACTTTTTGCCTACCCCACCAAGGCCCCCGCCAGCCCGGAGCCCAGTGGATCCTGAGGCTGGCGGAGCTCTATAGATGCGCGCCCCAATGCTTCCCGGCCTGCAAAGGTCCCGGAGCTAAAGTTTCCCGATTGACTTTGCTTGTCAAAACATTGCAAAAGGCGATCACATGACCCAGGGGTGAAAAGCTTCCGGTTCGGGCATGCCTGCTGGTGGTCGGAGAGCCGGTAGTAAAGGCAGCGCGAGGCTTCGCCCATCCGCCCAGATGCCGTCATTTGGGTTCTTTTACCCTCTGCACATGCGCAAAGCATTCTGCGCATGCGCAGAGGGTAAAAGAACCCAAATGACGGCATCCGGGAGGGTGGGCGAAGCTCGTGCTGCCGTCGCTAACGGCTCTCCGACCACCGGCAGGCACACCCGAACCGGGAGCATTTCACCCCTGACATGACCTCAGGACACTTCAATCTTCATAAATGCACGCCAGCTGCTAAGCATCTCTATTTTAATCACGTGACCATGGGGATGCTGCAACAGCTGTAAGTGTGAAAAACAGTCGTAACTCACTTTGTTGTTGTTGTTGTAACTTCAAATAGTCACTAAACAAATGTTTGCAAGTCAAGGACTAACTGTAATTTCATATATTGATTTTTTATTTATTGTTGTTGGATTGATGTCTTTATCTATTGTAAGTTGGCCAAAGTTGTTTAGGTGGGATAGATGGCCATAACATTCAAATCAAATCAAATCAAATCACAAATAAGATCATAAATGGCTTAAAAGAAAAGAATATACAAAAAGGTGTTGAATATGAACCTGGAAAAGTTGTGGGTAATCATGATGACTATCTGAATGTTATGTAAGAAGCTTTAATTTAGGAGACAGGGTAGACTTGCTCAATGATATTCCAGAAAACAAGACATAAAATAACGATTTTAAATTATAAGAAAGCATATTTTGATTGGACATCAGGAAGAACGTCCTTACAATAAAACCTGTTTAACTATGGATCCATATTCCTTCCTTCTTCAGGAGGTGGTAAGTTTCCTCCACTGGAAATAATTTAGTGTTGGAAGAAATATCCTTTTGGGTTCAGTTCCAAGTGGGGAAAAAGACACTGGAAACACAGAGGCTGTTTGGAAAGATGGTTTTAATGGTGGACAGGTTCACATGGATTGAGCCATAGGCAGAAAAAGGGAAGGCATGCTGAAAGTGTCCTGGTTTTATGCCCTCTCTGGGCCCCACCCTAGAGCTTCCTGTTCCTGTGTAAGAAATGCACTCTGATTGGTGGTCAGACTCCCAGGGGGCATGGGTCTCCCCTTTTGGCAAAAGGTTTGCCATCATTGACTGCAAGGCAATCAAACCAGTCAGTCCTAGAGGAGATCAACCCTGACTGCTCTTTAGAAGGCCAGATCCTGAAGATGAAACTCAAATACTTTGGCCACCTAATGGGAAGGAAGGACTCAGTGGAGAAGAGCCTAACGCTGGGAAAGATTGAGGGCAAAAGAAGAGGGGACAACAGAGAATGAGGTGGCTGGATGGATCACTGAAGCAGTTGGCGTGAGCTTAAATGAACTCTGGGGGATGGTAGAGAACAGGAAGGCCTGGAGGAACATTGTCCATGGGGTTGCAATGGGTCGGACACGACTTCACAACTAACAACAACATATATATCAGTGGTTAAACATATTTTACTTAAAAGGGTAAAATTCTTACATATTTGAGTTCCATAAGTACCATTTCATTGTATATTATGTTATATTATTTCATAATATTTATATTATTTCATAATATATTATGTATATTATATTATAGTATAGTATTTTATACTTTACATAAATGACCTTTGCGATCATATTATAAGCAACTGTGTTCTCTTCGCTGATGATGTAAAACTATTCAACACCACCAACAATGCTGCTGCCCTACAAAAAGACTTTGACTATGTGTCAGAATGGTCAAACAATTGACAACTCCAAATCTCAACCAACAAATGCTATGTCTTACACATTGGCAAAAAAAAAATCGGAACACAAAATACAAGCTGGGTGGATTCGATCTCGTAGATGACCCTCACTCTGTCAAGGACCTTGGAGTACTCATCTATAATGATCTAAGTGCCAGAGCTCACTGTAACAACATTGCCAAAATGGCATTAAGAGTTGTTAACCAAACTTGCGTAGCTTCTTCTCTGGTAATACTTTTGACAAAGCATTTGACAAAGTAATCCACAACCTACTTCTCCGCAAGCTAGAAAAAAGTGAGATGGACAGCTACACAACCAGATGGATTAACAACTGGCTGACCAACCGTACCCAGCGAGTAGTCCTCAATGGGTCTAAGTTCACATGGAGAGAAGTAAGCAGTGGGGTACCACAAGGTTCCTTCCTAGGCCCAGTACTCTTTAATATCTTTGTAAATGACCTAGATGAGGGAATAGAAGGAGAACTAACCAAATTTGCAGATGATACCAAACTGGCAGGAGTAGCAAATACCCCAGAGGACAGACTCAGGATCCAGAAGGATCTTGACAGACTCGAACACTGGCCCCAATCTAATAAAATGAAATTCAATGCAGAGAAAAGTAAAATCCTACACCTAGGTATGAAAAATCAAAGATATACATATAAACTGGGCGAAACCACACTCAATAGCAGTGACTGCGAGAGGGATCTTGGAGTCATGGTGGACAACCAACTAAACATGAGCCAGCAGTGTGCAGCAGCAGCCAAAAAGGCCAATGCAGTCCTGAGTTGCATCAACAGAGGATACAATCTAGGACTAGAGAGGTACTATTACCACTCTATAAAGCCTTAGTCAGACCACACCTAGAGTACTGCATCCAGTTTTGGTCATCACACTACAAAAAAGACATTGAAACTCTAGAGAAAGTACAGAAGAGAGCAACCAGGATGATAAGGGGACTGGAAACTAAAACATATGAAGAGCGGTTGCAGGAACTGAGCGTGGCCAGTCTTGCGAAAAGAAGGACTAGGGGTGACATGATAACAATATTCCAATACTTGAGGGGCCACAGAGAGGAGGGGATCAAGCTGTTTCCCAAGGTACCCGAAGGCCAGACAAGGAATAATGGATGGAAGCTGACCAAGGAGAGATTCAAGCTGGAAGTAAGGAGAAACTTTCTGATGGTGAGAGCAATCAACCAGTGGAACAGCTTGCCAGTGGAGGTTGTGAGAGCCCCAACACTTGAGACTTTCAGAGGGAGATTGGACTGCCATCTGTCTGAAATGGTGTAAGGACTCCTGCTTAAGCGGGGGGTTGGACTAAATGATCTACAAGGTCCCTTCCAACTCTAATAATAATCTAATCTAATCTAATATTGTATTGCTAACTAGAGCATACAAAACATTTGCTAGACCAATTCTCAAATACAGCTCATTTGTCTGGAACCTGTACTGCATATCGGACATTAATACAATTGAGCAAGTCCAGAGATATTTCACGCGAAGAGTCCTCCACTCCTCTGCTTGCAACAGAATACCTTATGCCACCAGGCTTGAAATTTTGGGTTTAGACAATTTAGAACTATGCCGCCTTCGGTCTGACCTAAGAGTAGTACATAAAATTATCTGCTACAATGTCCTACCTGTCAATGACTACTTCGGCTTCAACTGCAACAATACACGAGCACACAATAGATATAACCCTAAGGTAAACTGCTCCAAACTCGATTGCAGAAAATACAACTTCAGCAACAGAGTCGTCAATGCCTGGAATGCACCACCTGACTCTGTGGTTTCATCCCCAAACCCCCACAACTTTAACCTTGGACTGTCTACTGTTGACCTCACCCCATTCCTAAGAGGTCTGTAAGGGGCGTGCATAAGTGCCTACTGTCTCTGTCCCACTGTCCCCCATTTATTTGTATTCATTTCTTGTACTCATAATCATGTTTATACCTATATCTGTTACCTTATACATGCTTGACTAAACAAACAAACAGACAGATAGACAAACAGACAAACAGATAAATAAATAAATAAATAAATAAATAAATAAATAAATAAATAAATAAATAAATAAATAAATAAATAAATAAATAAATAAATAAATAAATAAATAAATAAATAAATGATAATCTGTCCCATCAAAGGCCCACAAAGCAGGAAGAATGGATCAGACACCTGGAATACAGTAACATATATATTTGGGTTAAATATATAATTTTTTAAATTGCATATTTGGCTTCTGCATGCAATTATATCTCAATTTAAAAAGACATTGCTTAAGTATGACTACAGCTGCCTGGACAACACTATTAAAACATCTTTTAGAAAAGTCAAATCTTCCTTAATTAGAGTTTGACTTCTAGTGATTTCACGGATCTGTCCCTGCAATATTTGCAGCAACAACATTGAAGTAAACTTGACTTTTTTGTTAGAAAGTGTTGTGCCTTTAAATTAAAAATGAGTATGGGTAAGATTTAGGGGATGCGGTGGCCTAGTGGTTAAGAGCAGCGGTGGGTTGCTCCAGGTTTGGCCTGGTTCTGTGAACTGGTATTGGCGGTGGCAGGAGGCTCCGCCCACTCACCCGTGCACGCGAACCGGTAACAACGGGTTTTGGAACCCATTACTGGTAAAGACTGTTAGAACCCTGTTCAAACAATTGGGTGTGTTAATATATGATTAAGCCACAAATCATTGTTATGTGTATATTGCTTTAAATGCATTGTGGATGATTACTATATAAGCAAGCAAGAGAGCATGCTCAATGTGGTTGGTGGTTTATGGTTTATGGTTTATGGTTGGTGGTTGTGTTTGATGGTGTGTTCCGGATTGAAGACTCTGTGCTGCTTTACGATGAGATTACTTTATGGCTGTATGGAATTGCTGTGAAGAAAAGAGTATAGTATAGAATTAAGTGATAGCTGTAATCTTTGTTTGTGAGTTAAAACAAAGATAGGCAAGAAGAAGAAACTTCGCATTGACTGAATAACTGTGTATGACTTGGACTTCCTATTTAACTTTGCTACTATTTTGTACATTTATTTTATTTATTTATTTAAATGGATTTATATGCCGCCCAACTCCCAGGGGACTCTGGGCGGCTCACAACATGTCCAGTCCATTTATCAATATATAAAAAAGACACAACAATTAAAAACTACAAAAATTAAAAAGAGCATCTAACATTCATAATCAAGGGAGGAGACCTATATCTGGTCTGGTTGGTCTCACTTTCACCCCGCCTGCTGGAAGAGCCAAGTTTTTATTGCTTTACGGAAGGCCAGCAGGGTAGGGATAGTCTTGATCTCTGGAGGAAGCTGGTTCCAAAGGGAGGGAGCTCCCACAGAGAAGGCTCTCCCCCTCAGCCCCACCAACCGGCATTGCTTGGTCGATGGGACCTGGAGGAGACCAACTCTGTGGGCCCTAACCGGTCGTAGGGAGGTATGCGGCAGGATGCGGTCCCGAAGGTATTTAATTTAATTTAATTTAATTTAATTTAATAAACGTTCTTATAGGCCGCCCAATGCCGTAGGACTCAGGGCGGCATACAACAGGATAAGAAACGTACACTAAAAACAATTTTCACAATTTAAAATTAAAAAAGATAGTTAACACATTATAAAAACAACATTCATGGGGGGAATTGATCTTCCTAGTCACCCCGCCTGCCGGAAGAGCCAAGTTTTTATGGCTTTACGGAAGGCCAGCAGGGTGGGGATAGTCCGGATCTCTGGTGGGAGTTGGTTCCAGAGGGACGGGGCTCCCACAGAGAAGGCTCTCCCCCGTGGCCCCACCAACCGACATTGTTTGGCCGATGGGACCCGGAGAAGGCCCTCTCTATGGGACCTAACCGGTCATAGGGAGGTATGTGGTAGGATGCGGTCCCGAAGGTAACCTGGCCCTGAGCCATGTAGGGCTTTAAAGGTCAAAACCAACACCTTAAATTGCGACCGGAGACTAATTGGCAACCAATGCAGCTGGCGAAGGATAGGTGTTACGTGGGTGTATCTCGGTACACCCACTACAGCTCGCGCAGCTGCATTCTGTACCAGTTGGAGTCTCCGGATGCTCTTTGAGGGTAGCCCCATGTAGAGCGCGTTACAGTAGTCTAGCCGTGAGGTGACAAGGGCATGAGTGACTGTGAGCAAAGCCTCCCTCTCCAAGTAGGGTCGCAATTGGTGCACAAGACGGATTTGTGCAAAGGTCCCCCTAGCCACAGCTGAAAGATGTTGCTCCAATTTTAGCTGTGGATCTAGGAGGACACCCAAATTGCGGACCTGTTCCGAGGGAGTCAATTTTTCTCCCCCAAGAACCAAGGAGGGACAGTCGACATAGTCCTTGGGGGGCAATATCCAGAGCCACTCAGTCTTGTCTGGGTTGAGCCTGAGTCTATTCACTCCCATCCAGACCCTCACATCGTCCAGGCAGCGGCACATTACATCAACTGCTTCACTGTACTGACACGGGGTGGAGATGTACAACTGGGTATCGTCAGCATACTGCTGATACCTCACCCCATGTCGTCGGATGATCTCACCCAGCGGTTTCATGTAAATGTTAAACAGGATGGGTGAGAGGACCGAGCCCTGTGGTACCCCGCAAGCCAGGGGCCTAGGGGCCGACCTCTGTCCTCCTGTCAACACCGACTGCGTCCTGTCAGAGAGGTAGGAGGAGAACCACTGTAAAACAGTGCCTCCCACTCCCATCTCCCCAAGATGACGCAGAAGGATACCATGGTCAATGGTATCGAAAGCCGCTGAGAGGTCAAGTAACACCAGGATGGAGGAGTGACCCCCATCCCGGGCTCGCCAGAGATCATCCATCAGCGCGACCAAAGCAGTCTCCGTACTGTAGCCGCGCCTGAAACCCGATTGGAAGGGATCCAGATAATCAGTATCCTCCAATAGCTGCAGGAGTTGGAGCGACACCACTTTCTCAACAACTTTACCCAAGAAGGGTAAGTTGGAGACTGGACGGAAGTTCTTTAAATCCGCTGGGTCCAGGGAAGGCTTCTTGAGGAGGGGCCTCACCACCGCAGCTTTTAAGGGCTGCGGGACGGACCCCTCTCTGAAAGATGCGATCACAACAGCCTGGAGCCAGCCGCGTGTCACCTCCCTGCTGGCCGAAACCAGCCAGGAGGGGCACGGGTCCAATAAACAAGTGGAGGTGCTCATCGCTCCTATGGCCTTGTCTACATCATCAGGAGTGACAGGCTCAAACTCGTCCCATGTAACAGGACTAAGACTCGCCCCCGTCATCTCGACCTGCCCTGTCCAAATGGAGTCCAGGTCTGTCCGAATCTGAACGACTTTATCCGCCAGAAACTGAGAAAATTCCTCAGCTCTGCCCTGCAAGGGATCTTCAGCTCCCTCCTTGGCTAGAAGGGAGCGAGTCACCCTAAACAGGGCGGCTGGGCGGGAGTCGGCAGATGCAATAAGGGCGGAAAAATGCGCACATTTTGCCCCCCGTATCGCCACTAAGTAAGACTTAATGCAAGTTCTTAAAAGTGTCCGGTCAGACTCAGCTTTACTGGCTCTCCATCGTTGCTCTAGGCGTCTCTTTAGGCGCTTCATCTCCCGGAGCTCCTCAGTAAACCAAGGAGCCCTCCGGGATCCGCTGCCACGGAGAGGCCGCAAAGGCGCAATCTGATCTAAAGCCCCCGTTGCTGCCTGATTCCAGGCGGTCACTAGAGCCTCAGATGAATCGTGTACCAGGGAGTCAGGTATTTCCCCAAGTTCCCTCTGAAATCCTTCAGATTCCATTAGGTGCCTGGGGCGGAACCACTTAATCGGTCCCGCCTCCTTGCGGTGGAGGAGTGGTGCCATGAAATCCAACCTCAGAAGGAAATGATCTGACCACGACAAGGGTACTGTGACTAAACCCCTCAGCCTCAGATCATCTCTCCACTGCCCCGAGAGAAACACAAGGTCGAGCGTGTGAACCCCCTCATGAGTCGGACCCTGAACTACTTGGGTCATGTCCATGGTTGTCATGGAAGCCATGAACTCCTGGACTGCCTCCGAGGTTTCGCCGGGCGATGGCAAGTTGAAGTCCCCCAGCACCATCAACCTGGGGAACTCAATCGCCAGCCCTGCTACTGCCTCGAGCAGAACAGGCAGGACCTTTGCAACGCAGCTAGGAGGCAAGTACGTTAGCAGAAGGCCCACCTGAACCCCTAAGTCCAACTTCAGAAGGAGCGTCTCACATCCAACAATCTCTGGGGCGGGGCTCCTTCGAGGATTTAGGTTCTGGCGAGCTATAATTGCCACTCCTCCACCCCTTCCCTGGGGTCGCGGCTGGTGCTGAACTGAGAACCCGTCCGGGCACATCTCGGAGAGGGGAACCCCCCCTCCTGGCCAAGCCAGGTCTCAGTAATACATGCCAGGTCCGCCCCCTCTTCCAGGATTAAATCCCGTACAAGGGGGGCCTTGTTATTAATCGACCTGGCATTCAACAGCAGCAGCTTGAGCCCGGGGCCCTGACATCCCTGGTTACCAGGTCCTTGGGCTGAGCTAGATGGAACCACACCAGAGGGGCCAGAACAAGGAATCGCTTGAAGATAGCGACTTCTCGTTCCCCGAGAGCGGCCTACCCCCTGCTCCCGCCATACCTACCTCTCCCTGTAATGACCTTAATGCTCCCGTCCCCCCTCACACCGGAGATCCCCCCCCCAACTGGTCCCCCTCTCTCCCAGCAGGCCATGCATACCGGTCATACTGAGCCTGGGGATGGACTGAAACCCCCCTCCGCTTCTGTTTCCACACTCAGCAGAGGGGGGCAAAGACCCAATCCCCAGCTCACTCATTCTACCACTGTCAGTCACACAATCTCTATCACCCAATCATAACACATTCATAGCCCAAACCATTAATAAAATCACAATACTTCCGGGGGTTAAAATCAATAAGAGCAGTAGGAGGCAGATGCAGGCAACCTCCAAACCCGGTATAGCTTAGTTCTTAATATTGCCTTAATCTCAGTCTTGTTGTTATTTTTTGTGTATCCAAAATCCGTTGCCTCTGCTGCAGTAGTAACAATGTCCAACAGCTGCCCCCGTGATGGTAGAGGGAAAACTGAGTCCCGTTTAGCATTAAGGGGGATCGTTTGAAAGCCAGGCCCATTCCCTCGCCTAACAGAATGTTGTCCCAGGCTTGGTCGCCGCCAATACTGCGGGTTATAACGGAGGAGTTGAAGATCTGGGATCCAAACGTCGTATGATGTTGGTCTAATGTCCTGGTGGCCCGCCTGGAAACCAGGCCAGTCCAGTCTCTGGGGGGTTCTTTCCGAAGGGCCTCTCGTCGCCAAGATGACAAGCAACGACATCGAGATGGCCGTCCCCGGTGCCAATCTTGTCCGACTCATCTGCAACAAGTCCGAACCTCAGCTCTTATCTCTTATCTCCGGGAGCCAGTATTCCCAAAAGGGCAGCTTGCCGCAGCAGCGATAAAACCACGGCAAGAAACAACAACACACCAGCGGTAATGATCTTTTGCAAGAGAGCCCAGCCCAAATCTTCGTGGCTGAGAGTCAGCTCCAAGGTTTTTTTTCTTAAAGCATAGGAAATCCGTTCGGTATAAATATAAATATAAATACCTGGGAATTGTCCAATATCCCTTTTCTCTCTCCGGGATTGCCACAGATTGCCACAGATCCCGGCCAACGTTTTCACGATCTCACAAGATGTTAGTTCAGGGAAGCTCTACAGTTTTCCTGTGAAGTTTTGTTTTTTCGGAGACGCCATTTTAAAGCGGCGGCGTCTGTCGGAGCTTGGCGATCTCTTTCGACTTCTTAGCCCTCGTATTCGGGAAAATTCCCTCGTCTGAATAAGCTGGCGTGCGCCCGGGATTCTCCAGTTTTCTTCCGACCCACACTGGATAAAATAAGTTGGGTCAGGAGTCTTTATTTTGACTAGAGGCAAGCAACGGGAGCGGAGGGCAGTTCTCTTGCAGCCTCTCCGCTTAGCTCCTCCCCGGAAGTAACCTGGCCCTAAGCCATGTAGGGCTTTAAAGGTTAAAACCAACACCTTAAATTGGATCCGGAGACTAATGGGCAGCCAATGCAGCTGGCGGAGGATAGGTGTTACGTGGGTGTATCTAGGTACACCCACCACAGCTCGCGCAGCTGCATTTTGCACCAATTGCAGTCGCCGGACTCTTTTCAAGTGTAGCCCCATGTAGAGCGCATTGCAGTAATCCAGCCGGGAGGTGATAAGGGCGTGAGTGACTGTGAGAAGTGCCTCCTTCTCCAAGTAGGGTCGCAATTGGTGCACCAGGCGTACCTGTGCAAAGGTCCCCCTAGCCACAGCTGAAAGATGTATCTCATATTTTATGCAGTTTAATATTACATATTAAAGATATTCTGTTTATTGGCTGAATAGCATTCATATCAAACTGCAACACCATTACTACAACACATTTCGCTGTGTATGTGCTTAACAGCACAATAACTCCTTAACAAAGACGTTGGACTTGTTTGAGACCCAGTGCCACGTAATGGGGTGAGCTCTTGTTCTTGCCCCAGCTCCTACCGATCTAGCAGTTTGAAAGAATGCAAATGCAAGAAGATATATAGATACCACTTTGGTGAGATGGTAACAGCATTTTGTGTGCTTTGGCATATACTCATGCTGACTCTATTCATGTGTGTGTGGACTTTAAGGGGACCATTAACAAAGTCCTACAGCCCAATGCTTACCCTGTGCCTGTCGTGCAACATATATTGCACTCTTTGGGCAGTGGAATTTTTTTTGCTAAACTTGACCTGGCCCAAGCGTACCAGCAGTTATCTGTGGACGCAGCCACAATGGAAGCCCAGACGATAGTTACCCACAGGGGAGCTTTTAAATGTAACCATCTGCAATTTGGGGTCAGTGTGGCCCCAGGACTGCTCCAGAGCATGATAGAATGGTTACTACACAACATCCCTGGGGTGGTCCCCTATTTTGATGACATACTCATTTCGAAGGACACGGAGGAACAATTATTGGTCAGGCTGTGCAAAGTGCTGGGGCGTTTCCAAGAAAGGGGCCTCAAGGTAAAAAGGGACAAATGTAAGATTGGGGTCACCAGCGTAGTGTTCCTGGGGTTCCTCATCAAAGGGGTCCAGCATTTGGCCCACAGACGCCAAAATAAAAGCCATCAAAGAGGCACCAACCCCCAGAAACAAGGCAGAGTTGCAAGCATCTTAGGCTTACTCAACTTCTATGCCATTCTTTTAAAGCAGAAGGCAACCGTCGCTGAGCCTCTCCATAGGCTCCTGGGGAAGACAGCCACATGGACATGGGGACAAAGAGAGGACAATGCTTTTGCCAGCATAAAGGACTTGCTTTCATCTAACAGTGTCCTCAGGTAATACAGTGAGACCCTCCCCCTAGTATTAATGTGTGACACTTCACCTTTTGGAGTGGGGGCGGTCCTCAGCCACCAACTACTCAATGGCTGGGAAGCCCCCATCACCTATTATTCCAAGACTTTATCACCAGCTGAGCGGAATTACAGCCAACTGGACAAAAAAGCGCTTGCAGTAGTGGCTAGCATCAAGCGTTTCCACGAATACCTTTATGGCTGCAAATTCGAATTTGTGACAGACCACAAGCCTCTATTGGGTCTACTAGCAGGAAACCAACAGACGCTCCAGTATATATCACCTAGGCTGACCCGTTGATCCATCTTCCTGTCCGGGTACAGCTACCAACTAACACACCGATCAGGGAAGAGCATCGGACCAACAGATGCACTCAGCCGCTACCCAGCACCCGACCTCATGGAAGTCCCCGCACCTGTGGCCAAAATCTTGCTGGTGGACATTGAATGAACCAGCCCCGTCACATCTCGAGATATTGCAGAACACACGGCGAAAGACAAAGTGTTGTCTAAAGTCATGAACTGGATGTTAAGGGGATGGCCATAGGAGGAAGAAGGGGAGGAATTCAAAACCTTTAAAAGCAAACAGACCGAACTATCTGTGCTAAAGGGGTGTCTGCTCTGGGGGGAGTGAGTTGTTGTTCCACAGAACCTGTGGAAAAGAGTAATAAGGACACTCCACATAGATCACCCAGGAATAGTGCGCATGAAAGCACTAGCAAGGAGCTACCCGTGGTGGCCAAATTTAGACCAGGACATTACCGAGTGGGTGGCAACTTGCCTACTGTGCCAGGAAACCAGGCCGGCTCCACCGCAGACCATTCCATTTGAATGGGAGACACCAAAAGGCCCATGGTCAAGTGTCCACATAGACTTTGCGGGGCCTATGGCGAGGCAAACATTCCTTATAGTGGTGGACGCCTATTCCAAAGGGCTGGAGGTGGTCAACATGCCCACATCGACAACAGAAGCCACCATATGAGCTTTGAGGAAGCTGTTCATGACCCACAGCCTGCCAGATGTCCTCGTATTGGACAATGGCCCACAGCTGACAGTCCGGCACATGGAATCATTCCCAGCCGACCTCAGAATAAGGCATGTGCTCATCTCGCCATTCAGTCCAGCTAACAACGGCCAAGCGGAAAGAATGGTGAGGATGACTAAAGAGACTCTCACTAGACTGGGCCCGGGGAACTGGCAGGAATGGGTCGACCAGTTCCTGTTGGCACAACACATCACTCCATGCCCTGCCGAAATGTTAATGGGATGGAAACTGAGGTCCCAACTTGACAGGCTGAACCCCACATATAACCCGGAGACACCCCTGGATTCCAGCAAGCTAACCCAATCACTGGCTGTAGATGGGTTAGTGTTTGCATAAAATTTTTCAGGGGATCCTAAATGGGTGAAAGCCACCATAATAGCGGTCACCGGGCCAAAGCCCTATCAAGTCCAACTGGACAATGGTCAAGTGTGGCAAAGACACATTGATCAGCTCCGGAGTAGACAGGGAGACTCCTGGCTTCACCAACCAGAGACGACCCAGCAGAAAGACATCCAAACACAGGGGCCAGAAGTACGTGAGTCTCTGCCCCATAGATCATACAATTCAAATCAACCAACAGAGAGCCAGGCCCTAACTGCAAGACACCAGAGGGAGCTATTCTCAAGCCCGGAGGTGGACCGCGAACACCTACCTGCAGCCACCGGAGTCCAGCGATGTCATTCGGGACCGGAGGACGAATACGCTGAAACTTCAGCCTCCACGCTTGGAGGCTTGTTCCAGATTTTTCCACAACCAGGAGAAGGAGCAGCAACAGGCATGTCTGCTCCAGTTGAAGACTCCCGAGGAACTGAATCGCGCAGACCCAGTAGGACTATACGATGCCCTGTTTACTTACACGACTACGTGACCTATGTTGGGTCCTGATTGGACATTACACAAACTAAGAGGGGAGGGGTGTTACATACTGACGTACGGAGTATGGATTTGCATAGCCGCTGCTGATTGGTTAATCTAGCGGCGGGAGAAATAAACTGCTGTCAGTGGCTAGCAGGCTTCAGGGAAGCCCTTAAAAGTGGCTTCCCTGCAGCCTACCGGCAGTCTGTATTAGTTCTAGCTAATAGACAAAAAAAGTGCTGAACTATTCCTACGTCTCGCCTCTTCATTTACACATGAATATAACAGAAACTGAGATCTAGCTTTTCATTCAATATCAGTTGTAGGCAATAAATTAATGCATGGCCCCTAGACTCCAAAAATGCTTGTTAACTTCAACAAACCTCACTATCTGAAATTATCAGATGGGTTTATGAAGAAATACATACATTACTATATTACATTTCTGCTTTTTTTGGCATTTAAATACATTTTTCTAAGAAATGGTATGTAGGTTTCACCAGATTCTCAATAGGGTCCATGGCACAGAAATATTAATTCCTGCTTTTTACCTTGCCATTTCTTTATGTCTCATTCCCATACTCAGCAACAAGTATCTATTTTAAACTGAGAAGATCTTCATTTGCATTTCTACTGGAGTTGAGTCCACTAACCTTTTACTTTGCTCTTGCGGTAAGTGACAAACTTACTCAGAACTGTATGAAAGATACTGCAATTGTGTAAATTAAGTTGCCAGTTCAATAGAATTCAAATAGCAGGGTCCACAGGATCTTGCTCTTTTAATGACAAACAGTGTCACATCATCATAGAATAGAATAGAATAGAATAGAATAGAATAGAATAGAATAGAATAGAATAGAATAGAATAGAATAGAATAGAATAGAATAGAATAGAATAGAATAGAATTCTTTATTGGCCAAGTGTGATTGGACACACAAAGAATTTGTCTTTGGTGCATATGCTCTCAGTGTACATAAAAAGACAAGATACATTCGTCAAGAATCATAAGGTACAACCCTTAATGATTGTCACAGGCTACAAATAAGCAATCATGAAACAATCAATATTAATATAAATCATATGGATAGAAGCAACAAGTTACAGTCATACAGTCATAAGTGGGAGAAGATGGGTGATATGAACGATGAGAAGACTAATAGTAATAGTAATGCAGCCTTAGTGAATAGTTTGACAGTGGTGAGGGAATTATTTGTTTAGCAGAGTGATGGTGTTTGGGGAAAAACTGTTCTTGTGTCTAGTTGTCTTGGTGTGCAGTGCTTTATAGCATCTAGGAGTTGAAATAATTTATGTCCAGGATGGGAGGGGTCAGTAAATATTTTCACGGTCCTCTTTTTGACTCGTGCAGTATACAGGTCCTCAATGGAAGGCAGGTTGGCAGTAATTGTTTTTTCTGCAGTTCTGATTATCCTCTGAAGTCTGTGTCTGTCTTGTTGGGTTGCAGAAGCAAACCAGACAGTTATAGAGATGCAGATGACAGACTCAATAATTCCTCTGTAGAACTGTATCAGCAGCTCCTTGGGCAGTTTGAGCTTCCTGAGTTGACGCAGAAAGAACATTCTTTGTTGTGCTTTTTTGACCTTGTGAGTATGCATGCAAAGTTGCAATATGCATAGAAACGATGTGGAGCTTATGTTAATAATGCAACTCTGGTTTTTATCATTCTCACCATCCACCCTACCCCTCCTGAGGACTCTGCTGAATTCAAATCTGTTTCTTCTGAGAATAGAGCACACTATAACAGCCGAACATGGTCAGCAGAAAGAACAAGTTACTTACTGTAATTATTGTGTGTAGATGTTAGCAGCACTGTTCTCATTGTATATTCATTGAACAGTGATGCAACACAATGGAATGTGTCTATATGTTCTAGATTTAATTATCTGTTAAAAGAGTGACCTACTTTTATATTATTATTTAGATTTTTTACTTCTTCCCCTCTTAAAATCTAGTTTATTTTAGTCACTATTGTGTATATACTGTATATATATTATTGTACTGTCAGTGTTTTATTAAGTTTTTCTTGTTCATTTGTTAAATTACACTAGCACATTTGAACAGAACAGAATGACAGAGTTGGAAGAGACCTTGTCCAACCCCCTCCTTAGGCAGGAAACCCTATACCTCTTAAAAGAAATAAATTTAAAAACCTTACAGGAATTGTGGTTTTTTGAATGGTCATTTCTGAATTCACAGATATAGATCGTGCATCTGCAAAGTAGCCAGTGAAAACGTTCCTAAGGATTTCCTTATTGCAGGAATAAAGAATCAGACTATAATCAGACTACATTAAAAGGGTGACACACCTCTGTTCTAAAGAAAAAACAGTTCAAGACAAAGGAATGCAGGGGCAAAGGGCGGCAAGTTGTATGAAATCCCTGATAAATACCAAAGAATCAAAGGGACAAGTAAATAACAAGTAATAATTTTCATCACAATCTCTATGATTGGTGCATATGGCTCTATCTGGGAAAATATTCTTTGGTGGGAAACACAAAACAAAGACAAAGACTATGTCTTCAAATGCTGTATCTTTCTACACAGCCAAATATCAACCTGACAGGGTCTTCTTATAAAAGTGGAAGGCTGTAATCAACTTACTGACTGACCAATCTCAGGCAAGCAAACCTTCTTCAGAAAAGTTGTTGATCTCACCAAAATAGTTAGATGACAATATCGTGCAGGTTGCAAACCATTGTAATGGTTGCAAAGATTCACTTATCAAATCATTGTATAGAAGTTGCATCTCATGGGTTTGGTCCAGGTGCTATAATTTTTGCAATTATTGCACCTGGACCAAATTATTTTGCAATTTTTATTTTACTTAATAAAATAAAAATTGTTGGGACCATTCTAGAATGTTGAAATACATGTAAAATTTGCCAGCAAAGATTTGGAGTTGTAACTAGAGCTTAGAAGATGAGTGTTACTGTGGGAATTAGGAGGAAAAGGACCTGAGGAGGTAGGGAGTTTAGGGTTGGGAGTTCTAGAATGAGACAAGCTTTTGTCTCAAGAGTCAGGATGTAGAAATGAGAGAAATTGAGAGGATATGAAAGGAATGAATGATGATGTCTGCAGGGCAGAAATTCAGGTAGGCAAATGGGAAGAAGAGGAAGAGGGGGAGGAGGTTCTCTCCCTGCAACAGGATATAAGGAAAGGCAGCTCTTGAGTAATTAAAGCAGCTAAAGAGTTAAAAAGCAGAAACTGAGAGGTTTCCCCAGGGAAACAGAAATCAGAGGTAGGCAAATGGTAATCAAAGAAGGAAATAGAGAGCAGCATCCATAGAAGAGAAAAATGCCTATCGGGTTGGGACCAGAGAAAGGGAGCAAGGCAGGTATGGTCAGGAGGACCTGACTTTTAAATCACCAGCCAGCCTAAGTCAGCTGATCCCTGACAGCCAATAGAGGAAAAGAAAGGGGTTCTGTCAAGTTTTGGCGGGAAGAGTTTTGGGTGGCTTTTTGAGGGAGTTAGTGGGAGTTCTGAGTGAGGGCTTACCTTGAAAGTTATTTAGCAATAGCAATAGCACTTAGACTTACAATGCTTTACAGTCCTCTCTAAGCGGTTTACAGAGTCAGCCTATTGCCCCCAACAATCTGGGTCTTCATTTTACCAACCTCGGAAGGATGGAAGGCTGAGTCAACCTTGAACCTGGTGAGATTAGATCTGCCAAATTGCAGGCAGTCAGCAGTCAGCAAAACTGCTTTCTAACCATTGTGCCACCGCATCTCATATCTCTAGCTCTACTTAGAATTGTGTTAGGCTTCTTTGTGTCTAAACCACATGTTGGTTTGTGTGTTGTGTGTGTATAGAACTGTATTATTTAATAAAGTTGATTTTCTTTAAATTCTGCAGTTGACCAGTGACCTTCTATCACCTGCCACAGCTGGACTGAGTTATAGACTTCCAAAGTTTTTGTTTCATTTCCCCTTTTTGTATTTAGCCAGACCCAGGGCAAGGTAAGGATTTTCTTTTCAATCTTTTCCTGATTTCCTAGAGAGCTGGTGCGGAGAAACCAGTATGGGGGTGAGGGTGGAAGGGTGGAATAGTGGGGGTGAGAGTGGAAGCAAGGCGACTGAGTTGGCCACTTGCTATTCAGCACAGCTGCCATTACCTCAGAATTAGGGCCACAGAGGAGATTGACCCTGAGGGTATCTTTTTCTTTATTACCCCAGGACACCCAGGCTGGGTTACTGCAGAGATAAAAAGAAATGTGAAAGAGTCATTGTGGCAGGGGTGAAATGCTACCGGTTCGGCCCAGTTCGGGCGTACTGGTAGCAGCGGCCGCCGGTGGTTTGGAGAACCAGTAGTGATGGTAGCGTGAGGCTCCACCCACCCGCCCGGATGTTGCCATTTTGTTGATTTTAACCCTCTGCACATGTGTTTGCACCAACCCTTCTGCGCATGCGCAGAGGGTGAAAAAGCGTGTGCGATGGTAGGGAAGGTAAGTAGATTTCACTGCTGCATTGTGGGATAGATTTATTCAGTCAAACAGGTAAACAGCTGATATAAAAATAATATCTTTAAAATGAGCTGCACTTTTAAGATGGCGCCATGAGTACACCTGTAAGATATTTAGTGAAAATGTTGACTGTTCACAATAAAAAGCTTTTATCTTTATGGCAGGGGACTGGGAATTGTTCCCTACACCCCCTCCTCCTTAGTGATCATCTGGCAAGAAGCAGCTGTCTAGAACCCTTGTCAGGAGCTAAATTATCAAAGAGCTGGTCTACTTGCCAGCTTTTCATTTTATAATGAACATCACCTCTGCTTTTCAGAGCTGACTTCAGTTTTCCATTTCTCCTCTGGAACTCCTAGAGGGAATAATATTGCATAGGGTTTGTGCAGTAGCAGAAAATAACTTCCTCCTTGGCTCTTGCCAGATGACAGCCTCGGGTGGATGGAACTCACACCAAGCTTTTTTCATTGAACTGGTTGGATATGTAGATGTCATTGGGGAGAGGCACTCCCTCAAATAACCCAACCTCATGCCACGTAGGACTTTATCGGTTATCACCAGCATCTTGAACTGAACCCAGAAACTATTTGGTAACTAACCCAGTTTACAGAGCAGAGATGTAAATGCACAGATTTAGGCATGCCCCAAACTGTCCATGCCATGCCACTGTATTTTGCACCAGCTGAAACTTCCAAGTACTCTTTAAGGGCAGCCTTATGGTAAAACACATTACAGTAATCCATATGGGAGGTGGCAAGTGCATAAATTTGTCAATATAGAGCCCTATGACTCAGGACTGGGTACAATTGTTATTCAACCTGAAACTGCAACCTCCTAGCAACAAGTATCTCCTACTCTTTGAGCAAGAGTCCTGCGTTCAGAAAGTTCTCCAGATTGAGCTCTGGTTTGTCTGAGGAAAGGCTATTCCATCCAGAACCAAAAATAGTAAATTACGAGACCTGGGTGCTCCCCCCATAACCCAAAGCCATTCAATGTTTTCCCTAATTTTTGGTAAGCTGTATACAGTATATAAGGCATTTCTTTTTTGAAGCAAAGTTCAACTGTGTGTTCCATGAAGCAAGTGCACTCAAACAAGTGAAATGGAAAGAACAGATAAAATGTTTTTCTTAGTCTGCAATGAAAATAGTTCTACAATATGTTAAGAAATGAACATATGAATCTACCATAAGGTATATTATTAGTCTATAGTACAGTTATAGTACAGTTATAATTTGTGGGTCTGATCTTCAAGTCAAAAACTGTAGAAAGAAAAGTATAAATATATCTTACGGTTTTTCCTTGAGATTTTTGTCATTTGCCCTTGCATAACAAGCTTAACTGTTAACTCCACATCAGACTGTAAACTCTTCAGACACATTGGCATGACCAAATGATCTAGCTGTAAATAAATCTGTAATCAGATTTTTAGAGTGTTCATTAAGCTGAAGTCCTGTTTTCAGTCAAGTTTTCACCCTTGTTTCAGGATCCTAGGAAGATTCCTCAAAGTGGCCACTGACTTTGCAATATCCTGAAACTGTCCATTATGTGGAGTCCTTGATACACCTTGAACTTGGTTGTTTGCATGCAGATAGATGTTTCATTATCTGACTAAGTAACATCATCAATGCACATGAGTGTGGTATGTACTTTCTGTTTATATACAGTAGTATTATGTGTTACGTACGGACGTACGTTGGTTATTTATATATTGGCCGCTGATTGGTTGATCTCGCGGCGGGAGTTTTAAAGGACTGTCAGTGGCTGGCAGACTCCAGGCGAAACCCTTAAAACCGGCTTGCCTGCAGCCTGCTGGCATTCTATTCTAGCTACAGCTTGGAGAGAATAAAAGTGCTGAATGGTTACTCTGCCTCGCCTCCTCCTTTATGCACGAATCTAACACTGATGATGAAAGTATTGGAGAAGAACCACAGAACAAAAGGCACCTCGTGGCATCCGTGGTCATCTTGCATCAGAAATGAACGTGCCCGGTCAACCTTGAAGGATGACCACCCAGACATCTCCAGCTACAGTACTGTTTGATTCGAAAAATGAAGAATGGTGCACATATATGTCCAGATTCTGCATGTTCTTGGAGGCAAACAATTTCCAAGATCTGCTGGACAACAGGAAGAGGGCTCTCTTCCTCACATATTGCGGACTGCTAATCTATAAGATGGCTCAAACCTTAGTAGCACCCACGGACATCGAATCAATTTCCTAGGCAACACTCCAAACCAAGCTAGCTGAGCATTACGAGCCCTCAGCTCCACCAATGGTCAGCAGAAACAAGTTCTACCATCAGCGCCAGCGCGAAGGTGAAACAATCAACGATTTTGTGGCCAGCCTCCGAGAAATCACAGCCAGATGCAAATTTATTAATACGGAGGAAATGATGAAGGATAGAATCATCCTTGGAATGCGGGACCTGAACCTTCAGAAGAAGCTCTTAATTTGACAGGGAGCCACATTTAAGTACATCATGGAGGAAGAGCGAGCAGCAGAGGCATCAGACACATCTGCAGCCAACGTCCGGAAGACGAGCTCTGGAGTCCACCAGAACCAACCACAGCCTGACTGGACAATCGAAGTACCGGAGGCAGAAGAGAACTACGAGGACAATGACAACATCCACTGTCTCCTCCAGGAATGCAGGGTAAGCCAAAGGACTTTTGATCAAATGCAAACCCGCTGTTCTGGATGCCTGGGAAACCATGCCAGAGCTACCTGCAATTTCAGGGATGCGGTGTGCCATCATTGCCAGAAGAGGGGTCACATTGCAGGGCATCCCAACTAGCCACTTACCCAGCCCCCCATTCCAACCCAGAGCAATCATGGGACCCGGGAGGCAAAATCAAAACTGACCGGGAGCACAGAGGGGCAGGCACAGGGACGATGGCTATTACCAGAACTAGAGGGGAAGCTACCACACAGTGGGCCACTCTGAAGCAAATAAAGAGGAATTTTTTTTACATCACGGCAACAATCAATGGCCTACCCTGCAAGATGGAGGTTGACATGGGTTCAATCTTCACGATCATGTCATGGAGCAAATTGAAGAAACTCATGCCTCAAATAAACTGCCAGCATCTGAAGCCACACAGCCTAAGACTTAGAGACTTTCAAGGAAACCCCATAAAAATACTGGGCATAGCTGAAGTACCAGTTCAGTTCGAACACTTCAATGGGAACCTCCCTCTAACAGTCGTCGACGGACCAAGACCAATGCTCCTGGGCGTCGAGTGGCTGAAACCCCTGGACATCAAACTTATGGTGCTAAATCATCTCTTTGGAAGCCAGATGGACATCCTAACACCCAAATCCCAGACCATTTTCACAGGAGGACTAGATAAATATAAGGGCAAACCCATATCATTTAACCTAGATCCAAAAATAACTCCAATTAGACTCAAGCCTTGAAGGGTTCCCCTAGCACTCCTTCCAAAAGTAGATGAACAATTAGACAAATTAATAGCACAAGGAGTGCTTGAGACTGTCGACCACGCGACCTGGGAGACCCCTATTGTAACACCCATGAAACCAGATGGCTCAATAAGAGTCTGCGCCGATTATAAAGCAACGATAAATAAGGCCCTGCAACCTAACGCTTACCCGGTGCCAGTTGTACAACACCTTTAACACTCACTGGGACAAGGGAAATTTTTTGCCAAGCTCGATGTAGCCCAGGCATACCAGCAATTGCCTGTGGATGAAGCAACGGCAGAGGCACAAACCATAGTGACTCATAGGGGGGCATTTAAGTGTAACCGCCTACAGTTAGCGTAGCCCTGGGGTTGTTCCAGAGTATGATGGAACGGTTATTGCACAGCATCCCCGAGGTTGTCCCCTACTTTGACAATGTCCTCATTTCAGGGGAATCCAAAGAACAATTGCTGAAGAGGCTAAGGGAAGTCCTAAAGAGGTTCCAGGAAAAGGGTCTTAAAGTCCGAAGGGACAAATGCAAAATTGGAGTCCCTAGCATGGATTTTTTGGGTTTTCTCATTGACGGGTCTGGCATACATGCAACGGACTCTAAAGTATGAGCAATAAAGGAAGCCCCAACCCCCAGAAACAAGGCAGAACTACAAGCCTTTTTAAGGTTGCTGAACTTTTACGCAATTTTTTTACAACAGAAGGCAACAGTTGCTGAACCGCTCCATAGACTCTTGGGGAAGTCGACCATGTGGAACTGGGGACAAAGGGAAGCCAACACATTTGCAGCTGTGAAGAACCTCCTATCTTCCAACAGCGTATTGATACAATATAGCGCAACCTTGCCCTTGATGTTAACATGTGACGCTTACCCCTTTGGAGTGGGGGCAGTCCTCAGCCACTGACTGCCCAATGGATCAGAGGCACCCTTCGCCTATTATTCAAAAACACTATCACCCACCGAAAGAAACTACAGCCAGTTAGACAAGGAGGCACTTGCAGCAGTAGCTGGTATCAAGAGGTTCCATGAATACCTATACGGGCAGCAATTCAATTTAATTACGGACCACAAACCACTGCTAGGGCTACTGGCAGGGGACAAACAAACACCACAATATATGTCTCTCAGAATCACCTGTTGGTCCATTTTCCTCTCAGCCTACAGTTATACTCTCATTCATAGACCAGGAATGGTCTCAGCCGCTGCCCAGACCCAGACCTCATCAAAGACCCTGTGGCCAAGATACTTTTAGTGGGCATTGAATGAACCAGCCCGGTCACATCCAGAGAAATCATGGAAAGCACGGCGAAAGACCAGTTATTAGCAAAAGTAATAAACTGGGTGTTGAGGAAGTGGCCACAGGACATAGAGGAAGAGAAATTCCAGACGTTTAAAAATAAACAGTCAGAACTATTGGTATTAAAGGGCTGCCTGCTCTGGGGGGAAAGAGTAATAATCCCCCACAACCTAAGAAAAAGAATCATCAGGACATTACATACAGGGCATCCGGGCATAGTGTGAATGAAGGCACTAACTAGAAATTACCTATGGTGGCCATAACTTGACAAGGACATCACCGAATGGGTGGCAACATGCACCCCATGCCAAAAGTCCAGGCCAGCACTGCCCAAATCCACACCTTGTGAGTGGGAGACTCCGAGAGGACCCTGGTCGAGGATGCACATTGACTTTGTGGGACCAATGGCCGGCCAGACATTCCTCATTGTGGTCAATGCCTATTCCAAATGGCTAGAGGTGGTGCTAATGCTCTCAACAACAATTAGTGCCACCATACGAGCAGTACGGAAACTCTTTGTGATGCATGGGTTGCCAGACGTCCTGGTGTCCAACAACAGGCTGCAGTTGACAGCCAGACAGATGGAGATATTTCTAGCCAACCTGGGAATAAGGCATGCCCTAGTCTCGCCCTGCAGTCCGGCCAGTAATGGTCAAGAAGAACGGATGGTCTGACTGACCAAGGAGGCACTATCCAGAATGGGCCCTGGGGACTGGCAAGAGCAAGTAGACCAGTTCCTGCTAATGCAACACATAACACCAAGCACAGCCACAAACCGGAGCCCAGCAGAGCTGTTAATGGGGAGAAAGTTAAGATCCCCCTTGGACAGATTGAATCCAAATTATATTCCGGAGGCAACCCTAAATTCTGCAAACATAACCAGGACATTGAAAACAGGGGAGTTAGTATTTGCCCAAAATTACGCAGGCGACCCCAAGTGGATAAAAGCCACTGTGATAGAAATCATAGGGCTCAAGTCATATAAGGTACAGCTGGAAGACGGCAGAGAATGGCAGAGGCACATAGACCAGCTGAGAAGCTGAGTAGGAGACTCCTGGCTTCGACAACTGGAGGACAACGCAGATGAAAACAACAATGGCGACAGGTCTCTGCCCCACAACCCATACAGTACTAGTGGCACAGGACCAAACAGAGGAAACCAAGCCCTAGCTACGAGGCAACCAGAAGCCTTATACTCAAGCCCGGAGAGAGAGCGCAGGCACCTACCACCCATTCCTGAAGTTCAGCCGAGTCAATCAGACGGAGAAGCAGAAGGAGCCACATCGTCAGCCACCACACCTGGAGGCCGGTTCCAGATCTTTCCAAGGGACGCCGGAGGAGCACAAACAGATAGGTCCACTCAGCTCAAAGACTCCGGAGGAACTGATTCACGCAGGCCCACTAGAACTGCCAGGCGACCTGCTTATTTACGGGACTACGTTACGCTTATCAACCCTTGATTGGGCACATTAGTAACTTATGGGGGAGGGATGTTACGTACATACGTACGTTGGTTATTTACATATTGGTCGCTGATTGGATGATCTCATGGCGGGAGTTTTAAAGGACTGTCAGTGGCTGGCAGACTCCAGGCAAAGCCCTTAAAAGCGGCTTGCCTGCAGCCTGCCGGCGTTCTATTCTAGCTACAGCTTGGAGAGAATAAAAGTGCTGAATGGTTACTGTGCCTCGCCTCCTCCTTTACGTGCAAATCTAACATTATGGCTTCAGAACCAGGCTCTAAGAGGCAGGACAGAGCCTCTCAGCCTTAGAGTCCTGCACCCTTGTACATAGACACCTTGCGAATAAGCAGCAAAATACTGATTCTGCAAGTTTAGTACCTCATTAGCAACCACTGAGCAAGCAAAGCCTCACTTGTGTTCACTAAGTGGAGAAAGCATTTAAACTGTGCATGGACTTTCCTCCATTGTTGGAAGCAAAGTTTGTATCTGACTTTGTGCATTGTGAAATCCTGATCTTGTCTCCTGCTTCATTTTGACTTTGGCATGTTCCTGACCAAATCTCTGTTTTGTCTTTTTTAAGTTATTGTACAGTATTGGTTTATGAACTGTCTACTTGGATGATGCCTTCTCCTCAGCCTCTGGTAAGCCCTTTTGCTCACCCATGCTCTTTTCTTCTGCTTCAACAAACTCCTCTTCTATTGCCTCCCACCTGCTGAGGTGCTGCTATCTCTCCAGACAAATCTCCTGCAGTTTACAAGCCTTGCTGTAAAGGTATTGCTCCTAAATGCCTGACTGTTCCAGATATGACTCCCAGGAAAATAATTAAGGGAGTACTGAAAAATGAATTGATGGAGACATTGAAATTAACTACTTTGATTATTTTAAGATTTTATTTAGGTTTATTTTTTTAAAAAGAGATTATTTTTTTTGGGGGGGGGGTATTTGCCAGTTTTCTGAACCAGGTAAAATTTCCACTATTGGTTTGCCTGAACCGGTCCGAACCGGCTGAATACCACCTCTGCTATATATTGTTGGAAGGATAAAAATTGGCTTCAAAAACAGGGGAGCCATCTTGAAAAAAATGACAGAATTTGAAATACCCATACAGAATCCAAACCATCTATTAGAATTTATATATAAACTGTTACTTAGATATTACATGGAGACAGTACAAATTAAAAACTGAATGATAAAATAGATGCAAAACATCAAAGAAACAGTCACAATAGAACAATGGGAAGAACTAAGGAATAAATCAATAAAATTCATCCTAAGTATATCACGGCCCTGAAAGTGTCCCTGGAGTCGGGGTTCTCCTGGCCCTCTTTTCCAACCAACCAGGTGTCTTCCCCTGCTACAATCTGTTGTTATAGCTGCCAGTCTACCCTGATCCCTTGCTCAGACAGCTCCACTTGCCGGGATCAGCTGAACTATGCTGTTTCATCCTATCCCTTGAGCAGTCTCCTCCCAGCAGGCAAGTCCCATGGTGGGGTGGTGGTCAGTTTCTTTCCAGCTGGTGGGTCACATGATGGGGTGATGGTCAGATGGCCGATCAGCCCTTCTTCCTCTCTCTCTCCTCTCTCATCCTCTCCCATGGCTTGCTGGTCTCTTCTTCCATTGCCTGGCGTCCTTCATTGATTCCTCTGTTTGCCTCCCTTTTTCTCGATCTATCTTTTTCCTCTTCCTCCTCCTCCTTTCTCTACTTTCCCTCACACTCCTTTCTCTACTTCCCCTCAACCCATCCTCCTGCTTCGCTTCCCCCTTCACTCGTGGGGTGGAGGCCAGGTGAGCTGGTGGACCTTGCTTCCCTTCTTTGTCTTCTCCCTCAGGCTTGCCTCACTAAAACCTCACCTCTCCCTATCACCCTCCCTCCCTCCCTCCCTCCCTCCCTCCCTCCCTCCCTCCCTCTCTCTCTCTCTCTCTCTCTCTCTTCCTCTCTCCTCCCCTTTCTTTCCAAGTCATCTGTGCTCAGTCATTTGCAGAGACTTGGATGAGCCCACTCATCTGCACCCAGCTGGTCCCGTCCACCCATCTATGCTGACCTGGCCACTGTGAGTCGTTCCATTCCAATTCAGTCTACAAGCCAGCCCTTTAGTTTTTTATAAAATACAAGAAAGGAAGGACGGGAGGGAGGGAGGCAGGGAGGCAGGGAGGGGAAGCAATACCCCCATGTATTTTCTTTGCAATTAAATTGTGAAAACATTCTGGAAGAAAACAACAATATAGTTCCTGAAGCACTTTAGAACAAGCCACACAGCTGTAATATTGTGTAGTATAATAGAAACATACATAATGATGAAATTATATGTATAATAAAATGTAAATTGAAAAAGAGGGACAAATGGATGTAAAATCGATGCAAATCAATATAGAAAGATTGTAAAAAAGCAGATTGTAAAAAAATCTTTTTTAGAAAATGTTCAATAAAAATTATATATATAAAAAAGAGCAGCCAGTAACATTGACATCTTCTACCTAAACAGAGGGCACTGATGGAGATGATCACTGCTGTTCTTACAAGGAATGGCACCCAGCATTATTCAGTATCAGATAATGAATGAGGATGCAAATCGAATGGGAAGATATCAGGAACATGAAGATGAAGAAACAATAATTGGGTTTCCCAAGGTCTATCTTTGCATCACCTTGAACTGTATCAAAGCAATTTAAATTTAATTTAATGTAAACTCTATCAAAGCATATATAAGCCAGCAGCTTAAATATGAGCCAGCAGTGTACAGCAGCAGCCAAAAAAGTTAATACAATCCTTGGTTATATAAACAGGCATAGAATCAAAATCATGTGAAGTATTAGTACTGCTTTATAACCTTATAAGACCACACCTGGAATTCAGCATCCGGTTTTGGTTACAAAATGTTACATTACAAAAAAGATGTTGAGACTATGGAAAAAGTGCAGAGAAGAGCTTCCCACAGGAGCAGGAAACACCTCCCACCAAGGCATTTTTTGGCAGCAGCAGTGGCGGCAGCAGGAGGAGGAGGAGGAGGAACGGCCGCCTGGCTGCAGCCAGTGAGCCAGGTTGCTTTGCGTGAGGATGATGCGGGCTTTGGAAGGGGATCTGGGGTCCCCACACAGGCACTCGGGGGGCACAGGAGGCCAGACCTCTCAGGCTCCCTGGCGACTTTGTGCTTCCAAAAGTGGCAGCCGTGGTCTCTTTAAATCAAGGGCCGCCTGCTGCTGCTCTGGGGTGATGGCGGCACTGATCGCCCGATGTTGGTGCTGCCCGGGCTAGCCAGTTGCCATGCTCTATGCTCTTTTTTCAGGCCAAAAAGCTGCCAGACACTTTGGGGAGAGGGATTGCTGCTGAGCGCTCTCTCTCCTGGCACAACTTGCTGAGCGGATTCTTCCCTGCCTCTTTCCATCTCCACCAAGGGCCGCCCGCTTCTGAAGTCTCCCCACCCACCTCAGCAGTCGTGCTTTCCCCCTTTTCACACCTGAGCTTTCAAATCATATTCGCGGCTTCTGAGCTTTGTGTGGCTCACTCCGTGGAGCCCCCAGGCAGCTAAAGTTCAGGTCAGGGCATAGATGGATCGGAAAGGGGCGGGGAAGAATCCGCTCAGCAAGTTGCACCAGGAGAGAGCGTGCTCAGCAGCGATCCTTCTCCCCAAAGTGTCCAGCAGCTTTTTGGTCTGAAAAGAGGGCAAAGAGCATGGCAACTGGCTAGCCCGGCCGCCACCCCTCTCAGACCTAGAGCAGCAGCAGCTGCTTCTCCACCAAGGGCCGCCCACCCACCCACTGGCAGGGCCAGGCTGGACGCCGACCTCAGAAGGCAAGCAGGCATGGGGAATTGGGAGTAGGCTGCTACCTCCCTTCCCCGCCGCCCTGACATGCTTTCCTGCCTTCCACGTGGCCTTCCACTTGCCTGCCTTCGCAAGCTGGTCAAGGGGACACTGGGAAGGCCACATGGAAGGCAAGAAAGCATGTCGGGGCTACAGTACAGAGACTGGGTGGGGCAGGGTGAGCGAGCACTGACCAGGAGACCAGTTCAGGGGTGTGGCCAGCCAGCTGTCACTACTGGTTCTCTGAACCACGGGTGGCCACTGCTACCGGTACGCCTGAACCGGTCCGAACTGGGATCATTTCATCCCTGGTATAGGGTCTCCTGCTTGAACAAGGGGTTGGACTAGAAGACCTCCAAGGTCCCTTCCAGCTCTATTCTGATTGATTGATTGAATTATTGAGGATTTCCTTCCTTGTGCCAACAGTTAATCCTCACATTTTCATCACTCTTGCTTTGTTATTTATTTATTTATTTTATTTATTTATTTATTAGTTGCATTTGTATGCCGCCCACTCCACAGAGACTCTGGGCGGCTTTCTCTATGCTTTCTCTATGCTTTCTCTATTCCCAGGCATATATAGGGGGTTCTCGACTTACAGTTCATTTAGTGACTGTTCGAAGTTTCATCACTGAAAAAAGTGACTAATGACCATTTTTCAGACTTATTACCCTTGCAGCATCCTCATGATCCTGTGATCAAAACTGAGATGCTTGGCAACCGGTTCATATTTATGATGGTCATGTGATCACCTTTTGCAACCTACTGACAAGCACGATCAATGGGGAAGCCAGATTCACTTAACAATAATGTTACTTACTTAACAAATGCAGTTTTAAGCTGTCACTTAACAGCTGTGACAAGAAGGGTTGTAAAATGGGGCAAAATTCACTTAACAAATGTCTCGCTTAACAACAGGCATTTTGGCTCAACTAGTTGAAGATAACTGTAACGTGCACTGAGATCAGAAAGCACTTAGTATCTTTAGATCATTGCAATGTAGTAAGGATTTGGAAAGATTTGATTAGTTTTAAAAGCTTAGAGATGATTCAAATGAGGTTTAATTACATTTCAAAATTTAATAGGTTTAATCAAACCATTAAATGGTTGATCCAAATTGACCTGACAGTTCAGACAATTCATGCACAATAGCCCCAAACTTTCCTTTTACATTTTTTCATGGCCTGGATATTTTGAATGCAGAAATCTTTTAAATTACTTTGACTAACATTCATCTGTATTACTATATTGGTGCTTCTCTTCCCCTCTTTTAAGGCCAGGGCAGCAGTCTGGAAAAAAAAACAAGTGCTGGCAATGGCCAAAATAAACTTGAAGAAGGAAGATTTTATCAAAACAAAACTCATTAATTTCTTTAATATTTTTCTAAAAAATCAAGCAAGCAAGCATAAATAAATAGCACAAAACTATAAAGGATCAGATTTATTTTACCATATTCACCATTCCTGTAACTGCAGAAGCAGTAAGTGAAGTGTCTATCAAACAGGAATCTGAAATATGATAGAAAATTTCACTTGGAGCAAGAGCAGGCATGTAAATGAATTCATAGACTGAATGTTCTACTTCTATGGTTTGCTGTGTCTTTTTGCAAAATCTCCCCAGGTCACATAATTGCAAACAGGGAAGATATTTTGAAACTCTGGAATGTCAGTTATGGGCTGGAAATTATGTTATTTATTCCTGCCTTCCTGAAATAGTAAGTGGCCTGTTCATATGCTGGAGCAACCAGGAAATATGGCTGAGCCCTATGACTGATATTTCTCCCCACTTGAAAGAGGTGGAAACAATGTTACACTGGTTGATTTACCAAGATACCAGTGCAACATTGATTTTACCTAAGCATTAAAGGGAGCAGTGAAGTGAAAATGGGCTGCAGCGCAACGAGAGATAATGAACACTGCACATCCAGAGACATTTAGGCTTCTCCTACAGATCAGCACTTAAGTGCCAGTCTCAAGAGCAGCAGCCAGTGTGAAATGGTGCCAGCTGAGAGAAGGGCTGACTTCACTCCCAATTCTTATGTTCTAACAGAACAATCAGTGGAACGACTTGCCTCCAGAGGTTATGGGTGCTTTAACACTGGAGGTTTTAAACAAGATATTGGACAACCATTTGTCTGAAATGGCATAGGGTTTCCTGCATAAGGAGAGGGTTGAACTAGAAGACAGAGTCCCTTCTAACTCTGTTATTCTTTTATTCTGTTCTATTCTGTTTTGGCAACAAGGCAGAGTCAAAGTTCTGTTCACACCCAAAGCTGGAGGAGGAGAAAGGTAGGGTGGAAAATGTCTCATGTAATGCAAATTACCACCACCAGCAAAAAAGACAATTATATTTGGCAATTATTTTTGGCAGCTCCTTAATCCTATGAGATTTTACAGGGGTGGAAAGAGAGAGGGCGCCTTGGAGTTCTCTAAGCTTGTTTGTTTTCTTGTAGAGAGCACCAAGGACCCCTCATTTCAACCTTAAGCTACAAATATTCTCCTTTATTGGAAAAAGAGAACCTGTTCTGTAACATGTATCTTTGCCCACCCTCCTCTTGTCATGGGTCTGATCACTCTGTGAACACAAGAATCTGTTATGTATTAAGGTTAAACTGTTTACTCCAAGGTCCGCTTCGCTAAGCTGTCAGGCTGGTTCCTTTGCTGGATCTGAGTGTTATTCAATAAAGAGCTGTTAGTCACAATACTGTCTCTAGCCTCTTCAGTACTGGAACTCAACAGAATCTATTCTATGCTACTTCTCCTGCTCATATAATGAGAAAATGAACGAATGATTGAAGTGGGGATGGAACTTCTACTGCTGGCTTTCTGATCCCATTCAGGGATTTCTTGTGTGATTGAAGAAATGGCAGCAGAAAATGGAGAAGTGGTCTTCTTTAAGTTTAGTTCTACTCCTGATTATTTGTCTGGCCATCAAGGCAGCTCCTGAAAAAATGAGGTCAGGTAAATATATTGGAATATATACAATACAGTCTGGGTTGCTGCATTGAGTTGTTGCAGTTTTAATATTTACACTCTCACCAGCTGGCAGGACTGTTGTTCTGCTTTTTCACTGTATAATCTTTCTACAGCATTCTTTCCATACTTTCCACTTACATTAAGGGGGAGACCTTAGACTTAGGACTCTCTTTAATTATTATACCTTCCTGGACTTAGTTTTCCACTTTCCAGGAAACTAATTTGCCTTTTTTGGATCATTCTTTTGGTTTTCTTTTCTCTGTCCTCCTTCTCAAAGAGGTAGTTCCAGTCAGAGGTCTACCTGGAGACCTCAACTTTGTGGAGTGCCTCTCTCCACTTCTGTTTAGCATTTATAAGAAACTACTGGGGGAGGTAATCTGTCAGCATGGGGTTAAGTATCATCAATATGCTGATGTTATCCAACCTTGCATCTTATTCCTGGGTAAACAAGTGATGGGATGGAAGTGCTGTCCAAGTACAGTAGAACCTCTTGTCACAACCACAATTTGTTCCATAACTTTGGTCGCAACACGATTTGGTCGTGACCCAAACCTAATTTTTGAAATTTGGCGCTTACAAAAAAAAATGGCGCGGAAGGGGAAATCGGCCGCGAAAAAAAGTGCATTTTTTGATGGGAACCCAATTTGGTCATGGTCAGAAGCATTTGTGACCAGAGGTTCTACTCTACCTTGAAGCTGTCAAGATCAGGATGGGCAAGAACAGATTCTGACTAAAATCATCCAAAGATAGATTGTATGTGGGTTTCTATGGTTAAATTCAATAAATTCATTGTTGACTCTAAATTGTACTGTTTCATTCAGAGATAGTTTACAGCCTGAAGGTCCTCTGAAATTCCCAGCCTCTGCTTGAGGAACAGGTAGTACTGTAGCTCTGGCTCCTAATTGGTGTTTGCACAATTATATCTATATATCAATTGCAACATTTCCATGGGATGATCAGTTTACATTCATTCATACCCTAATTACTTCTCTGTTTGGACTTCTATGTATTTATTTGTTGGTCAATATAACAACAATGGAGACGCTGCGCGGAGCAGAGGCACCTGGCGAGCGAGGCGAGTGGCGCCATCGGCAGCAGGCTCCTGCCCGCGTCTCCCGCCCGCCCGCCTCTCATTCTTTTAAATGCTAAGGCAAGAGGCAGGCAGGCGGGCGGGAGACGCCGGCAGGAGCCTGCCGCCGATGCCGCCACTCGCCTCGCTCACCAGGTGCCTCTGCTCCGCGCAGCGTCTCCATTGTTAACAAGGACACGGCTCCCCAGTGCACCCACAGTGACCGGGGAGACATGCCGGAGCGGCAATAGCAGCTCCTTCCTCCCATGCGTCGCAGCCTTCCCAGCATGCTGCCGGACAAGCCCAAAGAGACCGAGATGCAGGGCAACGTCAGGGCTCCAGGGCTCCTTCTGCTGCTTGGCCGGAGAACAGCAGGGATGCTGCCACGGTCGGGGATTCAGTCAGGTGGCTGCAGCCCCGCGGGAGACGGCAACAGAGGTTCCTTCTTTCTCCTACAGGGAGAAAGACAGAAGGAAGGAAGGAAGGAAGGAAGGAAGGAAGGAAGGAAGGAAGGAAGGAAGGAAGGAAGGAAGGAAGGAAGGAAGGAAGAAGAAAGAAGACAGACAGACAGACGGACAGAAAGAAAGAAAGAAAGAAAGAAAGAAAGAAAGAAAGAAAGAAAGAAAGAAGTTAGGAAGGAAGGAAGACAGACAGAAAGAAAGAAAGAAAAAGAAAGAAAGAAAGAAAGAAAGAAAGAAAGAAAGAAAGAAAGAAAGAAAGAAAGAAAGAAAGAAAGAAAAAGAAAAAAGTTAGAAAGGAAGGAAGACAGAAAGAAAAAAAGAAAGATGTTAGGAAGGAGGGAAGACAGAAAGAAAGAAAGAAAAAGAGATGTTAGGAAGGAAGGAAAGAAGAAGAAAGAAGACAGACAGACAGACAGACAGACAGACAGAAAGAAAGAAAGAAAGAAAGAAAGAAAGAAAGAAAGAAGTTAGGAAGGAAGGCAGACAGAAAAAAAAGAAAGAAAAAGAAAGAAAGAAAGACAGAAAGAAGGAAAGAAAGAAGGAAAGAAAGAAAGAAAGAAAGAAAGAAAGAAAGAAAGAAAGAAAGAAAGAAAGAAAGAAAGATGTTAGGAAGGAAGGAAGACAGAAAGAAAAAGAAAGATGGTAGGAAAGTGAAGATGAAGAATTTTTTGGTTTCCCAGAAAGCAATTCTGATTAAGTTTTTTTCATTCAAAGAGGTGCTTTTTCATTTCATATTTGCCTTATAAGGGGAGTTAATGTTATAGTTCATGTTATAATGTTATAAATATGAATCCAACATTAAGTTCAGACATTCCAAGTCATTTATTTTTAATTAAAAAAATTTTTACTCAAATTTTATTGTTAAAATGGGGGTGCGTGTTATACCCCGGTGCGTGTTATACGCTGATAAATACGGTAAATAGCAATAGCAATAGCACTTACACTTATATACCGCTTCATAGTGCTTTACAGCCCTCTCTAAGCGGTTTACAGAGTTCAGCATATTGCCCTCAACAATCTGGGTCCTCATTTTACCCACCTCCGAAGGATGGAAGGCTGAGTCAACCTTGAGCCGGTGAGATTTGAACAGCTGAACTGCTGAACTAGAAGTAGCCTGCAGTGCTGCATTTAACCATTGCACCATCTCGGCTCAAAATTCTGAGTTGATGCTGTTTAATTATACTAAAAAGGAAGAGAAGGATTGAGAAGGGAAGGGAAGGGAAGGGGAATGAGAACTAAAGAACAGATTAAATATTTGGGAGTTAGAATCACAAAAAAATTGGAGAATTTAGAAAAAGAAAATTTAAATAGCTTAAAGAAGGAGATTTTGAAAAGTTTGAATAAATATAAAAGGTTGAATTTATCATGGTTTGGAAAAATCGCTTTAGTAAAAATGAAGATTTTAGCAAAGATTAATTTTGTTTTTAGGATGCTGCCAATAAGAATATCAGAATTAGAGTTAAAGAGTTGGCAGAATATATTGAATAATTATTGCAATGGGAATAAGAAAACGAGGATAAATAAAACTGACTTGAAGATACAAATAGGGCAACAGAGTTGGGAAGCAATTTGGCAACAAATAGTGTTGAGAAATATATCAGTAAGAATAAAAGAGAATTATTATAAAATTGTGTGGAGGTGGTACCTAACTCCGGTCAGATTAAACAACATGAATTAGCAGCACTCAGCAAATTCTTGGAGAGGTTGTGGGGAAAAAGGAACGTATCTACATATGTGGTGGGAACGTAAATTTGTGCAAAAACTGTGGAAGATGGTGTTCAAGGAGATTGAAGAAATTGTTGGAATAAAGGTAGAAGAGGCACCAAAGGTAGCATTACTCTCACTATTGGAAGATATAAAGTGTAAAAAAGAAACTAAAAATTTGATAACAAATTTTCTGACTGCAGCAAGGTTAATGATTTCTAGGAACTGGAAGATATGAGGTGATTATTGTTTGGAAGAATGGTATAAAGAAATATGAGATATTGCCATAAATGATAAACTGACATGTAATATTAAAGTAAGGAGAGGCATAACAAAAGTGAATGAATTTGATGAATTTGGAAACAATTCCTAATGTTTGTGTTTTCTGGGGGAAGTGGGATGCCACCACCAGAAGAGGCTTTAAGATTTTGGAAGCAGGGGTGGGGGAGCACTTGTTGATTGGTTGTATTGTGCTTAACAATTATATTTAAGCAATTAATTGTTATGTATTATGATTTATGTATGTTTAGGTGATTGTACTATTTGTAGTTGTTTTATTTAGTATATAATAAAAAATTAAAAAATATATTGTAAATTCTAAACTTTTAAGGATTAGAAATTGTGGGGAGATTGAGCAATAATCCCGGGATCGACTGAATTTTGTTAACATTTGGTGTGATTAGTAGTTCTGGAAATGTTATTTATGTTCAAATGAACTAATGGAAAAAATAAGAAAGAATAGAAATAGAAATAAGAGGGGAACAACAATATACATATTTTAATATAACAAGATATATGTAATAATAAGAGGGAGGTTTAGAAATTGAATAATGGCAGTATTAGATATGTTTAAACAACATGAAACAATGAAAATGAAATGTAATAACTATGAGTAACGACATTATGTTTATTTGTACTAAAATGTATGATACCCAGATATCACATTGTTCATGCATTGATATGTATAAGCAATATAAAATAGAAAACTTGAATTGAAAAAAAAGAGAGCCTCTTTAGTTCCTCTTCACTTTCTGCCATTAGAGTGGTATCAGTTGCATATCTGAGATTGTTGATATTTCTCCCAGCAATTTTAATTCCAGCTTGTGATTCATCTAGCCCTGCCTTTCTCATGATGTGCTCTGCATATAAGTTAGATAGGCAGGGTGACAGTATTCAGTCTTGCCGAACTCCTTTCCCAATTTATAACCAATCAGTGGTTCCGTGTCCAATTCTTACTGTTGCTTCTTGACCCGCTTACTCCCATCTCTTTAAGAACTTGCCACAATTTGTCTATGTATACCTGTGCTTTATTATTATTATTGTTGTTGTTGTTGTTGTTATCTCTTATTCATTAAACATGAAACTCAGTCAACTGAACATTTAAAAATGTGTCATAAAGATCATTGACTGGTGCTAATGGTTGATACAGGTTGCTGCCAGTGTACTAGTACCTTCTTAAGATGTACGTCTTCAAAAAGTTTTTTATTTTCTTTTAATATTCTTCACATAAAACATCCATACATATACCATAATATATTATCAAAGATTTCCCCCCCACATCCAATATTACTACTAGATTGCCTATCTATCCTACATATCAAATCCAATCACTCCCTTCCAGTAGTGGGTTCCTCCCGGTGCGCCCCGGTGCGGGCGCACCGGTAGTAGCCTGCTGGTGATGTCATCAGCCGGTCCCGGTCCCTGGGCGCCGCCATTTTTTCCCCCCGAATTTTTTTTGAATTTTTTGGTATTTTTTTATTTTTTTCTTCTAATGAGCATGCGCGAGTTTTAGGCACTGGGCATGCGTCGCCATTTCGTTTTGGGCGGTTTTTTTTTTTTAAAAAAATTTCCCCCTTCTGAGCATGCACAGAAGCCGAGTTCCAGCACTGTGCATGGGCCCCCATCTGTTTTCCGGCTTTGTTTTTTGCACTGCATGGCAGGAGGAAGCAAACTGGTAGGAGGTAAGTCAAAACCCACTCCTGAGCTATCCCGGTTCCCCCCCCCACTTCAGCAGTCAGAGAAGCTTTTAAACGGCCAGCAACGATCCCAGGCATTTCTGCACGTTGGGAGCTTCTCTGATTGCTGAAGGGAGGGGGACCGCCCAGCAGGAGCTATCCCCGTTTCTCCCCCCCCACTTCAGCAGTCAGAGAAGCTCTAAAACGGCCAGCAACGATCCCAGATCCCAGGCATTTCTGCACGTTGGGAGCTTCTCTGATTGCTGAGGGGAGGGGGACTGCCAAGCAGCAATTTTAAGACTTGTGCACTTCAACTTTGCTGTCTGAGGAATTCTGGGAGTTGAAGTCCACAAGTCTTAAAGTTGCCAAGTTTGAAGACCTCTGCTCTGGGAGGAGCTGAAGAAGCTTCTTGGAGGAGAAGCGAAAGGTCTTAGAAGAAAAAGCAGGAAGTCCAGCTGCCTCTTGAAAAAAAAAAAGCATCTTTGTGGCAACCTGGATGACCGAGAATCCCCATAGACATCCCTCATCCTAGCCTTCCTTTCTGATGCCTCCTAGCCTGGCTTGCCTTCCATTCCTTGTTTGATGCTGACCTAGAGGTTTTTGTTGGAATCCTGGTTTAAGTTTTGGAGAAAGACTTAATTCACCCTAAGCTTGTGACTGCTTTCATCAAACCTTAGAGTGATTTAAAAAGAAAGAAAGAAAAAAGAAAGAGACAGAGAAAGAAAAAAAGAGACAGAGACAGAGAAAGAAAGAAAGAGGAAAGGAGAGAGAGAGTGAGGAGAGAAAGAAAGAGGAAGAAAGAGAAAGGAAGGGAGAGAGAGAAAGAAAACTCTACTATTATTTTTAATTGTTCCATTATTTATTATGTGTTAATATTTTATACTATTTTACAGTAGAGTGATTTTACTGCCTTTCTTTTGCCCAGGGCTACCACATATTTTTCAGAGATTTACATGCATTCAATGTCTATAGTCCAGAGCATAAATATATGTGTGTTTATTTTGTACATCAGGTTGCATAAGTCCAGCTTAATATGATATTCCATAACCAGCCACATCAGCCATAATACTAATTACTGTTTTGAACAATATGCAGGTTATATTACATGAATGGCTTTTTATATCTGAAATTATGATTGAAATATTTCTATTTTGGTTCTCACTGTCAGGAAGTTTCTCCCTAGTTTTAGGTTGCTTCTCTCTTTGTTCAGTTTCCATCCATTGCTTCTTGTTTTGCCTTTTGGTACTTTGGAAAATACATTGGCCCCCCTTCTTTCTGGCAGCCCCTTAAAAGCCTGTTGCCTATCACACCCTTGGGCAAAGCATGTGAGCCATTTCCTCCTTTCAGTGGTCCATGAAAGTACATTTATAGTATGTAGATAATAAAGTTGAAAAATGGTGAACAATATTTTTACAGAACTGTAGATTCGTTAAGGCTGGGTGTGACAAGGAATGGCTGGGAGGGGAGGGCCAGGTGAGGCACCCCTTGACGTGAGTGACATTGAATTGGCCACACCCACCTGGTCACATGACTGTCAAGCCACTCCTACCCAGTCACATGACTGTCAAGCCACCCCCCACCTGGTGACATGGCCGGCAAGCAACTCCCACCCAGTCACATGACTTTTAAGCCACCCCCACCCGGTCACATGACCGTCAAGCCACTCCCACCCAGTCACATGACCATCAAGCCACTCCCACCCAGTCACATGGTTGACAAGCCACTCCCGCCCGGTCACATGACCATCAAGCCACACCCACAAAATAAGCCACGCCCACAGAGTGGTAGTAAAAAATTTGGGAACCCTCCACTGCTCCCTTCCCTCTATCCTTCTCCCCTCCCTCTACCTTCTTCCTCCTTCTCTCCCCTTTCCTACTACCCCTTCTTCCTTCTTCCCTCCTCCCCACTACTTCATCTTCCTCCTCCTTCTCCTTTCTTGAGTGTATTTATTTAAATTTTATTTTAACAGATAGACAGCAAATACATCCCTTCAACTAACATTTTAAGTTGTTATTTCAAATCTATCTTGTGTTAAAAATATGTTTCAAAATACTTAAATTCTAAATATATTTTTATATTACTGTATTGCCACTTCCTTATTCATATACATTTTGTCATCTGGGTTATTTATCTATGTTCATTTTCTTATCTTTTATACACAATAATTATTATATCTTAACTTTCAACTATATTCATTCTCCAACCAACTGTAACATTTCATCCAAACATTATAATATTCTGAGTCCTCTTTGTCTTTAATTTTCATTGTTACTCTGTTCATTTCGGCACAATCCATAATTTTTTTAATCAAATCCTCTTCAGATGGAACCTAGTTCCTTTCCATTTTTGTGCGAAAGTGATTCTAGCTGCTGTCAGGACATGTATAACCAGATAGGTATCTTCTTTACTGAGTTTATTCGGTATAATCCCCAACAAGAAAGTTTCGGGTCTCAGCTCTATATTTTGTTTCAACATTTTTTCTAGCCAGTTCTCAACTTGAGTCCAGTACGATTTTGCCTCTACAGAAGTCCACCACATGTGATAGTAGGAACTAGGTATATGTTGGCATGTTCTTGAACATTATGGCCAATCTTTCTGGTGACAAATGCCATCTGTAAAACATTTTATACATATTCTCTTTATATGTTGTTGCCATAGTCAATTTATAGTTCCTTTCCCAAAGTTGGTTCCATTTTTCAAGTTCTATTGTATAACCAAAGTTCTGAGCCCATTTTATCATTGTCTCTTTAACTTGTTCAAATTCTAAATCCACATAGAGTAAATGATTATATATTTTCTTAATTAGTTTTTCATCTGGTCCTGTAAGTATTGTATCTAATTCTGTATTTTTTAACATGATACCTTCCATTTTTTTTATCTTTTTCATATCTTGTCTGTATTTGCGATCTCATAAACCAATCCATTTTAATTCCTTGTTCCTCTAATTCTTGTGTCGATTTTAATTCCCCATCCTCTGTCAAAATATCTTTATATCTTGATATTTTTTGCCAGTTCACTCTGCTTGAATGAATTAGTGCTTCTATTATCGATATCCAATTTAGTATACTCATATAATGTTTAGCTTTTACTTTTTCCCAAACTAAATATAAAGAATTTCTTATATAATGTCTTTGGAAGTAACTGTGTATTTTATTTCTTCCATACCATAAGAGTGCATGCCATCCAATATGCATATCATGTCCTTCTAATATTAACACTCTCCGGTTTCTTAGTAAAATCCATTCTCTTATCCATGTCAAAGTCGCTGCCTAGTAGTAGAGTTCTCAATTCGGAAGCCCAAAATCACCTCGAGTCCTAGCATCTTGCAACATTTTTAAATTTATTCTTAAATAAATTTCTCTTGCCAAATAAATTTGGCAAAGATCTTTTCTCTTGCCAAATAAATTTCGAGATTAATGTATTTATTTCTCTGAAATATATTTTCTCTATTTTTATTGGAATTGTTGAAAACAGAAATAGTAAGCGAGGTAATATATTCATCTTGATCAATGCAATTCTGCCCATAAGTGATACTTGCAAATTTTTCCATTTATCCAGATCTGATTCAATTTGTTTTTTGAGTTTTACGTAGTTATCTTCTTCAATAGTTAAGCATCTTGCAGATAATTGGATCCCCAAGTATCTAACTTTCTTTACAATTTGTATCTTTGAGGTTTCAGACAGTTTCTTCTTTTGTTTTTCTGTCATATTTTTAACTAAAAGTTTTGTTTTATCTTTATTAATTTTTAGTCCAGCCACCTCTCCATATCGTTCTATTTGATGTAATAGATTTGAACCTGTTTCTAGTGGCTCTTCCAATATAAACACTAAATCGTCAGCAAATGCTTGTAGTTTATATTCTTCATTCTTAATCTTTAATCCTTTTATGTCTTTATCTTGTCTTACAAGTCTGGCTAAAACTTCCAAGGTTAATATAAATAGTAATGGTGATAAAGGGCAACCTTGTCTGGTTCCTTTCATTATCTCAACTTTCTCTGTCATTTCGCCATTTAATATTATTTTGGCAGATTGCTTAGTATATATTGATTTGATTACCCTTATAAATTTTTGTCCAAAGCCCATAGTTTGTAGTTGTTTTATCATAAATTGCCAATTCACATTGTCAAAAGCTTTCTGTGCATCTAGAAACATTAATGCTACTTGTTTTCCAGAATGATGTTCATAATATTCTAAAACATTTAAGATCATACGCATATTATCCCTAATTTGTCTTTTTGGTAAGAAACCATTTTGATCCAAATGTATAAGTCATTTAAGAAATTTTTGAGTCTATTCGCTATTATCGAAGCAAATATCTTGTAGTCCACATTTAGAAGTGATATCGGCCTATAGTTCTTTATTTTTTGCAAATCGGCCTCTTCTTTTGGAATCAGAGTTATGAATGCTTCTGTCCAAGAGTCAGAAATTTTATTTTCCATTATTAATTCATTGAATACCTCTAACATTAGAATTCCAAACGATTCCTCAAAAATTTTATAAGTTTCTGCCGGTATTCCATCTGGACCTGGAGCTTTGCCACTTTTCTGCTTTTTAATTGCCACTGTCAGTTCCGACATTGTGATTTTTTCCTCTAGTAGATTTTTATATTTTTCTGGTATTTTTGGTAGATCTGCTTTTTCCAGGTACTGATCTATTTTTTACTTTATATTTTCTCTTGTGCATATAATGCTTTATAATAAGTCCATGCAATCTTTTTTTTCTCCATCACCATATCTAATGTTTCCATCCATATCTTCCAGTTGTTTTATCCATTTTTTTCTTTCTCTTTCTTTCTCTTGTATGCTAACCATCTCCCTGGTTTATTAGCATGTTCAAAAAAGTTTTGTTGGACACTTTTTGTTTTCCTTGCAATCTCTTCATTCTCAATCATATTTAACTTGTGCTTTCCCAAATCCATCATTATCTTAATATTATTATTTTGTGGATCTTTTTGGAACTTTTTTTCTAACTCTTTGTATTCTTCTTCTAATTTCTTCTGAGTATCTCGTTTTTGTTTATTTCTTTTTACGTATAAGTCATCGCCAATCCTCTAAAATATGCTTAAACTGTGTCCCAAACCGTTTGTAGGGATATATCATTCTTTTTATTTTCTTTGAAGAAAAATTTCATTTATTTCTCTATAGATTGTTGAAAATCTTTTTCATATAGTATTTTTTGATTTAATGTCCATCTACTTCTTTTCCTTTTTCCTTTCCACATCATTTCTATTGGATTGTGGTCAGTCCAAGTGCTAGATTCAATGTTTATATGTTGTATATTATTTAACATTTCCAGGGACATCCATATCATATCAATCCTTGACCAAAACATATGTCTACAAAGGTAGAAAGTAAATTGTTTTTCTTCAGGAAATCTTTGCCTCCAAGCATCAAATAAGTATAATTCTTCTACCATAGTAAAAAACGACTTTGACAATTTTTTTCTTTGTATTTTATTCTTTTTTGATGTTTTATAGTCCAGCTCTGCTTTCACAATGGCATTAAAGTCTCCAAGTATACATATATTCTCATAGGCTAATTCAACTATTTTCTGGTGTAACTTTGTATAAAATTTTTCTTGATTTTCATTCGGAGCATAAATAGCAACTAATAAGGTCTTTTTTTGTTCATTATTATTTCTACCATAAGAATCCTTCCATCTTCATCATTATATATATGCCTTGAAGTTATTTTTTTGTATATATGGTGTTATTCCTTTTTTGCTTTGATCTGCTAATGTCGTATATAGTTCTCCTAATCACGCGCATTCTAGAAATTTCTTATGTTGCTGCTTAATATGTACTTCTTGTAGACAAATAATATCCATCTTCAATTTTTTCAATCTATTGAATATCCTTTTTCTTTTAATAGCCGAATTTAATCCATTTATGTTCATTGAAATCATCTTTATTTCGTCCTCCATGATTTTTTTTTACTTTAAGATCTTAGTCGATCTTGTCATTCTCATTTCTCTTTGGTCTTTTATCTCCATTGCTGTTGCTCCTTCTAACTCTTTCTCTTTCTCTTTCTCTTTCTCTTGAATAGCTTCCTCCTGTAAAGTAGGCAATAGTTTAGTTTTTCCATTTGTCCCTTCTTTTTGTGGTCTTATTTCTCTTGCTTCTCTTTCTCTTCTTTCCTCCTCGCCATATACAAAGTGTTGTCTATAGAAGAATTCAGCTTTGTCAATTGTATCCAATCTTACTTTCTGGCCTTGCCACCATAGCAATATCCCTTCCGGTATGAGCCATCTAAAGTTGATCCCTCTTTCAATCAAAATTTTTGTCAGGAATTGGTAGTCTCTTCTGAGGTCTCTGACTTTTCTTGGCACTTGCTTCAAGGCTGTAATCTCTTTCCCTTTATATTTAAAAGTCACATTTCTTAGTTTTTGTAAGTTCTCTGTGACTTTTTTGTAAATCTTATGTGAACCTCTCTTGCTAATTTGTTTCTTATTGCATATCTGGTATTAACTCTGTAAATTTCATCAATGTCATTCATCAGTCTCTCTTTGTCTTCTTCTATTGCTTCTGCCAACATGGTCACCATTATTTCTGCTAAGTTTTCCTCCTTCTCTTCTATTACATTCTAAAATCTCAAGTAATAATCAGAGCGATCCATCTCAGAAATTATATTTATCTTCTCTTGTCTTTTATCAGATTCAATTTGGCTTTTACTTCCTGCACCTCTTTTTTAGTTTCTTGAATCTCTTCCTCCGCTTTCTGTAGGCGTTGTTCATTTTTTTCCAGGAAGCCTCTGACTTCCTTCAACTCTCCTTCCACCTTCCCCATACTTGTTTCCATCTTGCTGGTAATCTTTGTTTTAAAATCCTCAAATAATGCTTGCATCATAGTTTTTAACTCCATATTTGATTTTTCTGCTTGTGCCATTGTATCAGATGATTTCTGTCCTGGACTCTGTGAGGAGGTAGATGATGATGTAAGATATTGTGGAATCTTCCTTGTAGTCATCTTTGCCCAAATTTGTAATCCAAATCGTAAATTGTAATCCAAATCTGTATTTATAATTTGTAATCCAATTGGGTGGTGGTGGTAATAATCCCAAAAAGTCCAGGAAAAAAGATAAAAGAAAAGTAATGAAAGCAGAGGAAAAGAGAGTAAATATCTAGAAAATAACTAATTACTAATGGAATAAGAGAAAGTAAGAAGAGAAAGGGGCAAAAATTTGTAAGTTTGTAAATAAGCCAGGTCTCAATTAAAACAAGAGGGAAAGTGGAAAGTAAAAATATCAATCAGAGAATCAAAAGTCAAAAATCAGAAAAAAAGGAGAGAAACCAATTTCAAGTGTTAAAAAAAAAAGGAGATCAAAAAACAAAATCAAACAGGCTCCTTCTTCAGGCTCATGCCTTAATCCACTTAGTATAGCCAAAGAGAAAAAAATAAGTCTTGCAATCCAATTTCAAAATTTGAAAAGGAAGAAAAAAAATCCAAATTGCAGACATGAAACTAAGTATAGTCAAAACATCTCAGATCACACATAAACAGTTCTCGTGAATAAGATAGTGTATTATAAACAAAACTGCAGCTGTTCTCTCTTGCTGCAAACTGTAAAAATTGTATCTCAAGTCAGACATCAGGTGGCACTGTGTTTAAATCGACTACAATGTTCCAACACAGAAAAAGGAAGAGAGAAGGAATATAGTATTCAATGCCAAAAAAGAAACCAAACAAGTATAGCACAATTCAGCATTAACTTTCTCTTTTAAGTCCAGAAATTAAAAAAGAATTTAGCAAAGAGAAAAAAGAAAAGAAAAATTTAGAGGCACTCCAATCTCCTCAAGTGTATTTAAAACCAAAAAGTAAAAGTTTTCCTTTGAACACTCTTTCCGCCGCTGATTGGAAGTGACTTCCGAAAAGCCTTCTCCCTTGCCCAGAGCTTCAAATCCTAAATGCAGCTAATTCCAAGTTTATTTACCGTATTTTTTGGAGTATAGGACGCACCGGAATATAGGATGCACCTAGTTTTTGACCCTCTTTTTGGGAGTAAAAAGGTGCATCTTATACTCCGAAAAATATGGTAGGTTAAAAATCTTCGCCAATTTTTAACCAAAAATCATCAAAAAAGAATTCTCTCACCCAGATGATGCGCTCGTCTTTCAATCTTTTCCTGTAGCAACAACGCCACCGGAACTAATGGTGGCACATCTAGCCACCTCCACACTCCCGATGGCCAAGAAGTAAAAAACCAAGGCTTCCGTGGGGTCTGCGCCAACCCCTACGGTCCGCCAAAGTAATCTTCTTTTCTCCCCACTCCACCTGAGCGGTTCCGACCCGTGTTCGGGTCTCCAAATTGGCAGTGGTTCGGAGTTCTCCACAGAGCGCTGTGGAGAGATGTCCATACCATCCCGGTGCTGGCTCCTCCCTCCCTTCTTAAGATGAACGATGTTCCGAGTAGCGCAGTTTTTTGCAGTTCTGCTGGTGTTATTGCAGGAAGCTGCAATTTCTTGATGTATTTTAGAAAATTCTTGGACATGGTACCAAGTGCCCTGATGACAATGGGTATCACTGTTACATGTTTTATCCATAATTGCATAGTTTCGATGGGGTGGAACCACTTAATCGGTCCCACCTCCCTGCGGTGGAGGAGTGGTGCCATGAAATCTAACCTCAGAAGGAAATGATCTGACCATGACAAAAGTGAAATGACTAAACCCCTCAGTCTCAGATCATCTCTCCACTGCCCCGAGAAAAACACTAGGTCAAGCATGTGACCTCCCTCACGAGTCGGACCCTGAACTACTTGGGTCAGGTCCATGGCTGTCATGGAAGCCATGAACTCCTGGACTGCATCTGAGGTTTCGCCCGGCGAAGGCAGGTTGAAGTCCACAGCACCATAAGCCTGGGGAACTCAATCACCAGCTCCACTACCACCTCGAGCAGCACAGGCAGGGCCTTTGCAACGCAGCTAGGAGGCAGGTATGTTAGCAAAAGGCCCACCTGAACCCCTAAATCCAACTTCAGAAGGAGCGTCTCACACCCAACAATCTCCAGGGCAGAGCTCCTACGAGGACAAAGATTCCGGTGAGCTATAATAGCCACTCCTCCACCCCTTTCCTGAGGTCGAGGCTGATGCAGAACTAAGAAGCTGTCCGGGCACAACTCAGAGAGGGGAACAGGCCCAGCCAGGTCTCCGTTACACAAGCCAGGTCCACCCCCTCATCCAGGATTAAATCCCTCATGAGGGGTGTTTAGTTGGTAATCGACCTGGCATTCAACAGCAGCAGCTTGAGCCCAGGGCCCTGAATTCCCCGATCACCAGGTACTCGGGCTGAGCTAGATGGAACCAACTCAGAGGGGCCAGAACAGGAAATCGCTTGGAGACAGTGAGTTCTAGTTCCCCAAGAGCGGCCTACCCCTTGGCTGGTTCCCATCTAAAGCCATGCTCATGTAAAGTTGTCATCACATTTTTCTTCAATGTTTTTCAAGTGCTGTCCATGCAAAGCTTTGGTTTTCCATCTATTTAATCTGTCATCCAGCTGTTTTTCTTATACCAGTATTCTGCCTTTGTTTCTGTTGTTTTTATAATGTTCTCTGTTTTCACAGCCTGCAGCAATTTTCTGTACTTTAGTTCACATAATCATCCAAACTTCATTTTTCTTCTTCTACAGTTTGATGGATTTGCAATAGCTCTCTGCCTCCTATTTTTCTTGGCAGGTACAACCTGTCGATGTCACTTCGTGGATGTAAAGCGTGGTACATATTCAAAAGTTTGTGCATTTTCCGGTCCAAGTTTTCAGTTCAGCCAAAGTCCAGTTGATGATTCAAGCTGAGTAGCAGTTCACTGGAACTGCTCATGTATTTATGACTTTAATTATGTTTCCAGCATTCAGCTTTGATTTTAATATTTTGCAGACCCTCCTGATTTATCCCTTTTGTGTTGACTCTTTGACTTTTCCATTCAGGATGTTATCTGCTTCCAATATGCCTAGGTATTTGTAACCGTCATCCTTTGCTAATGCTTTCACTATGCTTACATTTCCCAGTTCTATTCCTTCTATTTTTTCCATTTTTCCTTGCTGCATGGATAATATAGCACATTTTTGAAGTCCAAAGTTCATTTTGATGTCACTGCTGAACAGTTGAACTGTGTTGTGTATTGATTTAAGTTCAGTGGGGCTTTTCGTATACATTTTAAAGTCATCCATGTATAGTAGATGGTTTATCTTGCCATGTTAGCTTGAGATTTGGTATCCGAATTTTGTGTTTTGTAGGATTATTGTCAGTGGAATTAATGCGATGTTGAACAGTAGTGGTGAAAGTGAGTCCCCCTGGAAGATGCCTCGTCTGATGTTGACTTCACCAATGTTCTCCCCATTTGCTGTTAGAACTGTTTTCCATTTTTTCATATTTGCTTTCAAAAATGTACAAATATTTCTGCTGATTACAAAGTTTTCCAGACAGGTGTTAATCCAGCTGTGGGGATAATAATAATAATAATAATAATAATAATAATAATAATAATAATAATAATAATAATAATAATAATAATAATAATAATAATAATAATAATAATAATAATAACAACAACAATAATAGTAATAGTAGTAGTAGTAGTAGTAGTAATTGTTGTTGTTGTTGTTGTTGTTGTTGTTACTGTAATAGTAATAAAATTTATAGTAATATCACCATTAGTTGGGAAGCCTGTCACAGGGGAAAGTGAAATATAATGGAGATGATTTCTAGCTATTTTCCTTGAGGATCTGGTTGCCACACACAGGTTCTTAGGAAACATTCACAAGTTACTGTTTCTTCACAATACGGGGGTGAAATTTACCATATATTTAGTAGCAAGGTGAGGTTCCTCATACAAAGCATGTCTTCTGAATCAAAGGTTTAGACAGAAGAGATTTCACCTTTGTTTGCCCTTTGCCTAAGTCAAGATGCATTAAGGAACTTATTTTTAAAAGCCAAAGCCTCTCACTTTGAGTCCAATATTTTTGTTGTGCTTGTATACTGTACTGCTTAAAAGGGGAATAATCTCTAACATTGCAAATATACTGATAACAGTGATTCCTGTGGATCACTGTTATTTTTGATAGGCATCTCATAATGGCAGTGAAAGAAAATTGCATGTCTTCAGCTTTTGGACCATGCCTCTGGCTTCTTTCCTGAAGTGGACTATTGCTGCAATATCATTAGAATTAACCATTATTCCTCTAGATGCTTGTCCTGTACACGAAAATCACCTAATTCAGGAAAACTGTACTTGAAGAACTGAAGATTTTGGTGGATTCAAAAGCACTTTGAACCTTTGTAAATGAATTACTTAATATATTGTGGCAAGTAAAAACCTGTTTCTACACACCAGGATGTTATAATTCCAGGAAGAAATTATACTTCGGAGATTTCTTCAAAGATTTCTATAGGAAGCAAAATGGAAGAAAGTTTAACTCCTTTTCATTTCAGATACTTAAAAAAAACCCCAGAGGGCATCAATATATATACTCTTTGGCAACAGTCTTTTGTAGCAAAAAGAAAAAGAAAACTCTTTGACATCTTATACAGTACAGCTACTTATACAGTAACACATTTATTCTTGTATATTTTTTCATGGATCACAGTCCACTAGTTGATGGAGTGTTACTCTAAATAAATAATAATAAATAAATATGAATACCTAAATATATTCCTGAAGTATTATGAGAGTGTTGCATAGCTGATACACTCTGCTTAGATTGGTCGTCTATGCCTGGAGCTCTTGTGACAATGCAATAGCTCAGCTGTCATTTCTGTTGAAATGTTTTGCTTCTCTAGAACATTGCTATGTATTATTACAAGAAAATATTCATGCAATTTTCTTGGCAACAGCAAGGAAATAGCAATAGCATTTAGACTTATATACCACTTCACAGTGTTTTATAAACCCTCTTTAAGTGGTTTAGAGAGAGAGCATATTGCCCACAACAAATGATTTTGAATTGCCTTCTTGGGAAATTTTTCTTTCAACTCCTTGATGTAGCCTACAGATATTTCCTCATAATGCCTTCCCTCCTGCAAGTACTCACCTAGCCTGACCTTGTTTAACTTCCAAGCCAATTGTGATGCATAAAAAACAGTTGCACTATATTTGATATTCATTTTTTTCTCTCTTCCCCCAGTTACACACACACACACACACACACACACACACACACACACACACACACACACACACACACACACACACACACACAATCAGTGGTAGGTTGCTGCTGGTTTGGACCAGTTCGTCCATACCGGTGGTGGAAATTTGCCCCCGCTCGCCGAACCAGTAGTGATGGCTGGCTGGCCACACCCCTGAACCGGTCCTCCTTGAACTCCTTGAAAGCAGCTGTCAAAGAACCCTCTGTGCATGCGCAGAGGGTCATTTCCCCGACGTGATGCAAAAAGCGCACTTCCGACAAGATGCAAACCGGTAGGGAAGGTAAGTGGAACTCACCCCTGATATAAACGTTGATATAAACGTTGATATAAACCCCTGACCAAACGTTGAGGAAGAGAGTAATGCGCCCAAAAGTCAATAATCGTCTATTTTTAATCTGTATCCAGTCTTTTAACCAAGCTTCTCCCGCCTGCTTTCCCGGCCCGGCTGAACACGCGCGCATGCACAGAGGGAAAAAGAACCCGAATGGCGGCGGTCAGCCGGGCCGGGAAAGCGGGCGGGAGAAGCTCCGCGCCGCCACCGCCGCCAGTTCCATCTGCTATAAGCCGAAGGACTGGCCCGGGCGAACCGGGAGGATTTCACCCCTGGTGTGTCTCCATAATATTCCATAATGTTTAAGACTGTTCTTATGTTATTTTTAATGTATCTGTTTGGTAGAAAACCGTTTTGGTCTGGGTGTATGATTTCAGTAAGTGTTTTTTTCATTCTTTCAGCCATTATTGAAGCAAAGATTTTATAATCAGAGTTTAACAGAGAGATTGGCCTATAGTTCTAGATCTTATGTTTCATAGTAGCGTCTTTTGGAATTATTGTTATCAATGCCTCTGTCCATGAATCTGGAATTTCCCCTTTAATTAAAATTTCAATAAAATAAAATATTTTTCAAAATTGTTTGTAGTTCTTTATAATATTCTGCTGGGATTCCATCAGGTCCTGGAGTTTTATTATTATTTTGATTCTTAATTGCTTTTTCTATCTCTGTGAGCGTTATTTCTTCATCCATTCTATCTTTTATAGCATCTGATATTTGTGTTTTAGATAGTCTTGTATATCTTTTTGTTGTATGTTGTCCTTGCTATATAACTCACTGTAATATTCTCTTGCTGTTTCCTTTTTTTCTATTGTAAATTGCATTCTCCCTATTGAATCCTCTAATTGTTGTATAATTTTTTTTCCTTTTCTTTTCTTAATTTGTAGGCCAACCACCTGCCTGGTTTATTAGCTTGTTCGAAGTAGTTCTGTTTAGTTGTCTTGATTTTTAATGCAATTTCCTCTTGTGATATCAAATTTATTTTATGTTTATTAATTCCTTTTCTTCTTTAATTTCGTCATTTTGTGGTGTCTCTGCAGTTTAAGTTTTAATTCCCCTACCTTATTTTGCAATTTATTGATTTGTTTATTTTTATTCTTATTTCTTTTACTAGTATAGGCAATAGTTAATCCTCTTGTATAGGCTTTCATAGTATCCCATATATTTTGTGTAGTTGTATCTTTATTCCAATTTTCTTTTAAGAAGAAAGTTAATTCTTTCTCCATACAGTGTTTAAATTCTTTTTCTTTTATTATCTTCTGATTCATCATCCTTCTTCTTACCTTTTTTATCCCTCTTATTACAATTGATATGGGATTGTGGTCCGCCCATGTGTTTGGTTCAATTTCTACACTTTCTATTTTTATATTTGGTTCTATATTGGTCCAGATCATATCGAACCTGGACCAAGATTTATGTGGGCTTGAGAAGTATGTAAATTGATTTTGTTTCTGGTGTCTTTCCCTCCATATATCGTTTATTTTAAATTCATTTGCCATATCAAAAAAAAAATTGGTAGAATTTTTCTTTCAGAATTTTTCTTACTTCCCGATTTATAATCTTTTTTAGCATCTACTACTGCATTGAAGTCTCCAATTATGCATATATTTTCTCTCTCTAATTTAATAATTTGTTGATATAGTGTTGCATAGTATTCTTTTTGTCCACTATTTGGGGTGTAAATGACCACAAGTAATATTTTTGTTTTATCAATGGTAATTTCTACTATAAGTATTCTTCCTTCTATATCTATATATATTTGCTTAGGGCTTAACCAATTTTTTATATATAATGCTATACCCCTTTTTTTGAATCAGCTAGGGATGCAAAGAGTTTACCTATTTTGGGTTGTTCTAATAATTTAGGGAAAAAATAAGGATAGAAATGATGGAAGAAGCAGACCAATTTATTGAAAGATATTTAGAAAAAGATGGAGAGAGTTGCGCGGAGGGAGAGTGACAAAGTCAGGAAGAAAAAGAAATGGTAGAAGACATAGAATGAATGAAAAGACAAGAGAGAGAAGGAGATAGGACGACAAAGCCAAAAGAAATAAGAAGTACGAGAGTAACAAGAGCAACGAGTAGACAATAAAATGCAAAATCAAATCAAAATATTCTCCGTAAACATAAATGGAATTAACTCACTAATAAAAAGAAGGCAAATATTTAACAGGCTACAAAAACAAGAATCAGATATCACATGTATTCAGGAAGTTCATATTAAAAAAGAAGATTACAAATTATTAGTACCCTGTTCATTTTTAATATTTAGGTAATTTCCCTTAAATTCTAGTGATCATATTTATTCCATATTTCTCATATTGTCATTGTTTTATCCACATTATTCCAAACAATTCAACAATATTAATATTTCTAAAAAAAACAAAAGGAAGAAAAGAATCTTTGAATTTCTAACCAGATAGTTATATTAATTGTACATAATCATAATATATCTTTTCATTTACTAATCATCAAAATTCTTTCTAAATTATTCAATTACAAAAATAATACATTTTTCCCCTTTGAGATTTTTCATTTGAACAAATTTCATATGAAAGAAATAAATTGAAAAAAATAAAAAGAAATACACAATCATGACATATCTTTTGAGCTCTAATATTCATATTTATCATTCATACTTCTCATATTAATTAACTTTGTTTTATCTAGAATATCAAATCTTTTAATTTGTTAAGCAATATTAATCTGTATATAAAGGAACAGAATTTTTTTTGACTCTTAATAAGATAATAATTTTAAATATAAAGAAAAAACATTTCCATAATATTCCAATGTCACCATCCATTCCCTTTTAGTTTCTCAACTATTTCATTTTTGCATATATATTTCCTTCACCCCATCTGCTTAAATTCTTTTTGTTTTTCTTTTAATTTTATACCAATAAGTTCTCTTTCCCAACGCTCTTTTCCTCTCTCTTAATTTTACTTTCTGTATATATCTAATTTTCTCCATTCCTTTTCCATTTTATGTATCTCAAAATCCTTATCATCAATCTGAACATAATTATTCTTAATATCATCTCTGTTATCATTATCACTGTTGTCTTTATCTCTACTTTCACTGTTAAGTCCAGTGGAATCAATGTCATTAACATAATCATTAATCAGCATTGCATTTTCAATATTATTTCCTTTTTCATCATCATTTATGTTTTCATCGTTCTTCTTTTCTTCTTCTGTTCTCTTATCCATTTTTTCTGTTTGCACTTCATTTTTCCCTGTCTCAAATGCTCCAAATACAGATCTTCTAAAGTTTTCAAAAAGGTCCTTCATAAACTCAGCCAATTCTTCATAATCAATTCTCTCCATCTTTAAAGTCTCAATTCTCAGTTCTTAAATCCAAGCTTAAATAGGTTCAATCTTTAATCAAAGTTCGTTCAAAGGTACCACCAGTTCTCAATAATCACTAATCTCCATATCTCAAAGTCAGAATTCAATATTTTCAACAATCTGTTCAGCTGCTAACAATATGTTCCACAGCCCTTTATAATTTGCAGATTTTTTTCCCTTTTACGGTGATTGAAAAAGACCAAATCCTTCTGTTCTTTGTTGTTAACATCTGTTCATGCTTTTCCTTATCCAGACCAGTCAAAACATTTTCTTTCAGACACTCTGTTTATATTCATTCTTATCCAAGTCCCACTTTCTTTCAAAGAGTAGCAGTTCAGAAAAGATTTCTTTGTTCTTTGTTCAAGGCCACTGCTGTCTAAACACCATGAAAGTATTTCCACAACAACAGTTCTTCCAACCACCAGATGGCACTCTCCAGTCAAATTTCTTTTCTCTGTCCTATTAAAGTTTTCCGTTTTCAATCAGTTCCAATTTTCCAATTATTCCTTCCAAGTTTAATTCCCAAATTTCTTTCATCATTATCCAGTCTTTAAAACACGATTCTAAATCTTTGATAGTTGGGCTTTAGTTACAAGTCCCTTTAATTTTGTTCCACCATTGTATCCACATATTAACAGCCGCTTCCTGATTTCCGGTCCTTTTATTCCCTTTTTGAATTAGAACGTTTCTTTTAATATTTTCTTTAGGCAATGTGACTCACCAGCCTCCGTCTTCTTCAGCTTCTCCAGCACATAATTCAAAATTTTCCTTCCCAGATGACTCCAATCGCGATTTCAAATCCTTGCAGATGTAGCTGCCATGGCTAAGGATGACATTTTGAATTCATCATCTTCGTACGCCGCCGGTTGAGGAGACAAAGCCGGCTCCCTGGGGGGGTTTGCAGCCCCCCCAGTCCGCTGGCAGGTGCTCCTCTTCTTCCTCACCCCTCCTGGGTGGTTCTGACCCAATCCTGATCGGATTGGGTCCCTGGGCAGCACAGATTCGGGGCTTTCCCACAGGACACGGGGAAAGCTCCATACCGCCACAGCGCTGGCCACGCCTTCTCTCGGGCATTCCCATTCTTGACTGATTTTACAAGTATGGGCTGTATTAAAAGCTAGCCTGCCTTAATTTATTGGGAACAACCACTCTGCTTAATGGAGTCTCATGCTTGTAGAAACTGCTATTTTGGATGCCAGAAATTCAAGCTAGTTTCAGAAAAATCTGAGGAACAAAAGACATTATTGTTTATGTATTCTGGACAAATCAATATGTGCTTCATTGCTTATTATGTCAGCCAGGTGCTATAGGATGCATTTAGTAAAATGGGAATCCCATAATATCTTATTGTTCTCATAAGGAACATATACACAGGACCAGGAAATTATAGTCCAGATAAAACATGTGATAACAATCAGTGAAGTAGTGAAATCCAAAACTGATGTCATTTCCTCTCACAAATAGTACCAGCCCTCTTGATTTATCCAGGAGAAATTCAATTCCTGTGACCAGTTTAATACATCTTAATATATTGGAGACTACAAAGGATTACCTGGGAGGTCATTTGATTAATAAGCCCTCCATTCAGCCTAGAGACCACCTCTCCGTGAACCACACTTTTGGGACACCTTTTGATCAGTCACATCCTAAATTCACATGTTTCAACTTAACAACTATCTTCACTCACCCCACAGTGCATGTATTCATCTCTATAGAGCATGGGTGTCAAACTCGTGGCATCACGTTGCCATCACATGTTTTGTGGTGTTTTTCCCTTTGCAGAGCTGGGGTGGGCGTGGCCTGCACATGATGCATCGGGCCCGTGGGCTGCCAGTTTGACACCCTTGCTATAGAGTAATATAAATGGGCTTTGTACAGAGTCCAATTTCAACTTCATTCTTTTCAAGTCCAAGACTAGTTGAGGCACAAACTATCTTGGAAGACTCCAACCTAAACATATCCCAGAGAACCATAACCTGCAACATATTTGCGACCCGTCAGCACCAGTGGTGGGTTCCTGCCGGAGCTGTCCGGTGCGTAGCTCCAGTAGGGAGTGGCCTACTGGAGCAATCTTTGCCGGTCTGTCGTGCGCGTCGCCATCTTTTTCTGAGAATTTTTGGGCAATTTTGCTTCTGCGCATGCGTGAAAGCAAAATCTCACGACGGGGCGCACGTTTGTAGCGAGCACGTGCGCGCCTGAAATGTGCTTACTGGCATCAGTAAGCGAGCAACCCTTAGAGCCGAGGTAGCGCAGTGGTTAAAAACAGCACTGCAACCTACTTCAGTTGATTGCTAGTTCAGCACTTCAGCTGTTCAAATCTCACCAGGCTCAAGGTTGACTCAGCCTTCCATCCTTCTGAGGTCGGTAAAATGAGGACCCAGATTGTTGGGGGCAATATGCTGAACTCTGTAAACCGCTTAGAGAGGGCTGTAAAGCACTATGAAGTGGTATATAAGTCTAAGTGCTATTGCTATTGCTAACCCGCCCCTGCCCAGCACCCATTTTGCAACTCTTTGCAGGGGAAAAAGCAGAGAACTTTTTCTTTAATCTACAGGAATTTCTTTTATTTGGAACAATTGTCGGACTGGCTAAGTCAGACCCGTGCGTTAATGACTTCAAGACACTTTCAAAAGTAAGGACTTCAGCTTTTAATCACGCTACAGATATGAACTCAGACCATGCCGAGCCCATTCAGGTCAAAGTCAGTTCTGAGATCATCCTCCTCTCAGTGCTATTTATGCAAATCCTGACCATTCCCTCCCCCCCAAACCACCATCCGGTGCTGTGAAGCCCTCCCCTCTCAGCTGGTCATGGCTTAGATTGTCTCTTTCCGGTTGCAGTTTTACTGTGCTTGGCTTTCTCGGCGTCTCATGTAACAGGACGTTAATCACCAGCGTCAGGCATTGAACTGCTGAGAAGAGATTGTTGTGCTGGCAACCATCGATCCCCCGGTCCAGTGTCTCTCCCTCCCACCAAGGTGCATATATCGAGCCTTGGCATGACAGGCGGCTCCTCTCTACCAGTGGTCCACCTGCAGGGGGTAAAGCAAAAGGGTTAGCAACATTCGAATAATCCTGATTGGGACTTGGTTTGTGTGGATATTTTCGATGAAATCGCCTTAATAATCATTCAGCTTGTATGTCATGCGCAGCCACCCAGGTAGCCTCCGTAATCGGATATCCTTTCCAATACACCAGATATTGGAGGTTGCCTCGAAATAGTCTGAAATCAAGGACTTCAGCTACCTCGTAATGGTCCCCATATATATGGGACCAGGGGTTGTTGGTAGGTCTCGAGTTACTTCTACAGGTTTAAGGAGACTAATGTGAAAAACGGGATGCACCTTCCCTAATAAGGGTGGTAATTTCAATGCTACCATTACAGGATTAATCACCTGAGTGATTGGGAATGGGCCGAGATACTTAGGACCTAATTTTTTTACTAGATATTCGAAGTTTTAGATATTTAGTTGATAAATACACCCTATCCCCGATCTGGAATGGTTTATGATCCCTTCGGCTTTTATCCGCATATTTTTTGTATTCCTCGGCCGCTTGTCTTAAAGCTACTTTCACTTGTGCCCACTCTTCTCGAATCTTGTCAGCCCATTCCTTTGGGGTTTTGGAGCATTGGGGGTTCATAGCTAACTCTGGAATGGCGGGGAATTCCATTCCATATACTACCTGGAAAGGCATGAGACCAGTACTACGATGTACAGCATTATTATATGCTACTTCAACAAAAGGTATCAAGCTAGACTAGTCTGTTTGCTGGTACAACACATAACATCTTAAGTAGCATTCTATCATAGCATTAGCTCTCTCCGCAGCTCCATTAGTGCTAGGATGGAATGCTGAGCTCAATCCCTGCGAGGAGCCTATTAGTTGTACAAATTCTCGCCAAAACTTGGCAGTGAATTGTACTCCTCTATCCGAGATTATTCGTCATGGTACTCCATGTAACCGGTATATATGTTGTAAAAACATTTTCGCCAACCGTTTGGCTGATGGTATACCAATACATGGGATGAAATGTGCTTGTTTTGAGAATAAATCTATCACTGTCCATATTACAGTATGCTCATTGCTGTCTGGGAGGTCGACTATAAAGTCCATCCCAATCTCCTCCCATGGCCTACTGGGATCAGCTACCGGTTGCAACAATCCTAACGGCCTACCAGGCCGTGGTTTGTTCACTGTACAAACAAGACAGCTTTGTACATAGGCCTCAACTTCTGTCCTCATCCGTGGCCACCAAAACTGCCGTCTGGTAAGATGTAATGTTTTTAAGAATCCAAAATGGCTGGCCGGCTTAACATCATGGCACCTTCTTAACACTGAGGCACGAAGGGTTATAGGCACATATAATTTATCTCCCTTCCAGGCTAGGCCATCCGTGTCAGTCAATACACTTGGGTGTTCAGCTAGCCAAGGGTCTGTTGCTAATGCTTTCCTTAAGTTATCGTGCCATGGGTTTAAGAGATTTCCCTCTACTCCCCTTCCCACTTGTTGACATGGGGTTATCATGGCTTGTATTACATCTTCCCTTTTACTGTTAATATTGTGGAAGGTGAGATAAGGCATTGGCCATGAAGTTCTTACCAGCTGGGACATATTTCAATTTGAACTTGAATCGTTTGAAATATTGAGCCCACCACACCTGTTTCAGGGACAGTTTTCTGGGTGTTTGGAGGGCTTCTAGGTTTTTGTGGTCCGTCCACACCTCAAATGGTTGCCGTGCACCTTCCAGCAGGTGCCGCCATGTGAGCAGGGCCCAACGGACCGCAAAAGCCTCTTTTTCCCAAATCGCCCAACCACGCTCTGTGGGCGTAAGCTTCTGGGATGTATAAGCACAAGGTTGAAGTTTACCCTGCCTATTCTTCTGCAACAAAATAGCCCCCACCACTACATCACTTGCGTCTGCCTGTACTATAAAAGGTACAGGACATTTCAGTATAGGCTCACACGCAAAGAGTGTTTTCAGAGCCTCAAATTCACGCTAACACTCCATCATCCACTTTAGAGCTTGGCCTGGTCATGGTTTGGTTGTTGTGGGTTTAGTGCATAACAAATCAGTTAGGGGCAAAGCCACCTGTACAAAGGATGGAATGAACTGTCTATAGAAATTTGCAAAACCAAGGAAACTTTGCAGAAAGCTGACTTTCTGTCAGACTGGCTAAGTCAGACCCGTGCGTTAATGACTTCAAGACACTTTCAAAAGTAAGGACTTCAGCTTTTAATCATGCTACAGATAAGAACTCAGACCATGCTGAGCCCATTCAGGTCAGAGTCAGCTATGAGATCATCCTCCTCTCAGTGCTATTTATGCAAATCCTGACCATTCCCTCCCCCCCAAACCACCATCCGGTGCTGTGAAGCCCTCCCCTCTCAGCTGGTCATGGCTTAGATTGTCTCTTTCCGGTTGCAGCTTTACTGTGCTTGGCTTTCTCGGCGTCTCATGTAACAGGACATTAATCACCGGCGTCAGGCATTGAACTGCTGAGAAGAGATTGTTGTGCTGGCAACCATCAATCCCCCGGTCCAGTGTCTCTCCCTCCCACCAAGGTGCATATGTCGAGCCTTGGCACAACAACAATAATATCTGGAAATATAAAGACATCAGCCTCACAACCAAATGCATATTAGTTAAGACAATAATTTTTCCAATTGCTATTTATGTCTGTGAAACTTGTACTCTGAAAAAGGCAGATAGGGTACGGGTAGATGTCTTTGAACTGTGGTGCTGGAGATGACTATTATGCCTCCCATGGACTGCAAAAATAGCAAAGAAGTCTTAGAGTAAACCTCACCAAAAATATAACTTGGAGCCAAGATTGCCAAACAGAGGCTGTCATACATTTGTAATGTCATGAGAGCTGGCTCAGTTGAAAAGTCAATCATGCTAGGAGTGATCAGTGGAAAAAGAAGAAGGGGCTGCCCTAGTACCCGCTGGGTGGACACTATAAAAGATGACCCTGGGATGACCGTGATAGATCTGTGAGACAGAGGGGCATAGATAGACCCATAGAATGGCCGAGGATCAGGTACGACTGAATGGCTGATGACGACGACAGAACAAACAAGTGTACAGAAAAGGAGTTTAGAAATTAAGTCTTTAGACAAGTCTATTTGAAAAAATGGCGGATTGATCTTTTGGTCATTCACTTCTCCCTGGCTTAAGAGGGTTAATAGCACAGACTAAGTAGATGTCTAAATAGAGTGTCAAATTGTTGGTTTTGGGAATTGTGGAAGTAGAACAAGCAACAAAGGTAGCAAATCTGAACACATTTTTATATATTTTAATTCATAATAATGAATTATGAATTAAATATTGTGGAGAGGGAGGCATCGGGTATCCATATGTACAAACTTCTTGGAAAAGGAAAGAATGGGGACTACTCTAGTGAGAAAGGAATAAACCCTGAATAAAACAGGCAACTCTGAAAAACCCATCTTCATAGAGGCCAGTCAAAACTGATTTCTTTGCATATTTCTTCGTCTTCAATTCCAGACCATCTTAAGGAAAAAGATCCATCCATGTTTGATGAACAGATGGTATATTTGGTACAACAGGGAACAAAACCAGCAAAATCCAATAATTTTATATAATTTGTCTACATTCAATCACTCACAGACTTTATTCCTCTGCAGAGAAGGCTTCATCTGTTAGAACAGCACAAATTATGCGGGAAGAGGAAATTTATGTGGCAGGAGAATAAGTTGTGGCAATGACGAGAAAAGCTCAAGATCAACCCCCAGTCAATAAGAAAGACAATTTGCTGTACTTTCTCCCACTGCCTCCCCTCAGAACAAAAAGATGAGAAGACTATACTCCCCCCCCAATGTTGAATTACAACTTTCAACAACCCTTGGCAGGGGTGACCTCAAGGGAGGGTGGGGTTAAAAAAGGCAAGATGCTAGCAGAGCCTATGCTGAAGTCTGTGCGATTATCAGAATGTGTGATCATAAACATCATCTTTACTGTTTTCACACCAAACACCATTGTGGATGCCCCTGCTACGCATCATGCCCTCTAAGGTGGATTTCTGAGTCTCAGCAAGGCCTCACCTGGCAGATTTCATGTCCTCCACTATGATTAAGAGTTAGAATAATGGGATGAATATCCCCAAAAGGAAGCAGCTCTGTTGTTCATCTTAGCAAATGGAGTAAGGCAGAATTAGGCATGCTGGCATGAAAGAAATGATAGCCACCGGTTTTTTAATTTATTAACTTACTTATTAACTTATTAACTTATTAACTTATTAACTTATTAACTTACTAATTTACTAATTTACTAATTTACTAATTTACTAATTTACTAATGTATTAAGTTATTAAGTTATTAAGTTATTAATTAATTCTACCCATCAACTATCTGAAGTGACTCTGGTTTTGTTCCTGCTTCTTCATTATCCCAAGAGACGATCAAAATCAGAAGTTCAAATTTCACCTCAGCTTTTTATATATCCGTGAGGGTGAACCTATGGCACGCGTGCCAGAGGTGGCACGCAGAGCCCACTCTGTGGGCATGTGCACTGGCCAGCTGATCTTCAGGTTTTCAGTGCTCTGGAGCACCTTTCGCTTTGTGCACTTGGTGCCAAAAAAGTTCACCATCACTGTTATATACACTTATCTCTGCTTTCCCACCTCAGAGAGTTATCAAAAAACCCTCTACAAACCAGAATAAAACAATGTCCAATAATATTTCACATAAATAGTAGAAGTATTGAATACAATATAAACATTCAAGTATCAACAAACTGAACATCTGACTCTGGAATAGAGGGGGAGAAAGAGGAAGGGCGTCCATTTCTGGCAGCATCACAGGAAGAAGATGGTCCTGACTTTACATCTAATGGAAAAGCTCCTGGAGGAAGGTCTCCACCAATCTTTACTTCTTCAAATGAATATAGGCAGGCAATCATGAGAACTCAATGTACCACTGTCAAGAAATGAAAAAAGACTCATCAAAGAAACTCAGATTGGAAAGTGCTTCATAATAATTGCTGATCGTTACAAAATGTTGGATCTTGCAAAGTATAATTATTTCTAACTCCAAATTAGAGTGGTAATATTCTACTAGAATGACCTAGTATGACAGGTGCAGTTAATCAGGGTCTAAAAGTGATGGCAACAGTAGGCAAACCAAAAAAATACATGTAATTGGATGCTTATTAGCTCCTTTGTCAATGTTCCCACTTACTGAAAGCAAAACACTCTTCGTGTCATTTCCCTTTTCCTAGTTTTGTACCAATCAAAACAAACATATAGATCTGAAACCAGAAGTATTTTTGTTGGGCATAATGCCGGAGGGTTGTTGTTGTTGTTGTTGTTGTTGTTGTTGTTGTTGTTGTTGTTGTTGTTGTTGTTGTTGTTGTTGTTGTTGTTGTTGTTCTTCTTCTTCTTCTTCTTCTTCTTCTTCTTCTTCTTCTTCTTCTTCTTCTTCTTCTTCTTCTTCTTCTTCTTCTTCTTCTTCTTCTTCTTCTTATTATTATTATTATTATTATTATTATTGAGATTTATATACTGCCTCATAGTGCAAGCGCGCTCTAAGCGGTTTACACCAGTAAGCAATGTATATTTATATTGCCCCCAACAATCTGGGTCCTCATTTTACCTACCTCGGAAGGATGGAAGGCTGAGTCAACCTTGAGCCCGTGAGATTTGAACAGCTGAACTGCTATGTTATGATAAAGGGACCACATATTTAGCTTTGCATATACTGACAGCAACAAGGATTATATTCGCAAAATATTGGAAAAATGAAATATCCCACCAGATGAGGATATAATTCGGAAAATCTTAGATTGTGCTGAAATGGACAGACTAACTTTAAAAATGAAAGATAAAGAAGGCACAGAATATTACTTGATATGGAATAGACTTTAGAGTGGTTAGAGATAAGAGGTAGAAATTAGAGGAAGAAAGACTATGAATGTATGTATTAAATACAAAGATGGTTTATAACTATAATTATGCCAATATACTTAACAAAAGTATAAATAATCTAATATAAAAAGAAACTTCATCAAAACTATTTGGTTATATTATTACTATTGTTATCAATATATGTGTTAATATTTTTACTGTCTTTTCATTGTTCTTTTTTTTTGTAAATGGTATACCCTGACAATACACTGTATTCAAAATGTTTATGAATAAAATTAGAAAAAATTAAAAAAAACACAAAGTGAGAGTTCCCAAGAGGTGCACCGAAAGAACTTTCCACTCAGCCCCCTGGTTGTCTCCCATTCCTAAATGGTGATACTCAGAGGTGATCAAATCCTGATGTCTCTGCTAAAGAAGAGGAACAGAGAGGTGATCAATTCATTATTGGAAATATCCTATTCTCTCCATGATTAAAAGTCATCCTTTCTTACCAAGTTAATGTACTTCTGTTGCTGTCTGAACATCTCCCACTCCCAATTCATGGAGATAAGCTTCCTGCCAGTCCTGCCCATATTCCTTCAGGCGGCTGTAGAAAGAGAAAGGAGAAGAGGATTGATGGCAGTGAGAACATCTTCACCAGGCAATCCTTTCTGTGCTCTTTCTGGCTGCAATCTTTTCTGGAAAAGTCAATGCCCAAGAGGAGCCTCCCTCAGCTGGGAACTTACTGCAATATATCTGCAAAAGCTGTGAGGATGGGCTTGCACTCGTAGTGAACATCATGCTTGGCACACAGAGATTTCACCAGAGGAGCCACCTTGTAGTAATTGTGTCGAGGCATGGTGGGGAAAAGGCTGCAAGAAGAAAAGAGGGTGTCAGGTGACTATCTCAGAACTTTTGCTAGATCCAAAACATGGCAGCCCTGCTTAACCCTGTGTGATGTATGATTGCCCTGAAGGTCTCCCCCTCCCCCCCACACTTCTATGGCCTTGCTTCTTCTCTAGCTCATACTCACTGATGCTCAATCTGGAAGTTCAGGTGCCCAGTGAACCAGTCATTGAACCAGGAATGGTCAACATTACATGTTGATGAGAGCTAAGGGAGAAAGAGACAGCTGAAGCCCTCCAATTGGCCCTTTTCTTTTCAGCCATTGGTGCTTCCTATCATAGGGAGACTCTGTAACAAGAAACTCTTATTCTTGGCTTGTGGGTCTGGACTTCTGTTTCATTTCTCTTTGTTCGTTCTGGGTTTTCTAAACATTTGAATGTAAACGTTTGACTCAGGCTAGCTTTAATAGACAATGTACCTTGTACAGTAACCTTGTGCCTAAGAGACTGGCACTGAAATCTTACACATCAGACATGCACAATTTGAGGGTCCAAGAACAATTGTTATCTTAATTTGATAGAAGAAAAGGAGAAAAGGAAAAGAACGTTTTAAAATGTAAGACTGGAAAGTAGCCATTTATCTTTAGCTTTAAGTACAGTAAATAGAAATGAAAGTGAGAGCCAGTTTGATGTAGTGGTTAAGGCATCAGACTAGAAACTGGAAGACTGTGAGTTCTAGTCCTGCTTTAGCCACAAAACCAGCTGGATGATCTTGGGCCAGTCTTTTTCTAGGAAGCAGGCAAGAGCAAACTACCTTAAAAAAAAAACCTTATCAAGAAAACTGTGGGGTCTTATCCAAGCAGTTTCCAGGAGTAAAAAATTACACAAAGGTACACGTGCACACACAGACACAGACACACAAATGGAATGAAATAATTATTTTGATACCTGCCTACAGGTTTTGAGATGGCATATCCAGCACAGCATTCAGATACCAAGTGTGAATATCAGCCCATTCAAAAATGTTGACAACTGTACTCTCCATTTCCACCTAACAAGTCTGTTGACCACTAAGGCAAATGGTGACAGATAGATGAGGAGAAGGTTTTCACCTTAATTAAAGAAGGGCGCTCTCTCTCTCTCTCTCTCTCTCTCTCTCTCTCTCTCTCTCTCTCTCTCTCTCTCTCTCTCTCTCTCTCTCTCTCTCTCTCTCCCTCTCTCCCTCCCTCCCTCCCTCCCTCCCTCCCTCCTGAAGGTGTAGTTCAGATAGAAGTCAGGCTTTGTTTTTCTATAAATTGAACTTTGAACTGCTTGCATTTATTGATAGCTGAGCTGAGGTTATACTGTACGCTACATCCAAGACAATAGTACTGTGAACAGTTTTTAATTGGAGCTGTCTGCTATTTATTATTTTGCATAAGCTCAGCACATCCATTAAAATGGACCTTGTTCAACTCAAATCTCCAACAATGTGAATCCCTGCTATATATGCCTATCTGCCAATCCGTATGTCATGCCCTAGGCCAGTGATGGTGAACTGTTTTTGGCTCAGGTGCCAAAACCAGGAGAGAAAAACAGTTCGGAAATGAACTTCTGGTTGGCCCGTTGGCCCGTTTTTCGCCATCCCCAGGCTTCAGGAGGCTTTCCTGAACCCTGGGGACGGCAAAAAACAGCCCAATGGCCCAACCAGAAGTTTATTTCCAAATGTTTGGTTGGCCTGTTGGGCCGTTTTTCGCCGTCCCCAGGGTTCAGGGGGCTTTCCTAAAACCTGGGGAGAGCGAAAATGGCCGAAAAGGCCGAAAATCAGCTGGCCAGCGCACGCATGTGCGCTGGAAGCTGACATAGGGCAATGCCTTGCAGGCCTTCAGATATGGCTCAGCGTGCCACCTGTGGCACGCGTGCCATAGGTTCGCCATCACTGCCCTAGGCATATAATTTGTGTGTATACAGTTGTCATTCTCTGGCACCATCTAGTGGCTGTATTGTTTGGAAGCTGACCCTACCCTTTAAGGGTCATCTACCCATCAATCCTCACTCCAAAAACAAGTGCATCCTGGGAAGCCAGACTTTAGCATGGAGAGGAAACAGAAGCACCAGGAAGAAACCGCCTAATCTGTGACACACATTCATCTGAGGACAAAAATCCACATCCCATACACACAGCATTGCTGGTGAGATTTAGATTTATTTGTATTTGTTAATTGTTATGCTCACCAGCAACTCAGCACTGCTTATTTTGTATTTGCGTTCTTATTGTCTGTATTTCTATTTTTACCAGTTTCACTCATCCGGTTCCTTTAATAAAGCAACCAAATCTACGCACATAGTTTGTTTTATTGGAGGATAGGTGGGTTTAGCTGCAAACAGAGTAACGTGTAGCAAGAACAGAACAACATAGAAAAACTTAAGTTCTTGTTCTTTCCCAAATGTTATGACTAGAATATTTTAGTGGTGTATGAAAGCCCTCTGTTCAATGTCTATGTGCCCCAAAGCACGAATGGATTAAGTGGAAGAAAGATAGTGAAAGAGCAGAAAATGGAAATGTTCTTACCTGGGAAGAGACCCAGTCCAGATTCTGGTCATAACTGATGTTCATTGGAAGGTGATTCATTTGAGAGACCCAGATAAACCATGTTCCTTCTAGGAACCTGTGGAAATAAGTAATTTTGAAAAATGAAATAATTAGATTTTTTAAACAATTTTTTTCATTGTCTTTATCATCATTACAATTGTTATCGTCTTTGCTGACAAAACTCTCTTATCTTCTGATTTGATCTATTGATTTTGCTCTTACAAGTCCACCACTTTTTTCAGTGTTTGTCTTCCAATGGAAGGCAAGTAACTAAAGGTGAGGGAATAACTTATTGTATCTGTTCCCCAGGAAGGTATTTATTTAATTATACTTCAAATGTCCAAGGCCTTCCAATGCACAAAGAACCATAATTCCCATGGATAACAGCACCATGGGAATCCTGATGTCAGAGAACATCACATCCCTTCACCAGTTATAGTCTTCTATTACTGTTATATTTCAATTCAAGATGGAGAACTTGCCCAATACTCCTTGCTCCTATTTTCCTCACAACTACCTTAGGATCAGGCGTGGATTCTAATGTACCTCACTGCCGGTCTGCTTCCTCCCGCGCCACGTGGCCGCGCCTTGTGGGTGCGCGTGCACTTCACACGCACACCCATATGCATGAGCAGTGCAAAAAAATCCAAAAACATTTTTAAAAAGCCCAAAACAAGATGGCGACACATGCGCAGTGCCAGAAACTCGGCTTCTGTGCATGTTGAGAAGAAAAAAAAACCTGGAAAAAAATCCCTCCCCCAAAAAAATTCCCAAAAAAAGATGGCTGCGCCACGGACCGCACCAACCAATCCGGTTCCATGACGCCATCGTGATATCACCAGCAGTTTGCTACTGGTTCAGGTGAACTGGGAGGAACCCACCTCTGCTTAGGAGGTATGTTGGACTGAGAGTTTGTGACCGGTCCTGGCCAGCTTGCATGCCTAAGGCAGGCCTGGAACTTCCTTTTGTGTTCCAGGCCAAAACCTTCACTACTGCCCCAAACTGGCTCCTTGTTGACATATTGTCTATGGATCACCGTTTTGCTGGTGCCAAAAAGCAGGTTTTTAAGAAAGAAAGAAAGAGAATATAAAGTCTCCTCTAGGTAATCTTGACTCCTGATGACTCCGTGAGCATAAAGGTGCTCTGGAGGGTGAGGGAATACAGACATAGTTTCCCACTGCCTTATTCTGAAACACTTTTTGAAACACTTTAGAAACTTTAAAAAAAACCTTTCTACTCTAGTATTCAGGCATGGTATTTCTTGGCAGTCTCTCATGTAAATATTAATTGGGTTTGGCCCTCATAAGTTTCTGCCTTCTGCTGTGATTGGTGTTGTATTAAGATATTGTAGTGTCAAGGTCATATATGTAATATATTGCATATCTGATCAAGGACCTAACCATTTTTTCTTGTGATTCATGATTCAGACATTGTAGCAGTTGCCCTTCTTCAGACTGGCAAGATCATGGAGGACATGAAGCACCACACATAAAATCTCCCTCGTTCCAAGCACACATTTTGTACATCAATTATATGCACAGGGAGCAGCAGTGCAGTTGAGAATTCTCTACAGTTCTTACCTGCTAAGCCAGTAATATGCCATGAAGGTCTTGAATCCCATTAAAGGAATGAACATGAGGCACATACGGAAATTGTAGAATAAAATAAGAGTAAGATCCTGGCCAAAAAAAAGAGAGGAGAGAGTAAAAAGGATGGGAAAATGTAGCTTCTGTCAGCTTCTTAATTGCTTTATGCAAATAGGTTGGTTTTAAAATACATTATGTTGTATGATTCAGATCACTTAGCTCAGGGGTGTCAAACTCAAGGCCCGCGGGCCGGATTCAGCCCATGGGGTGCTTAGATCTGGCCCATGGGGCTGCCCTGGAAACAGAGAAGGACTGGCCCATGGTGCATCTGCCAGTGAAATTGGAGCTCAGGAGGGCTGCAGGCGGCCCTCCCAAGCTATGTTTTCGCTGGCAGAGGGTTGCAAAAGGCCATCGCAGCCAAAAATAGAGCTTGCGTGGGTGGTACAGGCCATTTCAAGTTCCGTTTTTGCTGGCACAGGGTTGCAGGAGGCCATTGCAGCCGAAAACAGAGCTCGGAAGCCTGTTTTCCATGGCAGAGCTCTCGGGCCACCACAGGCACCCCCGACATGAGTGATGTCAAGCTGGCCATGCCCACCCTGGCCACAATCCACGCCCCCCCGAAGGTCAAACACAATCCTGATGCAGCCCTCAATGAAGTCGAGTTTAACACCCCTGACTTAGCTTAACAAATAGGGAAACACCTTGCTGAAAGATCATATTTAAGTCATTGCATTGTAACATAGCACAACAGCAGAACAATTCATTGGTCAGTTCTGTCCTGGAATGAATAGTACAAATGCAGTGATCTATGACAATTGGGTGCAGTAGCCTGGCCACACCTGCTTCATGCCACCACCACCCTCGACTGCCCCTTCCCCAGTGCTCATCCCCTGTGACTTGTCCCCTTTTGCTCCTCTCTCCCGCCACCCAGGCAATTTGCTGAGGGACAAATTGCCACGGCCAATTCACCACACGGGACAGTTAGCCATACATCCTGGTGGCCAATCTGCATGTTGAGGGGTGGGTTAGGGTTAGGGTTAGGCTTTCCCATTGGACACTGCATGCAAAGAGAGCACCAGGTGGGGCAGGCAGCAGCCTCGGGAACAAACTATCTGCCCTCACAGCTGCTGCTTCTCCAGGTTTCAGCCTGGGGTGGGCTGCTATGTGTTCACCCGGTTTTGGGAGAACCCGTAGCTAACATTATGGCAGGTTCGGAGAACCTCCAAATCCCACCCCTGGCTGGCCCCGCCCACCCTGCCCCTCCCCTCCCAGGAGTCTCCATGCAGCCCATTTTGGATGCGAGGTAAGTGCAGGGCCAGCGTGGAGGCTCGGGGAGGGGGAAAAACAGGCCTCCTGGAAGTTCTGGAAGGCCGGAAACGGGCCCATTTCCAGCCTCCGGAGGGCCTCTGGAGCCTGGGTGAGGCAGTTTTCACCCTCCCAGAGGCTTGAGGAAAGCCTCCAGAGCCTGAGGAAGGCAAAAACGCCCCCCAACCATGGTGCAGGAGGCCGACTAGGCCATACCCACCTTGGCCATGTCCACCCAGCAACTGGGCAGAGAACCCGTTGCTGAAATTTTTGAAGCCCACCCCTGGTGCTGTAGGCCCTGAATTGCATCCAGGAGAAGGCTGAGTGAGAACTGCAATAAAGCCTTCCCGCAGCCCCCCAGCATAATGCAGAGGGTCTCACAGGAGCATGTGCCCCCACTTGGCAGTACCAAATGACCCCGGCTGCAAGACAAGGCAGAGCTTAAGGCTACCATCCCTCCTTTGTGGGTTGGGATGTTCTTGCTATGGTGCAACAGCTGCTTCTGCAAAGAGGCACTAGGCCAGGGGGTCACTCGGAAGGTACGCACACCAGTGGTGGGTTGCTCCCAGTTTGGCCCGGTTCTAAGAACCAGTAGTACCGGTGGTGGAAGGCTCTGCCCACCTTCCTGGGACGCTTCTGTGCATGCGCAGAAGCGTCGTGAGTGCAAACCAGTAGTAAAGGGTTTTAGAACCCACTACTGATGCACACCCTTTCCAGGGAGGCTTGTCTGGAGTGAGAGGGGCTGTTACCAGTACTTCCATTGGTTTTCGGGGAGCCACCAGTGCCCACAAGTCCATGCCTCTTAAAATTGCCACAGGGGAGCAACACTCCTATAGAGCCCTCTCAATAACCCCCCCCCCACATTGAAGGGAGCCTCAAAATCAGCTCCCATAGAACCAGCTCAGATCTGAGCCAGGAAAAGGGGGGCTGGGACTCACTCCTTGCCCACCCAGCTGGTTTGGTGCAGGTGAATCAGGCATCACTCCAGAATTCAGTGCTCACAGCACTTTGTGGAGCAGGTTTTATAAAGCAGCATGGAGAGACAGCAGCGGTGTCGGGCAGAAAAAGCCAAGCAAGCTCCACGCCCTGCCTGCTCCTCCTTCATCTGGGTGGGTGCCCTCCTCCCCTGCAGCACAGTCCCTGGCCCCGCCCACTTGGCAAGCCATGCTAGCTTTTGCAAGCCAGTGCCTACCACAGAACCTGCCCAAATTCCCCCGCCTCCTCTCCCACACGAAGGGGGAGCTCCCTCTGGGTTCTCCTGACCCTTGTCCACAGCTAGGTGGTGCTCCTTTTCCTGAGCTCAGATCTGAGCTGGTTCTGATGGGAACTTGTTTTGAGGCTCCCTTCAATGGGGGGTTTCTTGGGCGGGGCTCAGGTGCTTTAGAGCAGTGTTGCTCCCCCATTCAGCATCTTTAAAAGACTTGGTCTCCTTTAAGAGCAGTGGTGGCTCCTCAAAAGCCAATGGAGGTTCTGGCAACAGTCCCTCTTGCTCCAGGCAAACCTCCTCAGAAATGTCACACACACACTGGGGGGGGGGGGCTTCTCCAGTTCCTGGCTTCACTGCATAAACAGCTGCCATACAGCAGAGTGGCCCAAGAAAGAGCTGTTTCTGATGGGAGCTGGTTTGGAGTGCATAGTAGAAATGTATACAGCTAAAATACTAATGCTACCTTGTGTCTCCAATGTCTGGAAAACATAGGAATGGCATCTCCATCATCAAGGCAATGCCTCATTCTTTTTAATGCATCTCCCTTTTGATGAGCAATGGTGATGCAATCACTGTTCCTGTTCCCAGATACATACTGCCCCATAACAGAAGGTATTGTGTCTGCATCTCCGTCAATTACTTACATTCCACAATTTCTTCCGAACAACATAGCGAAATATGTTTAACTGCGTAAAAGCAATGAATGTTATGGGGGCCAATACTGGAAAAAATGAAAGCAAGAATGCAAATATGTGTGAATCACTCAATATTATAAGCATTTCTGAGAGATCCTCCTTCCTCTCCTATTTCCTGCTGACTAATGAATTATTACTGCAGATTTCCTCTATCTGCTGGGCCATTCGCTCCATGTCATTGCCACACTTCATATATAGTGGATTACAATTCTAGTTTTTTGGGAGTTTTGGCCTCACATCTGGAGTGATTCATTGGGGGGGGGAAGCTGAATACTTTATCAATGCAATTTAGTCTTTGATCCCAGATATTCTCCTAAGACATTTTTCTCCTAAGATTCCACTGAGGCCCCAGATTGTTGGGGGCAATATGCTGAACTCTGTAAACTGCTTAGAGAGGGCTGTAAAGCACTATGAAGCGGTATATAAGTCTAAGTGCTATTGCTATTAATTGATTTAGCCAATTTCTATAATTGCTCCTCTCACAAAATGTGATTCTGAGTAGCTTACAAACATAGTAACAATTCAAACCATGTAACCATTCAAGAAACATTAAATATGAAAAAAAAATAAAAAAAATGAAAATCCACAAACCAGCAGAACAACTACCACTTAACCTCAGACAGCCCCTTTTAAGGCTCTCCATGGGATCCCCAAGGTTGATGGAAGAACTGATCCTGGTATTTCGAGCTGGACTAAATTTTTGGTGCAAAATGGCAGAAGTACTCACAGCTAAAATATTTGTGCTGGTGCTGGTAAGGCATGTATTTCTTTTTCTTTTTTCCAAGCTGTAACGAAAACACAGTTTAGTGAAGGACAAAATAAACCACTCTTCAGGATAGATGTCAACCCCGAAGCTGTTCTGGCTGTGGGAGTTTATCTTTTTCTGTAGTTCTATTAGGGGTTCTTTCACTTTGCTTTAGGCAGGAGAAGCTTGGAGCTGAGTGGGGGTGTTGGAACTAAAACAAACTAGTTATTCCTAGGTCAAGGACATTCCAACTGCCAGCTGGCTGGAGATGGAGGAAGGAGTTTCCAGGTAACCAGCCAGTGCCTGGATTGGATAATGTGATTTATTGTTTTGGGAGAAAATGAAGCTTTCGCTTTTATTTAGGTGGAAAGCCCGGGAAAGCTCAGAGTTGGCTTTCCACCAGTTGATGCCAAGATGATGTCTCCAGAATAAAAACTGTTCTGTTATGAAATGGGATCATTTCTTGGAACCCTGACAATAGACTTAATAGCCTCTCTTCTTCACAGTTCAGTTCAATAATTGTAAAAAGTGACTGGTTCTCTTCATTAAGGGCAGATTTTGTCCATGACTTTACATATGAAGTGATTTGATCTATCTCATCTGGGCAAAACTGAAAATAGAATAAGCAGCTTTATTAATCCTGGAGGGTGAAGAGTGCTTATTTGCAATACTAATTTTGGCATCATGAAAGTCATTCCTGTGAAATGGATTCTGTCTATAAATTTCTACATAGCTTGTTTCTGTGGCCTTAAATATGAAGTGACCTGATTGATCCCATCTGGACAAAAGTGGATACAGGGACAGGAAACTTTACTATGTCTAGTAGATGAAGAATGCAGTAGTATTTGCAATAATATTTTTGTGTTCCTGGAAGCTCATAAATATTGTGAATAACATAATAATACCATACAGATTAGAACAACCAAGTTCCCCCCCCCCAAGTGTTTTTGCATTTAGCAGGGAAATTTCAGACCGGGCAGCTTTAGGAAGTTTTTATTTGTCTTTTGAAAATCTGCAGCAAATGGCATAGCATATCTGTCAGGTAACACTCCCAACCAGAGGTGGGATTCAGCCGGTTCGGACAGGTTTGGCAGAAACGGATGTTAATTTTACATCTGGTTCACAGAACCGGTAGTTGCAAGGACTGGCTGACCCCGCCCACCCCGCTCCGCCCCTTCCAGGAGTCTCCACACAGCCCATTTTGGATTCCAGGTAAGTGCAAGGCCCACGCGGAGGCTCTGAGAGGGCGAAAAATGGACCTACCGGAAGTACCAGAAGTTCACAAATGGGCCCATTTCCGGCCTCCGGAAGACCTCTGGAGCCCAAGGGAGGCCGTTTTCACCCTCTCGGAGGATTGAGGAAAGCCTCCGGAGCCTGGGGAGGGTGAAAATCCCCCCTGCCATGGTGCAGTAGGCCACACCCCCATGGCCTACTGCACCATGACCCAACAACCAGGCAGAGAACCAGTTGCTAAAATTTTTCAGTCCCACCCCTGCTCCCAACCGGATATGACTCCGAGGCAGGCATTCCCTCAAAGTTCCATTTTATTAGAGATGTCATATTGGCACATCTGGAAAAACCAGAATCTGAAAGCCCCCCAGGTTTTCCCCACCCAAAGGAAAGTCAAGGTCTCTTCCCCTTCACCCATATGTCCATCACATGGTCCAATCAATCCACTGTCCCAACTGGAATTGTCTCCCAGTCATGCCTCTCCAGGTGCAGGCTGAACTTCCTTGACTCCCAGAGGAAAGAATGTTGTTGTGGCTATATATCTCTACCCACTCCATGCATTGTGGCAGCCCTGAAGATCTAAAGAGAAAGATGGCCTCCAGGGCTGACAATATCTACTGCACTATGTTGCTGAATTTTAGTGGTGAGAAACTGGAGGTTTGGGAAACTTCAAAAGAAAATGAGTAAAGGGAATCAGGCACTGCATGTAGATCACAAACCCCTGGCTACCTACAGTATGTCTGATTGCAAGATGTTCAGGCATTCTTAATTTTTTGAATAGGGTTACATAAACTGTACTCACCTCCACAGAGAGGGACTTCCCTAAGCTGAAGAGAAATGGGTGCATATTGAGATCAGGATCCTTCAGGAAACAGTTGGGTTTGGCATGATGTTGGTTATGCATGTCAGTCCACCAACCCTTTGGCAAACCCTGCATAGAAAATGTTGAAATGCATACATACATCCCAATCTTCATTTATTCTTTGGAAGAGCTATTACCATGTAAGTTATTACTGATCTAGTTGCTTTCCCCTTCCCCCATTTCCCCTCTCCCAATTGCTGGCACATTAGAAAAAAAAATAAATATAAAACTAACTGAGCAAATAGAGAAACTATGGAACCATTCTTTCAATTTTCAAGTATATTAGGCTAATGGGACAAAGGTCACAGTTAGTCAACATCTTCCGCTAATGATTCCAGCATGAAACTGCTATGTTAGAAATAATCAGGAAGATGGACCATAAAGACATCCAAATCTTTTCTCATTAGAGATGGTGAATTTATTTATTTATTTTATTTATTTATAAGAGTTCTTATAGGCCGCCCAATCCCGTGGGACTCAGGGCGGCTTACAACAGAGATTAGAACTATACAGTAAAATAACATCTAAAAACATTTTATTACAATTTAAAAACCATTCATACATGGGGGAATCGTCTCTTCACCCCGCCTGCCAGAAGAGCCATGTTTTTACTGCCTTGCGGAAGGCCAGTAGGGTGGGGATATTCCGGATCTCTGGTGGGAGTTGGTTCCAGAGAGATGGGGCTCCCACAGAGAAAGCCCTCCCCCGTGGGCCTGCCAACCGGCATTGTTTGGCTGACGGGACCCGGAGGAGGCCCACTCTGTGGGACCTAACTGGTCGAAGGGAGGTATGTGGCAGGATGCGGTCCCGAAGGTAACCTGGCCCTGAGCCATGTAGGGCTTTAAAGGTCAAAACCAACACCTTAAATTGCGACCGGAGACTAATGGGCAGCCAATGCAGCTGGCGGAGGATGGGTGTTACGTGGGTGTATCTCAGTACACCCACCACAGCTCGTGCAGCTGCATTCTGTACCAATTGTAGTCTCCGGATGCTCTTTGAGGGTAGCCCCATGTAGAGCGCGTTACAGTAGTCAAGCCGTGAGGTGACAAGGGCATGAGTGACTGTGAGCAAAGCCTCCCTCTCCAAGTAGGGTCGCAATTGGTGCACAAGACGGATCTGTGCAAAGGTCCCCCTAGCCACAGCTGAAAGATGTTGCTCCAATTTAAGCTGTGGGTCTAGGAGAACACCCAAATTGCGAACCTGTTCTGCGGGAGTCAATTTTTCTCCCCCGAGAACCAAGGAGGGACAGTCAACATAGTCCTTGGGGGGCAATATCCAGAGCCACTCAGTCTTGTCTGGGTTAAGCCTGAGTCTATTCACTCCTATCCAGACCCTCACATCGTCCAGGCAGCGGCACATTACATCAACTGCTTCACTGAACTGACACGGGGTGGAGATGTATAACTGGGTATCATCAGCATACTGCTGATACCTCACCCCGTGTCGTCGGATGATCTCACCCAGCGGTTTCATGTAAATGTTAAACAGAATGGGCGAGAGGACCGAGCCCTGTGGCACCCTGCAAACAAGGGGCCTAAGGGCTGATCTCTGCCCTCCTGTCAACACCGACTGCGTCCTGTCGGAGAGGTAGGAGGAGAACCACTGAAGAATGGTGCCCCCCACTCCCACCTCCCCAAGACGACGCAGAAGGATACCATGGTCGATGGTATCGAAAGCCGCTGAGAGGTCAAGTAACACCAAGATGGAGGAATGACCCCCATCTCGGGCTCGCCATTTACTTTGCAAGCTAGCAGAATTATGTCACTCCCAAGTGTTGCTGCTAATTCCTGTAGTTACACCATTTATATCTGAATTTTGCATAGAGATACCATATATTATACTTGATACAACTCCAGGTCTTTTGGGCCTACTATGTGGAAACCTAATTTTATGTATTGGGGAAAGTTAATATGTTTGTGTGAATACACATGCATGTCCACCCTAGAGGACAATAAATTAGCACAGTTGCAAAGGTGCATTAGCTTAAGTAACTGAATCCTCATCATTCAAATCCCAGAAATCATTGTTTTGTCTCCATTTCAGTGTAAAGTAGGAGGAATCAGCAATCATTTCCAAAATGTAAATGTAAAGCTTTTATATATGTACTAGCATACCCGGCCACGCGTTGCTGTGGGTCAGTCTGCTTAAATAGGAAAGAAAGAAAAGAGAAAGCACACATTTCTAATATGTTTAATTAACATCTCAGAATTATGGTAAACATTGATGCCAATTTTTCCCCTTTATTTTTGGAGGTTTAAATTTGTGTTTAAAACTCTGCTATCTTATCCCTTTATTTCTCTGAGGTACTTGCCAGGGTCATGCGATGGGGGTGGGGCTCAGCCTCCTCTCAGCAGGCATGTCATGGTTTCCCCATAAAAGCCTCTACTATTCTATTCCCTTATTTCTCTCAGCTTGGCTCATGCCAGGGTCACGTGATGGGGGGAGGGTCAGCCTCCTCTCAGCAGGCATGTCATGGTTTCCCCATAAAAGCCTCTACTATTCTATTCCCTTATTTACCTCAGCTTGGCTCATGCCAGGGTCACGTGATGGGGTGGTGGTCAGCCTTCTCTCAGCAGGCATGTCATGGTGGGTGGCATTATGCTCATTAACATCTCAGAATTATGGTTAACATTGATGTCAATTTCCCCCCTTTATTTTTGGAGGTTTAAATTTGTGTTTAAAACTCTGCTATCTTATCCCTGTATTTCTCTGAGGTACTTGCCAGGGTCATGCGATGGGGGGGTGGTCAGCCTCCTCTCAGCAGGCATGTCATGGTTTCCCCATAAAAGCCTCTGCTATTCTATTCCCTTACTTGTTCCCCTCAGCTTGTGGAGCATGTGTCCAGCAGAGGGCGCTGGTTTTCAACAAAATCATGTTGTTCCCCCCCTTTTTACCAGTTTTTCAAGGAAATCATGTGTGTACCTGTCACAGGTGTGACATCTATATAATATAGGTATATAAAAATGGTCTCGTATTCAAATGCAACGTTCTGTCAAAATTTCAAAGCAATCGGTGAAGTACTTTTGGAGATCTTAGATCATTCCCAAACAAACACTTACATTTTTATTTATATAGATTACATTTATAGGTTATCTTTCTTTTAGAGGACTGCCATGGGTTTTTTTTTATGTATACCCAGGTTAGTAGGCTCCAAAACTCCAAGAGAGCCAACATGACCCCAACCAGTCTCTAGTCAACATACCCACAGGTACTCAAAGCTCATACTCATTGTTTACTATACCACTCTTCCAGGGGTGGGTTCCTAATTTTTTTACTACCACTCTGTGGGTGTGGCTTGCCAGCCATGTGGGCATGGGCCTTGGGAGCTTGGCAGCGGCCGGAGAAGCAGGGGGCATTGCCCTCCCGTAACGCAGCCCGCCGCAGCGGGAGCAGCAAGATCGCAGCAGTGGTTCTTCTAGGAGGCTCCGTCCGGCTTGAATGCTTCTCCCCATTCGATGATCCTAGGCTCCTGCCACCCATTCCCCCTCCCCTCAGCAGCTTGAGAAGCCTCGAACATGCAAAAATGCCTGGGATCATCACTGCACGCTCGTGGTTTCTCGGACTGCTGAAGGGAGGGGAATGGATATAGCTCCTGCCGCCCATTCTTTCAGTGTCTCACGCGCTCCCTCAGCCATCCTCCCCTGCTTGGACTCACTGTGGGGTAGGAAGGCAGCGCATGCGCAGTGCCGGAAGCTCGGCTTCTGGGCATGCGCAGAAGAAAATTTTTAATTTTTTTTAAAATGGCGGCACTTAGGCACCGGCAAACGACTGCACCGGTACTGTGATGTCACCAGCAGGCCGCTACCGGTGCTATAGAGTGGACCGCACTGGTAGGAACCCACCACTGCACTCTTCCTCTATTCTACTACAACTTCTGTTCCTCTATTACTTCCCTTTGTGCGCTCTATTTCTGGAGAACAGTAACTCTTCTACTTCAGGCTATTTTAGTTTCTGAAACAAACACAAACCACCTTTCCTCCCACACCACAACTCCAACACCACCACATCCATTTGCCTCTCTGCTCAGGTTTTATAAACACCAGTTGCTGGGCTGGCTAAGGAGAGGTCTTAAAAGGACAGAGCACCAGCAGCCCAGATGCTGGCCATTTTTCAGGCAGCCTGTTCTCTCACAGGAACACAGGACAGATGTAGAGATAATAGAAAATCTGTTTATTGACAAAATGTATATATATCAGTTACAAAAGGCCTCATTGCTTGAATCTGAACATATACTAACTATGCCAATGCATTATAATATCCTATGTTTCTGGAGGAAACTTGATGTGTATGAAGGACACCAGCTAAAGAACTAACAGCTGTGACTTCACATTATTATGTACATAATAATTGAATCATTGATAAATACTGTAACAAATTTTAGCATAGATATAACAATAGAATTTGGCCTAAAGAAATGTGCTAGATTAACAATTAAAGTGGGATAAAATCACAAACAGTAATGGAACTGAAGTGCTAAATGTCCCAACCATCAGAATGAAGTCTACAAATATCTGAGCACTTTACAATTAGATAACGTTAAAGAGACAAATTAAAAATGTGATTAGTTAACATCATATCCAAAGAGTGAGAAAAATACTAAAGATAAAATTGAATGGTGGAAACGCCATTAAAGTGATCGATACCTGGGCCATCCCTGTGATACAATACACTACTGGAATTAATTGGACACAAGCTGAACTGTACAGTTGGGCCTGAAAAACAAGAAAACTGATACTATTCACTATGCATTACACCCCCGTAGTATTATTGATAGATTATACCTGTCTTGCAGAAATGGAAGCAGAAGTTTACTTCAAGTAAAAAAACCCGTCAAACATGAAAACTATGTAATGGCTGATTATGTAAAAGATAGCCAAGAACAAGCATTGATGTAAGATAAAAATTGGAACTTACAGAAAGTACAGGAAACAAAACATGAATATCAAGCTAATATAATAAAGACAAAACATAATGCTGGCAAGGAAAAGTATTACATGGTTAATTACTACAAAAGATTGAGGGAAAGGTGTTTAAAGATAAAACCTGGCAATGGCTTATCAACTGGCACATTAAAAAAAAAGAAAAGAAACTAAAGGCTGGATTTTGGCTGTTTCAGAGCAAGCTATTTGAATTAATGCTATTGAGGCCAGAAGTGAAAAATCATCAAATGATTTACAGTGCAGATACAAAGAAGCAAAATAAATAGTAGAATATATATTCAGTTCATGCAAGATGATCACACAAACTGTAAGCAGCCACACAGTTGCCAAAATGATTCATTGGAACAGCTGTAAAAATTATCATGTGCCAGTAATGAAAAATTGATGGCAGATAATACAATTGAAAAAGTAGTTGAAAATGAGCATGTTAAAATATTGTGAAATTTCCAAATTGATAAAATCTTGGCTCATAATACAGCAGATATAACTGCAATTAAAAAGAAGAAAGCATGGATAATTGATGTGGCAATAACCAGGGAATAGTAGAATAGAAGATAAAGAACTGGAGAAGATCACTTCTCCAAGATCTGAAGATCACTTCTATCAAGATTTGAAAATCAAAATTGAAAGATTATGGCATAAACAGCTATGGTGTCCCAGTAGTCACTGCACATTGGGTGCCATAACAAACATATTCTTGCATGGCACTTAGAAAATATGCACATTGACAACATTTCCATCTGACAATTGCAAAAGGTCACACTGCTTGGATCCACACATATCCAATATCAGGGGCGGGTTATTCACTTATCCATGCCGGTGCGCTGTGCGCACATCTCCACGTTTCGAGCGCACGCGCACCCTCACACGATTTTGCTTCTGCACATGCACAGAAGCAAAATCATGCCAAAATCTTGTGTGCGCGTGCGCACGTCCCCTCGTGAGATTTCAGCAAAATTTTGCTTCCGCGCATGTGCAGAAGAAAAATCGCCCAAAATTTTTCAGAAAAAGATGGTGACGTGCGCGAAGGACCGGCGGAGAGGGCTCGGAGTGGTCGTGCGCAAATTGCGCAATCAGCCGCTCCCTACCGGAGCTATGCTCTGGACAGCTCCGGCAGGAACCCACCACTGTCCAATATATTATGACATCCTAGGTCCTTGGGAAGAACTTGATGCTTATGAAAGCCCACACTTACAAAAGAGCTGGCAATTGTGACTTCACATTATAATGAACAGATAATAATAACAACAACAATGGACTGAACCCAACCACAAAAATAGGAAGATCAGAAAAATAATAACAATGAACCATGCCCTTCATCCACATAGCAAAGCTGGCAGACTCTACCTACCAAGAGCATGGGATATTGCAAGTATAGTAGACAGTTGAAGAAGAAGAAAAGCCATTGGAAGAATAACTGAAGGATAGTGAAGAAAAAGAAATCTGAACAGTAGACATTGCAGTACCTTGAGATAGCAGAAGAGAAGAGAAAGAACTGGGGAAAAATTACCCAATACAAAGACCTGCAAATAAAATGAGAATGATTGTGGTAAAAGAAAGCAAAGATAGTGCCAATAGTACCAGGCACCTTAGATGCAGTTCCAAAACAACTGGAGCACTACTTGAACCACATTAGCCTTGACAAAATCACCATCAATCAATTGCAAAAGGCAGCTTTACATTTATTTATTTATTTATTTATTTATTTATTTATTTATTTATTTATTTATTTATTTATTTATTTATTTATTTATTTATTTGTCAAGCATGTATAGGATAGTAGTAATTTGTATAAACATAAGTAAAAAGTGACGATAAAAGAGGACAATAGGACAGTAGGACAGGGACGGTAGGCACAGTGGTGCGCTTATGCACGCCCCTTACAGACCTCTTAGAAATGAGGAGAGGTTGACTGTAGACAGTCTAAGGTTAAAGTTTTTGGGGTTTGGGGAAAACCACAGAGTCGGGTAGTGCATTCCAGGCATTGATCACTCTGTTGCTGAAGTCGTATTTTCTGCAGTCGAGTTTGGAGCGCTTTACATTTAGTTTGAATCTATTACGTGCTCGTGTATTGTTGCGGTTGAAGCTGAAGTAGTCATTAACAGGAAGGACATTTTGGTATATGATTTTATGAACTACATTTAGATCAGATTGGAGGCGACGTAGTTGTAAATTGTCTAATCCCAGTATTTCAAGTCTGGTGGAATAAGGTATTTTGTTATGAGCGGAGGAGTGAAGGACTCTTCTTGTGAAATATTTCTGGACTCTCTCGATTGTATTTATGTCTGATATGCAGTGCAGATTCCAGACAGGTGAGCTCTATTCCAGAATTGGTCTAACAAATGTTTTGTATGCTCTGGTTAGTAATGTAATGTTGCCAGAGAAGAAGCTACGCAAGATTAGATTAACAACTCTTAGTGCCTTTTTGGCAATGTTGTTACAGTGGGCTCTAGCACTTAGGTCGTTGGATATGAGTACTCCAAGGTCTTTGACAGAGAGGGTCATCTACAAGTTCGTTTCCTCCAAGTTTGTATTTTGTATTCTGATTTTTTTTGCCAATGTGTAAGACAGAGCATTTGTTGGTTGAGATTTGAAGTTGCCAGTTGTTTGACCATTCTGCTACATGATCAAGGTCTTTTTGAAGGGTAGCAACATTGTCGGTGATGTTAAATAGTTTAACATCATCAGCAAAGAGAACGTAGTTGCTTATAATATGATCACAAAGATCATTTATGTAGAGTATGAAGAGTGTTGGTCCTAGAACACTGCCTTGAGGGACACCACTACTTGGAACACCTTACATCCTGTGACAATATCTTTAACACCATCAAAGAACCTATCCCAGTCCTAAACATCTGGCTGATTGCGTGACCAACCATAATAATAAATTAAACATGTATGCACTCCTAACAATTCTGGGTGACTAATAACAATTTAACTCCAACAAAGTTGATTTGAGAAAACCCACTTTCAGTTTTAAACTCTTACCTTAAGCATTCCCATCACAAAAATGTGAGCCAGTCTGTTCCATTTAGGCTTCTGGAAGACTGAAACATGCCCAAGATCATGCTGAAACCATCCATATTGGACCTTGAAAGCAAGAAGAACATTTATTTTATTTATTTATTTGTGAGATTTATATACCGCCTCACAGTGCAAGCACTCTCTAAGCGGTTTACACCAGTAAGCAATGTACATATTTACATGAATTGTATGAGACTTTTCTTTGGCCAAGTTCTCCATTTTTAAGGACTCATTGCTCAGCGTAAGCTACCATATTCTCAACTATCTATTTGAGAAGAATTTACAGTAAATTGGCAAGCACAATAGGAGCTATAATGACATTGGCAAAGGAAATGTAAGCATCTTCATCCTACTGAAGGAAACCATATTGGTTCTGGAAAGCAAGAAGCAACACCAGTATATGATTCCCCCCCCCCCCAAACAAGATCTTGGTTTCTAAAACCTGGTTCAGTAGTGGTTCACGTGTGCATGCGTGCGATGCTTCTGTGCATGGGCAGAAGCATCCTGGGCGGGTGGGCGGAGCCTCCCAATGCCGGCGCTACCGGTTCACAGAACCGGACTGAACCGGGAGCAACCCACGGCTGACCTGGTTGCTTTGTTTAAGCATTCATTTGGGAAGTACTTACATTTATAATGCAATAACAGCTATTTATGTACCAATGTTAGCAAAGAAAGTTAAACAGAAATGTAAGAACATTTATCCTAAGCATTATTGATTACTAGAAGGCTAAGAAGGAACAGTTATACCTCCCAGTAAGGCCATGTCTTGCAGAATGCTTTGCATTACATTTCAAAGACTACACATTTAAATGAAACTTTTTAATATAATGGGAACAGGGTGGACATTCTGTCCAGAGTCATCTTGAAGGGGAGATGGGCGACATAAAAGTTTAATAAATAAGTAAAGTAAAATAAATAAATTCCCATCAACTCCCATCCCATCAACAATTCCCATCACAGGGCTGCTGTATTAATTTCAGGCCTCCAACCATATGAACCGGATGTGATCCTCAAAATTTTAGCATGAATGTAACCATTTCCAAGAGAGTAAGACCTCCATTTATGATAAATGTTGGGATAACTGGCCCCACTACATAGTTGTTAGCCTTTACAATCTATAGCAGTGAGGCAGGTTGAAGTTATACAAAAAGGTCTCCAACAGCTGCACTGTAATATTTAGTGTGATGTAGATGTATCACACAAGAGGGAATTCTACTTGCCGACTCTCCCCATGGTAGCCCAAGCATATTTCTGTCCACAAACTTTGTTAACATTGAGATTTCCCCTCTTTGTTTTGAATGAATGGAGCCAATGGGAATTGCAGTTGATTCTGGTCTGCATGGTCAGAGATAGAAACTCACTAGTAGATTACCTGTGGTGAATATTACTATACTACTAAATTAATTGTGCTAAAGACTGATCTACCACCTTGCTATACTCTGCAACACAAAGAGTTACCTGTGCAACAGTGAACATTGCTACTCCAATAAGGAAAGGCACACAAGATTTTCCAAAGTACCAGATGGTGAACCAGGATGCCATGTCCAGCAAGAAAGCATGCAGAAACATGAAGGCAAAAAAAGGAACACTGGACTTCAAGAGTCCCATCTTCTTCACTTTTGTGCGTAATTCATGAAAATCATGTACCAGCATTTCCTATGAGAAATGGTGACAGTTAATTATGTGTTTTCATTTATGTGATATACAAATGGCATGATTTTCAGATCAAGATCAGGGGTGGGTTCCTCCTGGTTCAGACCGGATCGCCCGAACTGGTAGCGACCTGCAGGTGACATCATGATGGCATCACAGATCCAGTTCGGTCGGTGCCGGTCTGTGGGCACCGCCATCATTTTTTGGAATTTTTTTCTGAATTTTTTATTGTTTGGAAGTTTTTTCTGCTGCTGCTGCTTGAAAAAGGGCCCTCCTGCCCGCCCCTGGGTTTATACTTACTTTTATTCCTTTGCCCGAAGCACAGCTGTTCAGCTCCTCAGCTGTGTTTCAGGATGATTATAGCTACTGAGCATGCGTGGAAGCAGAATTGCACGAGGGGACGTGCGTGTGTGCGCTCGCTCCGCTCGTGCATGTGCGAAACGTCATGATGCGAACCGGTGGCAAAGGTAAGTAGAACCCACCCCTGATCAAGATGCATCAGTTCCAATCAGCTGCTAAACTAGAGGCTAGCAGGTTACACAGAGCTAATATTTATTTCCGCTCCATAAATTCAAGCAACTTCAAAATACTGCTGAACACATGTTCATCCTAGGAATTTGTGTTGAGTCCCAGAACTGGAGTTTGCATCAAGCACATTTTCTTCAATATGCAAGTGTTAGTTTTGGAGAGGTTTCTTCATTTCAGTTGTTTAAATTAGGAAAAGACAAATGGCTTGTTATCGTTCATTGCCCAGGAAGGCAGAAATTATCCTGCAAATATTAGAACTCTGAAGAAGTTACTATGGCAACTTTTAGTGCAACTACTTGTGGATTATATTCTGTCTAATCCATGCTCTAACTGTTATAGAGGATTTTGTCTAATCATGCATGGATTTTATCCTCTCTCAAACACAGACACACATGGACACACTTTAAGTTTAAAGATAATGCTGAGAAATACTTACATTTTTGGTGGGCTCACAACTAGGTTGATCCGGTGTTAGTTCCCCAATTAAGAGAGTATTCAAGTATTTCTTTACCAGATCCTCATCTTTGTGGAAAGCTGTAAAGGCATCCTAAGAAATTAAGAAATAAAGGAAGTGTACAAAGGAAAAGACTACTGGGCTGATGTGGTAGATACAACCTGCTTTATTTTTGAAACATGAAGGACTTTTTTTGGCACTACGGCTCTGGGACTGTCTTTGGCTTTTGTTGTTTGTTTTTGTTTCACAGTGCAAAGGAGCTTTTTGGCAATGCAATTCTGGGGTGCTTTTTGCCCCCCCCCACCCACAAGGGAGCTGCAGTTCAATGTGATGAAACAAAGGAGGTGTCCAAAGGAAAAAACTATTGCACTGATATGGTAGATATGGCTATTTATTTATGTGTTTATTTGTTTATGACATTTGTATAGTTGTACGTCTTAAAAACAACTCTGGGGTAGGTGGCTTGGTGTCATTTCAAAAAGATGAAACATCCTGAAGGCCGCTTCATGTGCACTGAGAAGGATGTTCCATCCAGCTCCATAATGTTGGAAGGAAAATCCATCTGGTTCAGTTCCAAGCTGGGAGGAAGGCACTGGAAATAAAATGGAGGCTGGAGGCTGATTGGAAAGAAAGGTTCCCTTTATTGATGAAGCAGAACCCACCAACCACATGTGATTCTGGGACAGCTGACAAAATAGAGTTTAGAGTGGATGGATTTTTATACCTTCTGGATTCCTATAGTATGGAGTCATGTAGAGGTCATGGCTGGCTCTATAGGCAAGAGGGGAAATGCAAATCCTAGGTGTTTGTGTGAGCTAATTTTGTCAACCTTTGGCTTAATTGTGTTGTGTTGCTTATCTGAATTTCTGTCTTGACCCAGTCTTTCTGAATGGATTACCACATCTGCATTTCTAAAAGTTGGCCTCCTCACTTTCTGCTTGGGGCAGGGAAACTGGGGCTGGTTTCTGCTTCCGATAAGAGCACGTTTCTCCATTTCTCCCTTTCAGAAAATATAATATTCTGCTTCTTTTTAATATTTCCCTAAATATTTCATTATTTGGCGGAGGGCTTCCCACAATAACAATGACTTATTTTGGGGACTGAGACAGACTTATTTTGGTTTATCTGATGGAAGACCAAGGCAGGACTTTCCTCCCCTGCAATGTTGGGCCCTTGGAGTGTCCTGGTTCCCTCCTGGCTTTGTCGTGGTTCACATTGCCTCCCAGGTCTTGCTCAGCATCTGCTATATCCTAGCAATATTAGACAGGGAATTAGGACATTTTATCAGCAAGTCTAATCTTAAGTCTTCTGGTTATGAAAAAATGCTCATCAAGCCCTTTCCCTATCTACTTTCCATCTGCTGGGTTCTCACAAGCCACTTTCCTCACAATTGCCCCATAGAGAGCTCTTTCCCACAGCACATAACTATGGTTACAGCAGTGGTGGGTTCCTACCAGTGCGGTCCACTCTATAGCACCGGTAGCGGCCCGCTGGTGACATCACAGTACCGGTGTGGTCGGTTGCCGGTGCCTGGGCGCTGCCATTTTTTAAAAAAAATTAATTTTTTAAAAATTTTCTTCTGCGCATGCCCAGAAGCCGAGTTTCCGGCACTGCTCATGCGCTGCCTTCCTACCCCACAGTGAGTCCAAGCAGGGGAGGATGGCTGAGGGAGCGCGTGAGACGCTGAAAGGAGCGGCAGGAGCTATCTCCATTCCTCTCCCTTCAGCAGTCCGAGAAGCCACGAACACGTAGTGATGATCCTAGGCATTTTCACACGTTTGAGGCTTCTCGAGCTGCTGAGGGGAGGGGGATCTCAGTTCCCCTCCCTTCAGCAGTCCAAGAAGCCACGCCCACCCACATGGCTGGCAAGCCACACCCAAAAAATAAGCCACGTCCACAGAGTGGTAGTAAAAAAACTAGGAACCCGCCCCTGGGTTACAGGTATTGTGAAAAGCCACCTGGCTGCAATGGGCTGCCTTGTTCTCCAAGCAAGTTAGGCAGGAAGATGGGGAGTTAGAAAAATGGCCCATATGCAAGGAAGTACAGTCTAAGAGCAGATCTGATGTGGCATCTGATATGAAACATCTTTTTTATGGGATCTATGGGATCCAGCCTCGGAGAAACCCATTATGGTTATTTCCCTAAAAAGAACAAAGAACAAACTTTGAAAAACAAAGTTTGGCAATGTAGCTGCCCCTGAACTCTCAAGCCTGAAGGCTGAAAAGAAAGGAGAAAGGAGTTAAGGGATGACGGTGAGAGAAAGGGAAGAGTATCTATCTACATGGTTGTGTGTTAGAAGCAAGAAAGGAGAAAGTGGGAGTAAAAGCAAGAAGAAAATGTGAATTTCTAATGTCCCATGGAGGCACACACCCCTCTTTCAGTGTTAAAGTCTTTCTTCTGGAAGAAGCAGCATTTTCCCTCTTTGCTCCAAAAAGGAGAGGAAGAAAAAGATTTAGAAGGTGCCAAAAGCAGCATGACATGGCTCATGGGAGGTGGAGGCTGCAGGAGGAGGAGTCTCACATCCACAAGTGCCACAGGGTGAACAGTGAGCCAATTATGCACTTTGAGCCAACCAAGAACCCAGGAACAGTAGAGATCAAGGGGGGGGGGAGGTTTGTTAAATCATCCGTTTGCCCATTTCCTTGCAACAGAAAGTTGCAAGTCTTCCCATGGTTTTTACCCTTTCCTCCCTCCAAGATGCTAAGGAGTCGGGGGGGGGGGACCAGTTTGCCACTCTTTCTGATACCTTCCTCCCCCACCCAGACCTAACACATACACATACATCCAACAACTGCTTCTGGATGCCCTGCTTTAGGTCATTTATACGGATTGCTACCAAACTAAACCAATGAAACCTATAGAGGGAGCTATCTGCTTTGTTTACTTCTTTGCCATCCTTGCTTAGCTGTACTTAAATAAGTGGAAATAAGGTAAGGATGGTAAACAATTTTAAGAATTAAAATATTAAAGTAAAATAAAATATCAATTTTGTCATTTATCTATAAGACACTTGCACATTTGTAAGAGCTAAGGGCAAAATCCCATGACCTCTGCTGAGATAACATAGGCTGTAACCTCAAGCAGTAAATAGAGTTAGAACTTGGTAGGGCAACTGTTAAACCTTTAGGCAATTATCCATTGGCATCTAGCTTGCCAGACAGGCATTCAAGGGGCTAAATTCCCTAACCAGTGAGATTTTTTTTTGAATCAGAGCAATCCATCTTGCAATGTAGATCCTTCCTTCAGATTTGTCCAAATGATCTTTTCCTGAGTTTGCTGGAAGGCTGATTTCTTAGGTCTCCCTAGAAGAGTGTACTTGCCCTTGTGATTCAAGGTTGCTTGATTGTTTGTCCATGTTCTACCAAAGTCATCAATAGTCTGGAACTCCAACAATATCAGGAGTTCACCAAGGCAAGACAACAAACCTGTACTACAAAATTCACCTCTTTGAAGAAAAAGAAAGAAAACAAATTATTCAAGCTTTTACAAAGATTTGCTTACAGAGTGAAACAAGTCCAGAGACCCTCCACAATATTGTGAACCTATCCAGCCACCCAGCATAGTCCATTATTTTATCAGGTTTCTCCTTTTGTCCCAGTAAACCCGAACAATTGATACAATTCTGTCATGATCTTCAGATATTTTTGCACTGCTTGAAACTCTAGGAACACTTTCAAGACAAGAACTAGAATACAAATATACAGACATCATAAATCCAACAAATGCTGGGAGAATACAAAACTATAAATCACAACAAACATACATTTTTAAACAAACAAATCCTCACTCAAATGAATGCAGCCCTGAATTGGATTTCTATATCAAGTGCTTTCAACAACAAATCAGAGCCTGGAGAGAGGGCGTGACCAATGCCGCGGCGAGACAGAATTCCCCCATGCTCCACAGGGGAATCCCGATATCCTCGTCACCTGGAGACCTGGCTCAATTTGAGCTGGGTCAGAACCACCCTGAAGGGGTGGGGAAGAGAGATGTGCTGTTGGCGAACTGGGGGTGGTGGCAAATCCCCCCAGGGAACCAACTTATCCCCTAGGCCGGCGGCAACAGAATGTCGCCCTAGCTGCGGCGGTCACAATCGGCTAGATTGTGTGCTGAAGATTGAAGTCACCTGGGAGGGAAGATACAAAGCTGAGTGCTGGAGAGTGAGAGAGAAGAAGCTGGTGAGTGTTGTGGCCGGCAGAAGCCTTAAAAGGACTTTTTGAAAGTTTAAAGGTAACAAAAAGACTGAAAATCTGGAAAAGCGGCTATCTAGCCAACAGAGGATCATAGAGGGAAAAAAAGATGGAACTGAAACTGATGCCCAATCTTTGAGAATTTGAATCTTTGAGAATTTGAATCTTTGTTAAAATAGGGGGGGGGTTTGGTTTGAGAGCCTGGAAAAGAAGCCTATATGAGAATATCTTGTTGATAAAATTGATTTAAGAATACAATAAATATTATTGAATAAGAAAGCAGATTTGGGGGATTGTGTGTGCCATCTATTGGCTGGAGGAATTATAAGGATGGAATTTTTTTTCATGGATCTCCTGACATCTGTTGATCTTGAACAAGGAAAGCTATTTTGATATTTGGAAAACATAGAACTAGGAGTAATTTGTTATACAATTAAGTGACTGTTTGGATTGTTTGGGTTTCTCTAGAAGAATGAACTTGGAATGAATTTTAAATATTAAAAGATCAGAAGGATCTGAGATTGAATGGAAAGCATTGACATTTAAGTGTTGTAGGCTGCAGAAATAGACATTGTTAGCAGCCGGACTGACTGTAAAGATTGTGAAATTTTTAATGGAGGATATGGAGATAAGAAAATATGAAGAGTTGGTGGCACTTCCGAAAGACCTTTGTGAAGAGATAAAGGATATTTTTGGGGATCTCAAAAGATGCATAATGGGAGTTGGACTTTGAATAGAAAAGGAAAAAGAACCAGAGGATAAAAAGGACATTGTAAATGGACAAAATGATGATGATATTGATGATGAAAATAAAGAACAAGAAGATAAGGAAGAAAAGAAGAAAGAGAATAATCAGAGTGATGAGTATATCAAAACTTATAGCCACAAAAGAAAAAAAGACATTGTAAATGGAAAAAAATGATGATGATATTGAAAATGATGATTACACTGGGTTTAACAATGAAAAAAAGAGAACAGGGAGAAAATATTGGTACTGGATGAAACAATTAAAAGGGGGAAATAAAGAGAAGAGCGTAAGAAGAATTGAAGGTAGAATTAGGCAAATATTATACTTAAAGAGGAGGAAAAAAGCTTGGAGGGAAAGAAGGGGATACAAATGTAAAAGGAAGAAAAAAAGGAAAAAAAGAAATTAAAAGGGAATTGGAAATTAAAAGAAAATGGATGATTGTTATTTCCTTAATGTTATATTATATATCAGATGGATGTAAGATTGGTAGTACCAAATTAACTTTGAGTTTAATCATTAGAAGAAAATATAAATTGTAAAATTATTATTCTAATACATAAGAGATGTTTGATAAAAGATGTGTATAAATAGATTTGAGGACTATGTAGAGATGTAAAATTTCTGGAAATTTTGAAGCTCGGAAAAAAACCTAGTTTTTTCCCGTTTTTTTTCAGGGAAAAAAACGGAAATTTTCAGAAAAATTGAAAAAAATGCTACATTAGCACTTTTTTGTCTTTTTAAGATTGAAAGTCATTCTGTTACTTTAGGAACATAAAATATGACTATGGACAATTTGACTTGGCATAAAATTACCACAACTAGCATATTAAAAATATAGTGTAGCCAAAATATTATCACAAACAGAATTTACTTTTTTATAATATTTATTTGTAACAAAGGGAGCAACAATCTCCTGAACTGCTTACTAGTTTATGTGGAACAGCCAAAAAGCCTCCACAAAACAATTTTCAAAACCAAAAGTAACAATTTTTCATATTTCCTCTCCACAGTATTAAATAAAAATAAAAATAAAAACCCCATTCTCATAAAAATAATTGAAGATGGGGGAAGTGTTAAGAAGAGAGTGGGACTAAGTTTCAATGGACATTTAATCAAAATCATTTTCTGAGCTGAAATTGTCAGTATCCGTCTCTGCTTCTGCAGCTACTCTTTTTTCTCCGTCATCACAATTAGGAACTTCTAATGCATACTGTTCTTGCATTGGAGGGTTCAGTTTGTTACCTAGGACTTGCTTGTCCTCACTCAGTGCACAGAAATTAGAATAATCTGATATCATACATTTTTTTATATATGATTTGGAAAATATTTGAACACCCTGTCTTAAAATATTTTATTTATCATGTTAAAATAAAATATCCCACAATGTTTTTTTCTTTTTTCAATTTTTCCATTTTTTTGAAAAAACAAAACAAAAAAGCCTTCAGGAAAAAAATGGAAAAAACCGTTCCCCCCCCTTGAATTTTTTCGTTTTTTTTCCGGGCCTTCACATCTCTAGGACTATGGTGGGTGTTTAGGAATGATTGAAATAAGAGAAAACAAAAGATGATGATTAAATATTTGTTGGATGATGGTTTTTATTTTAGAATTATAATATTATAATTAATTGGTATAATAGGTTTTTTTTAATATAGTTTAACAACTTTGTATTGAATTGGATTGGATTGATATATGATTGGTTGTATTGAGTTATATTTTGAATTTGATGTAATATTGATAATATAAAATTGAATTGTTAATATGAATATGTTGGACTTTATAAAAAATAAGAAAAAATGGAAATGGAAATTGTTGTAATAATGTATCTAGGGCATTTAGAAATGATAGAATGGGAAAAAAAGAATGATGAGTAAAGATATTAAATGAGGAGAGTGAGCAATACAGCCTAAAATTAAGAAGCATAAGAGTAAAGTGACCAGATTTTTTTTTCTTCAAGCGGGACACCATTGACGGGGGTGGGTTTCTCCATTTGAGTTTTGCCCTCTGCGCATGCGCAGAGGGCAAAAGAAGGCAAATGTCGGCGTCCAGGTGGGTGGAGGGGGGGGAGGCGGAAGGCCTTTCCTCGCCTCCCGCCTCCCCTTCGGGAGCCGGCAATGGCTTGGGCTGGCTGGTAGAAATGCTCAGCCTGTGTTTCCCGATCCCCGAGGATACCCAAGCCCCATTACCTGCCACGGATAGAAGCCGCTCAGCATATGTTCTTCTCGGGGGGGAGGACCCACCGGCTGGTCCCCCCGCCCTTTATCCACCCCCTTCTCTCTTCGCCCGATGGTGTCCTTGCGGTCCTTTACGGAGGCAGGTGGGCGGGGAGGGAGCGGAGGTCCAGTGATTTCCTCTGGGAAAGAAGGGGCGGAGGCGCAGCCACGCTAAAGGAGGTGGGGGGGGCGCGCGCGTCAGGCTTCCATGGCGGCGCCCCTTAGCCGTGGACGAGCAGTTCAGTCTCCTAGGGCTGCGCTGCTGCCAGCCGCTCCCTCCCTCCAAGCCCGCCTCCCCTCCCAGCCCGGGAAGAAGCCTCTCCACTCAATCGCTCGCTCGCCCACCCCGCCCCCTCCTCCTCGCTCGCTCGCTTTCTGTTCAGGAATGCAGCGCTTCGCCCAGCCCCCTTCCCAGACTCATTCATAGCGTAAGGTGACCAGACATCCGGGCATTCTTTTCAAAAAGCGGGACTTTTTGAAAAGAATGCGGGACGCGGGACACACGCTTGAAAAGCGTGTCTGTCCCGCCAAAAGCGGGACGTCTGGTCACCTTACATAAGAGACAATGTGTTTTTTTTTAATAAGTTAAGCTTTAGCAGTTAATTTGAGTTAAAATTGGATATTAAACGGTGGTAGACTTAGGGGACAAAATTAGGTTTTGAGGAGGCAGCATTAGATTAATAACATATACCCAAAATAAAGAATTATGTGTATAGAAAATGATATAAAATATTGATGGAATGTATAATTAAATATATTATTGACATATTGTAAGGTATATGCATTGAATATGTATGAATTGTGGAGAGAAAAAATAAAAAAAAATTACAAAAAAACCCAAAAACAAATCAGAGCCACATTCATCAACTGGGAAAAAAAATAGCCCATATGCAACAATCTCAGCAGGGAAAAACAAGATGCCATTAAAGGCTTTCAGAACAACAATGATTTTGCAATTAAAATATCAAAGGAGAGGCAGTTGTTATTGAATGTGGTTGATTAAGTTAACAAAGCTAAAGGCAACTTTCCAACATTGTATCAACTCCTATCCTCAGATTCCAAACTGAGCTATCAGAAAGAATTGCACAATCACATGAAATAATTTCCCAAGGACATACAAGACTCAATCTATATGCAGAACCTGCAGTAACCCTGATCAGGCATCTTCTACGTTCCTCCCAAAATACATAACAGGCAATTCTGTCCCATGTTTCAAGCGCTGGAAACATTTCACCTGGAAGATTACGTTTCAGGAACCTTATGCTACCAGTGTTCCCATGCCATCTATATAAAGGCGACAACTTCCTATCAAATTTGAAGTTCACTGGCAACATCCCTGACAACACAATTAGCTACTGAGGATGAAGAGGCACCATATGCAACATCTGTCACAAACATGGACTTCAAATTATCAAGAAAACAATAACCAATAATAACATAACACAGTTTGCCATCAGAATTCATGAACTCATCCATCACTATTTTTACACTGGCAACAAATATATCTGCACATCAATGGCATACCTACATGCACATACATGGTTCTACATGGCCAACATGTTCACGGAAGATTTCAAATCTTTTCAGTTCTTATCCTCTGAAAACCTTCCTTTATATGAAATTTATTGACAACATTTTCATGATCTATATCCACGAAAACAGTCCCTTATTAAATAGCATCAAGACTTAAACACTTCCAATACTTCAATCCCATCATCAACCTAACCCTAGACATATCCCAAAACAAGTCCAATTTTCTAATAATAAATACATAATGGACATATAAACTACATAAAGGACACATAAACACCAGGAAGCTTATAGGTCACTACATGCTTCCATTTTCCATTCAGAATATATTATCAAATGCATAATCCACATCCAGGGTTTATGTTATAACTAAATTTGTTCTGACCCACTAGACAGAGATGCTCAACTGATGGTGTTAAACCAGGCATCCAGGAGACTGAACTCTTTCCCAATGAGATCAATAGACCCAGACCTGCCAGAGACAACCAAAGTACAGAACCACAAAAACAGAATCAAAGAAGATCACTGGTTGTTATTTAATTTCATAACACAGGTATTCAAACACAACAAATAAGCTACAATCCATCCCAGATAATGACACAGTCCTTTTTAGATCCTTGATATCAGGCCCATACTTTCATATAGACAAACATCTAATAAATTATCATAGTTTTTTATTTGTATTGTGTATGGGCTTTGTATAGTTTAATCTGTTTAACATTTAAGCTACCCAGAGTTATCCTGTGGTAAGATAGGCTGCCAATAAATTTAATAATTAAAAAACAAACAAACTACAAAAACAACATCACAATGTCAGAGGTTTCCTCATATTTTCTTCTTCTGTTATGATACACACCATCATCTGCCAGCAATGCAGAGGTGAAATGCTCCGGGTTCAGACCAGTTCGGGAGGACTGGTAGCAGACATGTGGCCTAGTTTGCCGAACCGGCAGCGATAGCTGGCTGGCCATGCCCCTGAACCGGTCCCCCGGTCTCTCGGTTGCCCCGCCCAGTCTCTGCTCTGCAGCTTGCCTGCCTAAAGCACTGCGCCCCTGATCTGCCTGCCAGGTAAGCCTGTGAAGTCATAGCCCACCTAACTGCTCCTGCCCCCCCACCATCCCAGCCTGCCTTCCCTACTCCATTTCTTTTTCATATTTTTCATATCTTTTTCATATTATGATTTAATGGCAAGATAGAAGTTTTGATCATATCAGTGCTGATCTTGGTCACAAGTATGCCATAAATCCCTGGATGTCCCATAATAGATGGTGTATTTTAAAGAGACCCTTGAGTCAGAGGTTAATCTGAGGGCAGAATATATCAGGTATTTATCAAATATGTCTAGAAGTTACAGTATGTCTCCATAAAGTGTGATCCTTTTTCACCTGCTGTAGATGCTTCCAAGATTGAAAGTCCTGATGTGCAAGAATACAGAAGATGTTTCTGAGCCTCAGCTTCTGATCCTTGCATATGAATTTTATAACAGGTAAATTAAAAATGTCCATCTCTGTTCTGGGAATTTATTATTCAGCTTATATTTTTATTCATACAGTATATAAATAAAATTACACTTTTACTCAAAATAATTCTTATAAATATATTCTGGGTCTATAAACCATTGTATTATGAAATAAATGAAATTGTATTACAAAATGTACAATTTTATCACCTGTGATGGTCTTGTAAACATGTTAAATGATATTGGATAAATATAATGATGGTTATACAGAAAATACTTAAAATGCAAATATTAATGAAACCTGAAGCCTTCCTTCTGGATTAATCAACAGAAAAACAACTTGGAACCTTATTTTTTTTATATGGTGACAGCTACAAGAATGGTGCATGCCAAAATTTTGGGCTTTGAAGTTTAATATATATTTGGGGATTAACAGATTTTTTTCCTTTAGAGAACAGGTATTAGGTTAATTTGATAAATTTGGATGTCTGAGATATTTGTTAAGAGAATGTAATGTAAAAATAGTAACTTAGTAAGCAAAGATGAAAAATGTATACCTATTTGTAGACCTACAATGCAAGGGAGTGAACCTATTAGGTTTATGTGAGATTCAGGTATCAGCATTCAACTAGGGTGGAGGTCATATGTTTATGGTTAATCTTATTTTTTCATATGCACATTTTTTAAATCTTGTTTGTAATTCTTGTTTTGTGATTTTTTAAATTCTGTATAAAGTAAAAAATAAGAAATATACAATAGAGGCTACAGATCTTAAACAGTATAAGTTCACTGGAAGAGGGTTCAGATTATTTCAGAAGCCTTAATAAAGACTGTGGGGTTTTGATCCATTATGATTATTAACCGAATTCCCAAGGAACCCTTGTTTGTTAATTCCCCAGTTTTCCCCTTTCCTTTCTCATTTCCCCCCTCCTCACATTGTCACATTCCATGCACATAAATTCTGCATCAGTTTAGCCACTCTTAGCACCTGATGAAGTTAGCTACAGCTCAGTCCTCAGTCCACCTATTGCTATAATGTGATTACTTCAAACAGCTTTATTTAAACATTGAATCAAAATATTTCTTATCAATAAATTCTGGTTGTATAAACCATTGTATTGTGAAATATACAATAGAGGCTAAAAATCCTAAACTTACCTGGCATTCAGTCCCCGCTCTATTTATGAAAAAAAAAATGCTAAAATCCAGCAATACTTGATAGAGGTCACACTTCTCTGCTATCAATATTACTCATATATTTTCCAATGAGAAAGTCTTCCTGACTGAATTTTGCTTAGGCAAAATATACGTTGTGTCCATGCTTTTGCACAAACACTTTCTGAGCAGGCCTTCAAACCTAAGCTGTATTTTATTCACACTGTCTAGAAGTCAATAAAGTTGAACAAAAACTTTAACCTTAGACTGTCTACAGTCGACCTCTCCCCGTTTCTAAGAGGTCTATAAGGGGCGTGCAAAAGCGCACCACTGTGCCTACCGTCCCTGTCCTACTGTCCTATTGTCCTGTTTTATCATTACTTTTTATTTATGTTTATACAAACTACTACTATCCTATACATGTTTGACAAATAAATAAATAAATAAATAAATAAAATAAAATAAAATAATAAAATAATATAATAAAATAATATAATAAAATAAAGTAAAATAAAATAAAATAATAAAATAAAATAAATAAAATAAAATAAAATAAAATAAAATAAATAAAACAAACAAACTTAACTCTAGGCAAACATTGATGTAAAACTGGAAAAAAAGAAAGTCTGCAAATCACAGCAACTTATACGTCTGAGGATAGCAATAGCAATAGCACTTAGACTTATATACTGCTTCATAGTGCTTTACAGCCTCTCTAAGCGGTTTACAGAGTTCAGCATATTGCCCCCAACAATCTGGGTCCTCATTTTACCGACCTCAGAAGGATGGAAGGCTGAGTCAACCTTGAGCCGGTGAGATTTGAACAGCTGAACTGCTGAACTAGCAGTCAGCTGAAGTAGGTTGCAGTGCTGCACTTTAACCACTGCGCCACTTCGGCTCAGCTCCAGGATCAGCTGTCATGTCCCTGCCATGTCCTCTTTCCAAGGATGCTTCTAAATTTGGGTCAGATTTTGTCACTCGGTACTACAAAATTGCCAAGTGATACAGCCACCACCTGGAGCTTCCTTACATTGTATCAAAGCACTGGGCTGTCCAACCCAGAATAACTACAGGTAGCCCTTGAATTACAATCAGAACTGGGACCAGAATTTCTGTTGCAAAGCAAAATGGTTAAGTGAGTCATGCCCAATTTTATGATTTTTGGGGGAACAGTTGTTAAGCAAATAACTTCAGTTACATTTACACCTTTTTTGTTAAAAAAACAAACAAATCCTATTCCAATCACATGATCATTAAACAAATCTAAATTCCTCTATTGACATTGCTTGTTGAAAGTCAGCTGGGGAGGTTGCAAATGGGGAGGTTACACATAAATACATGCTAGTTGCCAAGCACCCAAATTTTGATAATGTGACCATGGGGATGCTGCAGTAGTCATACTGCAGTGAGGACTGACTGTAAGTCAGCTTCTTCAGGGCCATTGTAAACAAATAGTTGTAAATCAAGGACTACCTGTATTCTGTAATGTCAGAAATACTTTGTGGCTTCAGATAAAATGGATACTTTCCCCCTCATTCTGCTAGTGGAGACACAACCTTAACCTGGAATGTGTGCATGCAAAGCAAGTGCTTTGTGCAGTCTTCAGGTCATTCCAAGGCAGGGGTGAAATACAGCAGGTTCTGACAGGTTCTGGAGAACCGGTAGCAGAAATTTTGAGTAGTTCGGAGAACCGGCAAATACCACCTCTGGCTGGCCCCAGAGTGGGGTGGGAATGGGGATTTTGCAGTAACCTTCCCTCAGGAGTGGGGAGGGAATGGGGATTTTGCAGTATCCTTCCCCTGGAGTGGGGTGGGAATGGAGATTTTGCAGTATTCTTCCCCTGCCACGCCCACCAAGCCACACCATGCCCACCAAGCCACGCCCACAAAACTGGTAGTAAAAAAATTGGATTTCACCACTGTAACCAAGGTCTTCTTTCCCCTCAACAAGGACTCACCGTGGCATCTTGTCCAGAATAGTGTTTGATGAGACGAGGCCCACCTGGATGCGACAAGTAGAATTGACTGACATCATAAACCTTTCGGTTGATGACCAACCATCTCTCTTCCTTGAAGTTTCCCTTGCCTGTGCGGAGCCCCACTTCCTCCCAGGTGAAGAGCTGTGGGACACCTGGCTCAGTCTCTGGCTTTCCTACACTGGCTCCTGACTGAGGGGGCATCCTGGCTGGAAGCACTGAGAGTTACTGCTCCACTAACTCCTGAGGTGTGCTGCTTATCCTGTGGAAAGATGAGACAACTCTAACTCTTCATTCTGTCAGATGTTGCAGTCAGCTTTAAACAGACTCCAGCAACCACCCACACTTCCCTTATCTTTCTATTGCTCCAGATAAGCTCTTGCTCCTCCTTCCCATTGCATTTCTCCATGATGATATACTGTAAGAGTCTTTTGCTATGCACAATGTATACTTCGATTAACATTTGAAACAGAATAGACAAGCAGGGTTTTCAACAGAGTTTTTAAATAAACAGCACAATATATCAGTATATAAAATCTTTATTCTTGTTTCCCTATATTGGGTAAGAGCCATAGTAGCATTCCACAGAAAATGCATAATCAAGAACCGTAATTATAACAGTTAAAAACTAATATAAACAAACAAACAAACAAATAAAAAGAATAAAAAGTAGAAGATGCAGAAAACAAATGAAATAGACAGAAATAGAAAAGAAAGGTAAAAATTTAGTAAAGAAAAAGAAAGGAAATACATAAAGAAGTGACTTCCTTACATTTGCTCATGAAAAGGACCCACGAAATCAATATGTATTTATTTTATTTATTATTTATTAAAATTTCTATGCCGCCCAACTCCCGAGGGACTCTGGGTGGCTCACAGCATGTATAGAAACATATAACAGGTAAAAACAATTTTGTTAAAAAGCCATATTAAAATACTATCCATAATTTAAAAATAAGTTTCATTCATACCCCGCCTGCCGGAACAGCCAAGTTTTTACTGCTTTACGGAAGGCCAGCAGGGTGGGGATAGTCCTGATCTCTGGAGGGAGCTGGTTCCAAAGGGAGGGGAAGATGAGATATTTCACTTGAGGGATCTCATGATGCAATGGGATTAGCAATTGTGAGCAATTTGAATAGGCCATTAGACTTCTTTCCTTGATTGTGGACATGTTGTTTCAAGGCATCAAAGTGTGGGAGAGAATTGCTCACTGCTAAAACAGATGGTAACCATTGTGTAAATGTTAGAAGTTGACTTAGATTCTCAAAAGCAAAAAAGGAAAATGTGGAACAGGGTTAGTCATTAACTGCTTTGAATGAATACATATACTGTACCTATTTATTAATAACATAACATAATAATATGAGTGGTAAGAGAATAAAAAGAAATAGCCGAAAGGAGAAAACAAGTGGGGTAAGCAGAAACTTGGTCACATCACATTCCATTGGGTTTATTTAAATAAGCTCATGTGATAACTTTTCCTACAAACTGTTCATGTTGACTATTTTGATAGGCTCTCTGAATTTGCAGAAAGGGTCCTCTGAGAAGGGTCGATTTGCAGTATTAAAAAAGAAGACAGAGAATGGTGATTTAATGATTACTGGATCTGTATGTGCTCTACCAATTATCTGAGGCCTGGGGTCCTCATTTGTACCACCCAGAGGACCAATATATGCCTGTACATACCTTGCTAGTTGCTTGGCAATTTATCTACTCTACCTATATTTATATATTCTTCAAAATATGTTTAAACTTTTTAAAAACTGGGAAGCTGACTTGCCAAAAAGCAAAGCACCATCCTCCAGAAAAATAATTGATTTCTTTATTTATATTCCATCATTATTTTTATAAGTAATTCAAAGCAGCAAACATTCCAAATATCCCTCCTCCTCCTCCTATTTTCCCCACCACAGTCCTGTGAGGTAGGCTGGGCTGAGAGAGGGAATGACTGGCCCAAAATCAGCCAATCAGTTGTTAACTTACTCAGCCATTTCTGAACTTTCCTGCAATGTGAAAAAGAGAGCTATCTGCAGCCAGAGTTTTGTTTAGAAGTGCATCCACCTGTCTTGAAAAAGCAGAAAAATTATAAGCGTAGGATTGTGCATTGCTATGGTGGACAGGGATGCATTTGTCTGCAATTCTTTAAACAAAATATGGCCTTTTCTGGGGAAGAAAGGCAGCTGCATAATCCCAGGAAGCTGCATAATCCCAGGAAAAAAATGCAGCTGCCTTAAAGAATTGCAAACAGGTGCAGCATTCCTTTCTCTGTGCTCTCCAAAATATTTTTTTTTTTTGCATTTGAATCCAAAATGCAGTGGTACAGTACAAGAGGGCAAGTAAGAATACACAATCAAGAAATGTTATTTGAAATAGGTGCTTTGTAAACTTATCTGTGGCAAGTCTTCTCAGCCACTGTTTTGCAAAAACATTCACAACAATATCCCTCAGAATCCAAATATAGGGTTCCAACTTTAGGTGACATTTATGACTGCTTATTTTGTTTCTACTACTAGTAAAAAAAAATGAGTGAGAAATATTTTTTATAATTATTCCTAAAGTGGAAGAAACAATTATATAAAAGGCTTCAAATTTAATTGAATATATAATTACAATTAAGCCATAGATGCAATTCCAGTAAATTAGAATTTGCTCACAGAAATTCCCAGATTAACCCATGACATCTCCAGCAAGTGATAGGAAAGCGCTTTTTCCACCTAAGAAGAAATAGTACTGAGTTAAATAGACTATAAGCATAAAGGTAAAAAATGATATACCACATTTTTCGGAGTATAAGACGCACCTTAGTTTTTGGGGAGGAAAATAGGGGAAAACAATCTGCCTACCAGGTATTCATCTGGCTAGCGTCCTTAGGCTGGTCAGCTTCAGCACATTATTTTATCCCCTGGTTAGGACTTAAAAAAACCTTCTTCTGAGAGAGTAACAATGAAAGAGTATGCAAGCCAGTAAGAGCTGGGAAGATAGTTAGCACCTGGTTAGGGCTAGAAAAAAACTTATTTGGAGCAAGTAGAGCAATAAAAAAAAATTCTGCAAAGACAGGGCTGGAAAAACATTTTTGGAGAGAGTAACAATGAAAAAGCCTGCAAGGTAAGAGCTGGGAAGATCTGTTAGCACCTAGTTAGGGCTGGAAAAAAAGCTACATTCGAAGTATAAGACACACCCAAATTTTCAGCCACTTTTAGGGAGAAAAAGGTGCGTCTTATACTCAGAAAAATACGGTATGCAGTGGTTATCTTCATTTTAGATATCTCAAGGGTTTTGTGGCTCCCTGTGTCTTCTTTTCTTTGGGAAACGGGTCCAAATGGCCCTTTGAGTGTTTAAGGTTGCAGACCCCTGCTCTGGAGAGAGAGAGAGAGAGTGTGTGTGTGTAAAGGCAACACTGATAATTGATGATAACAGCACAAGAATAGGCACTAAGCACCAGATCCATAGAAGCAGGGATTTACCACACTAGATAGAACCCAAGGGGTAGATCAGTGTCTCTGAAAGATGTATGGACTTTAACTCCCAGAATTCCCCAGCCAGCCATCAAGGAGTTTCCACAGAAGATCGTGGGGAATAATAGAGCTAAGAATCTGTGGGAGTTCCGGATCCAGAAGGACAGACAGACATTAGATAATCAACCAGACACTGTAGTAGTAGTAAACAAATTAATAGACAAAGACCAGAAGAGCTCAGGAGGCCAGCCAAGCGGGGCGAGGCACCCCTCGATGTGAGTGATGTTGAGTTGGCCACATCCACCCAATCACATGACCACCCAGCCACGCCCAGCCAGCCAGTCATTAGGACAGAGAACCAGTTGTTAAATTATTTGAATCCCACTATTGCCTCCATGTAGATGTAGTACCATTAAGGACTACTCATTGAGTACAGCTTGTCAGCCAGTTAGAAATCCACCTGGTGGTGATGCTATCTATCACACATTTTTTATAGCTTACCAAGAAATAGGTTGTGGACTACTTCATCGAATGCCTTGCTGAAGTCTAAGTATACTATGTCCACAACATTTCTCTGGTCTACTAATTTAGTCACTTTGTCAAAGAATGAAATAAGATTGGTTTGGCATGATCTGTTTTTAACAAACCCATGCTTTTAGTTATAACTTTGTTTCTAGATTTTTGCAGATCTGGTTTTTGATTATCTTTTCCAGTATCTTCCCAGGTATTCATGTTAGGCTGATTGGTCTGTAGTTTCCTGGGTCTGGGTTGTTGTTGTTGTTTTTCATTTTTGATGATGGGAACCATATCAGCTCTTTATTTCAATCCTCAGGTAATTCTCTGATGTTCCAAGATTTTTGAAAGATATTGTACAATGGTTCTGAGTTCCTTCAGAACTCTGGGATGTAATCCATCAGGTCCTACTGTAATTTATATTCATCAAGATCAGATAGGTGTCTCTAACCATTTTCTTGCTAATTTTTATTTCTAGTCTGTCTTTTATGGTTAGGTTTTTGGTAGGTTGGATTATAGTTTCTTTTTGCGTGAAGACTGATGCAAAGAATGAGTTATGCAATTCTGCTTTCAAATAATCAAAGAGAACTGGGATACTAAAATTCAAGTGAATGATCCAACAATTTTTCAAATTAATAGTAAGAGCTAAACTAGAAGACTTGTTAGGGCAAACAACTATTAAACACATCAAAATTTACTTTTGTAATACCAGTCAGTAGACTATAATTTGTAATTGTTAAATTTAAATTTTAAAAATATTGCTGTAGCATATAGATTTGGGGAGGGGCATTAGTATATACAGAGGTGGAGAAGGGTTTTATGGATTTTTATGTTGTGGATTTTTAATGTTATAAGTTGGCCAGAATCACCTGTATGTGTTAGTAGGGTGACCATATAAATTTGTATGATAAAATAAATGAATAGGTTTAAACATGGATTTGCAGAATTTGGTCTGAAGAGTATCACAGAAGGGGTGGAGATGCTGAAGTTTACTTCTTATGCCATTGTCTCTTTGTGAATGAGCAACACAAATGGCAAGTTAAGGCTTTGGATTTTCTAAGCTTGCTTTCTCTTCCGGGTGTAAATCAGATGGCACACTTACAAATGTTAAATTATACTACTTTATGAATCAGGAAACCAAATCTTTGATTGTTGTTGATTACCACATTATATATTCAAAATATGATGTGTTCATTGATGTAATGATATACTCAAGTTAAAATGAATCTTAAGCACTCAATAGAATGTCAGAGATATGCAGCAACCATATTAAAAAATTATTATTTCCAGGACTAGCTAAACCAGTTCTCCCAAATACCTGGTAATCCCAGGTTTTTCAAAGTACTAAAAACAATTTTGAATTCGAGGAACAATATAATCTCTTGTTTAAACACATCAAAATCGCATGATAAAATATTGGAGAATCTATAATGATAGAAACATGGGAAAAGATATGGGTTAGAAATGTAAGATTTATGCAAGCTCAAAACTTAAGAGAGAACTTTTATAAAATGGTTTATAGATGGCATTTAGATTTAAAAAAACTAGCCTTTATGTATCCAAACTTACAACCTAAGTGTTGGTGGTGCGAGTGTGAAGAGGCTACGTATTTCCATATATGGTGGACATATAAAAAAATTAAGGCTTTTTGGATAAAAATATGGTGGATTATTCAAAATATTCTAAAGAAAAAGATTAAATTTACACCACAGGTTTTTTTGCTGGGAATAATTACGGATTGTACTGTAATAGAGACTAAGTTGGTTTTGAATTTAATAACAGCTGCCAGGTTACTGGTGGCACAGTATTGGAAGAAGGAAGACCCACCTACCATCGAGGAATGGACACTAAAAGTCGTGCATCTAGCAGAGAGCACCAGTTGTAGTTTCTGAATACTCTTCAAGGGTAGCCCCATGTAGAGCGCATTGCAGTAGTCCAATCGAGAGGTGACAAGGGCATGAGTGACCATGAGTAGAGCCTCCTTCTCCAAGTATGGTCGCAATTGGTGCACCAGGCGAACCTGTGCAAAAGGTCCCGTAGCCACAGCCGTAAGATGTTGATCTAATTTTAGCTGTGGATCTAGGAGAACTCCCAAATTGCGAACCCGTTCTGAGGGAGTTAGTTTTTCTCCCCCAAGAACCAAGGAGGGACAGTCGGAATAGTCCTTAGGGGGCAATATCCAGAGCCACTCAGTCTTGTTGGGGTTAAGTTTGAGCCTGTTCCTTCCCATCCAGATCCTGACATTACATCCACTGCCTCCCTGAATTGAAATGGGGTGGAAATGTACAGCTGGGTGTCGTCAGCGTACTGTTGAAAACTCATCCCATGTCGATGGATGATCTCCCCCAGCAGTTTCATGTAAATGTTAAACAGGATGGGCGAGAGGCACCCCACAAGTCAGGGGTCTAGGAGACAACCTCTGTCCTCCTGTTAATACCGACTGCATCCTATCGGCGAGGTAAGAGGAGAACCACTGTAAAACGGTGCCTCCCACTCCCACCTCGCCGAGACGATGCAGAAGGATACTATGGTCGATGGTATCGAAAGCCGCTGAGAGGTCAAGTAGCACCAGGATGGAAGAATAGCCCCCATTAGAAGTTGTACTGAAGCAAGTTAGAGAAAACCGAGACATAAAAGGATTGAGAACTAGAAAAGAAGAATACAAATTGCAGGCATTCGCTGACGATATGGCGTTTATAGTTGAAGACCCTTTGGAAAAAGGAAGTGCATTGGTCCGAGAATTACAGGAATTTGGAAAGGTTGCTGCATTAAAAATAAATAAAAGCAAAACAAAAATGATAACTAAAAATCTTACACAAGATCAAAACAACAAAAAAGTTATTGCTGCTGCAGACATAACTAATTGTTGCAATACCTTTGTGTCAGGATCTGGATGGGAAGGAACAGGCTCAAACTTAACCCCGACAAGACTGAGTGGCTCTGGATATTGCCCCCTAAGGACTATTCCGACTGTCCCCACATACCTTTGTGGTTATGACATGGTACATAAATTCACAAAATTAACTGTCAATCACTAATCAATAAACTTACCCCTAATCTATCTGGCAGGAAAAAGGGGCAAGGCAGTCAAGATAAGTGGGCATAATCAATTGGTGCATGAAACTTGGGGGAAGGGGCTAAAATGTTTTGGTTTTGGCTAGCCAAAAAGAGACAAGACCTGTTTCATCCTAGTTTGCTGTTCTATCATGGTAATGTTGTTGCTGCATTTCAGGATATTCTTTTTGTATTCGGAAGCTCACCTTTCACCCATCCTCTCCAGCTTCTCCAAACTTCTTAGACAAATGCCAAACACATGGAGTGTTGCAATTATGTGTCACTTTTATGGTGGGGACAAAGGGATTTGTTTTGTGAATTCATAGAACCATTGGGCTGGAAGGGACTTAGTGGTCACTGAGTGCAACCCTCTGCTCAGCATGGGATCCTGAGCTGAACAATCCTGAACATCAAACCTCCATTGGACTGTTTCTTGTGAATAACTTACCACTTGTCCATCTGTTCTACTGACCAGAAAGTTCTTCTTGAAGTCTTGCCTGAACTTCTTTCTATGTAATTTTAATCTATTAGTTCTGGTCCTGTCCTCTGGGGCAATAGCACATGTCCACTATTCCTCCATGTGACAGCCCTTCAAATATTTAAAGAGGGCTATAACATCATCTGTAAGTATCTAGACTGAAGGTAGTCAGATCTTTCAAACATTCCCCACAGTGCTTGGTTTCCTGATTCTTCCCCAACTTGCTAGCCCTTCTCTGCACTTGCTACAGTTGTCATTGCCTTTTTTGAATTGAACTGGACACAATACTCCAATGACATGATTATGGAAAAATCAATGGAGGATATACTTGGATCTTAGTTAGTTTCAAGCAGCTAGGATGTCAGCATTCCAGTAAATACTCTCAACAAAATAAAACTCTAGGGCTAGAAGTTCCTCAAAGTTCCTCAAAGTTCCAATTTATTAGAGATGTCATGTTGGCACATCTAGGGAAACCAGAATCTGAAAGCTTCTAGGGTTTCCCCACCCAGTTGAAAGTTCACAACCCTGCCCCACACCCACAAGCTGATCACATGGTCCAATCAAATCTTCACGCTCAACTGGATACGGTCTCCACGCAGGTACAGGCACATTCGTCCTTGAGTAAAGAATTTTGTCATGACTAAGTTCCTACCACTCCAACAAAAAAAACCCTCCCAATTTCCCAGGCTAAAATATGTGGCAGTTGAAGCAAACAGAAATAATGGCTTCCAGAACTGACATAGGAAATGTTTCTTGCATCAGCTAATGACAATTATACTACATGGGCATCTATTGGATAATCTGTATTACACCCATATTAAAGTATTTGCAATAAAATACATTGCAATCCATCCACCTAACAATTAAAATCATAGTATTAAGCTCAGTGCTCATATGATAGCACAGAGCAACTTATGTTGTAAGATAAGCTCTGAAAATAAAAGAAATAGTATGAGGAAATCATGGTGTTGCACATCAATACTAGGGTTAGTAGCTTGGGGTGTCCATCTATTAGGATGTAGCCTTGAAGAAGATGATTAGCTGCAAAATTCTATTCCTATACAAATTTAGGATGATATATTCAGACAAATTTGAGCAAGTAGTATGATGGCGATCTAGAAAAGTAATGATTTCAAAGTACCATATTTCAGTTATAGGCTTCTTCCCTTGATGAATGTAATTGCTAAGATTTTATTTGAGTCAATGGTTTACAGGTTTACAGGTAGCTTTTTCAAAATTATGCTCCCAACTCAGGCTGGATTCATATGTTGCCATAAAAATGCCACAAGAGGACTCTTAATTAAGCTTTCATTATAATTCAAAATAAACAGAATCCAGCTCTTACTATTTATTTCAATTCTGAGAAAAGATTTAATATGGTTAGGTAGAAATTTCTGAAATGGACCATGATTCCTTTGAATTTTCCAAAAGGTTGTAGTTTCTATGCCATTTCCAGATCAGGAATGTTTATGCATGGTGTGTTTTCTCTTCAGTCATGGGGAATGTAAGACCATAAGATTCTGCTTTCCCTTCATAAATTCCTTTTATTAATAAGTTAAATTCATGTTTAACCAATGTATATTAATTACTAATCATAAATGAACCACTATGTAGCATTTGAAAAAAATTATCATAGACATCTACTCATTTTCATTGCACATGTCTACTAGGAACATAATATTAGAATAGGATTTGTTAAGTTCTGGTACTGAAAAGGCTGGAGACAGGCTTGTAATAAACAGCTCTTTATTGTAGTTCAGTAAGATCCAGCAAAGAGCCAGGCTGACAGCTCTCCCTTTTATACAGAGCTGTCAGATGGCTCAACCAATCAGCGATCTCCCTTTTCCCACTTGAATAGCGGACCTTGGAGTAAACAGTATGTTCTTAATACATAAAAGGATTACTAAATATGGTATAACATACTTATGAATTCAGGCTTTTGTTCTTTCTAAGACAGGGGTGTCAAACTCACGGCCCGTGGGCCTGATGCGTCATGTACTGGCGACGCCTGGTTTAGCGGAGGGGAAAATGTTGTGATAAGTTGTCATGTGACAACGCGATGATATGAGGTTGACACCCCTGCTCTAAGATGAAGGGCTGAGCTACTAATCAATGACTTGAAGATACTATTTTGTGTTTTACACCCTAACAAGTACAAAGATATTATATTTGTCTCTGTTCTCTACATATGCATCCAAATACTTCTCTGATGTTTAATTAAATGGCCTTAGAAACCAATGCTACATACAGCTCTGTAATGATAAAAATATTTCTTAATTGGCTTCATACAGAGAAATCTAAGGATGACAAAAGGGAGGATTGATTGCGGAATCAGAAAATGAGGCCACTGTTCAATCAGCAAGATTACAAATTGGGTGGCTCTAAAAAGGCTGCAATGAGTTCACCTGTGCCTTGAAAGATGGTACAAGATGATACAATGTATTTGTTGTTGGATGCCATGTCCTCATATCATCCTCAAACATTAAACTCCATAGCATGTACAGATTATAAGGAATGAGAGGACAAACAGAAACAAGAGCAAGCCACATATGAGTAGCACATGTTTTTTTCTTCCTCTTCTTTGTTCGAGGATTTAATCTCTGTTTGGTTATCCCCTCCAAAACCCACACACAAACAAGAAAATATGCCCACATTGTTCCCCATGAAAGAGACTAAAATTCCTTATGAGGAAAATTTGTCTCTTACCAAAATCCCTGTAAGCCAAATATTTTTCACAGTCATCTCAGCAAGCAAATAGAAATCTATAACAAGATCTCCCATTTTGTGATGTCTCGGGACTTTTCCTGATTTCCACTTAGCTACAGCACAAACTTGCTCTGGCATCATCTTTCTTCTGCAGTGTTTGCCTGTTCTGCAGGCCATGAATGAAGCAGCCACAAGTCACATGCCAGTGTTAAAGTAATATTGTTGTTTTAACACTAACTGAGGACAGCATCAAAGTATATAAAAACTATCGGGCTTTACCAGCAGTACCTTGGGAGGAGGCTTGGTGCCTGCTGTGATGAAAAGGGCAGAGGAAAAGGCCATGAAGCAGGAGAAGGAGCTTTTGCCACAGTCAGATAAGTGGGGGCTTGAACCCAGGCCAAAAAACAAAGTTAAGAAAATGCCTTGGATAAGCCTCTTCCTGGTTCACATAAAAATAATGAGAGGCAGGGGGAAGCACATTCTGACTTGTAAGATTCTGTTATTAAAGCTGTTCCAATAAAAATAGTTTTAGACCTCTATAGCATTTGTTTTTAGTCTAATCTACATTATAGTCCTGAAATATGTCTGAAATATGAAACAAGAGACGCACTAGAATCAGAATAAGGATAACCTATGGCAGTGTTGGCGAACCTTTTCAGCACTGAGTGCCAAAATGGGAGCATGCGTGTGTGTGTGTGGGGGGGGGGAGCGCCGGAAACCAGAAGATCAGTTTCCAGTTTCCAGCATGTGCATGCACGCCGGTCACCTGGTCTTCCGATATATGGCGTGCAGGCGTGCACAAAGACCACCACGTCGTAAACCAGAAGCTCAGCTTCCCGGTGTGCACGTGCGCACCAGGGAGCAGCTCTTCCAGTTTCCGGCGCTCCCGCATGCATGAAGAGCAGCCAGGAAAAGCAATGGGTGATGGCTGGCGTGCCCAGAGAGATGGCTCTGCGTGCCACTTCCAGCATGTGTGCCATAGGTTCCCCATCACTGACCTATGGGGACAATAATTTTCATGCCAATATAGTTTTCCACCTATTCAAATGTAGGTGATTGGCACAGCCAAGGAAAGAGTCACTTAGCAGCTGTGACAACAATAATCCAGATTAAAACTGAACTATTGATTTTGGGCAGCATATATACTTAATTATCTTTAAATAATAGATGCAGATTTATAACTTATATAATCTATTTACTTTTATAACTTTTTAAAAGAAACTAACAAGCAAATAGGATGCAATTTATTGTAAATTATTCTTGCATATTTAAATGAGCAGCATGATGGCCTAGTGGTGAAGATCCTTGTCTCCCACCCAGAAGGTTGAGAGATTAATCCTTGGTAGTGGTTTCTCTCCTAGGGTGCAAAGAACAAATAACTGCTGTGAACTCTGTCTGGTGTTAGGAAGGGCATCCAGGCAGTAAATGATCAGCTCCATCCAGTCACCACAAGTCTACCCTGAATAGGGACTACAGCAGAGGTGGGTTGCTCCCGGTTCGGACCACTTCTATAGAACTGGTAGTGGGAATTTCCCCCCGCTCGCCAAACTGGGAGCGATTGCCGGTTGGCCACACCCCCAAACCGGCTCTAATGGCGGCACCATAGGACCTACCATCTTGTTTTTTGCTTCTGCGCATGTGCAGAAGCTTGGTTTTCAGCACTGCGCTTGCACTTGCACAGCACAACTGCACATGCATGGGAGGAAGCGAACTGGTGGTGAGGTAAGTTAGAACCCACCCCTGGACTCCCGGATCATAAAAAGGGAGTTTTAAATTCTTGTACATTTATATCCTTATTATTGGAGAAAAAAATGTATGTGTAGATACACTAGATCCATCAAAAATACTGTTCTGTCCTCACTACACATTATGCTGTGTGCAGCTTTACATGCAGCTAAACCCACCTATCCAATAAAACAGACTGTATGCATAGATCTGGATGCTTTAATAAAGGGACAGGATGGGTGAAACTGGGAAAAATAGAATTACATACAATATTTATTTGTTTGTTTGTTTGTTTGTTTGAGAAAATTTATATTGCCGCCTACTCACCCATGGCGACTCAAGGCAAGAGTTCTCAATAAGAACTCAAATGCAAAATAAGCAGTGTTGAGTTGTTAATAAATACAGATAAATCTAAATCTCACCAGCAATGCTGTGTGTATGGTATGTGGATTTTTGTCCTCAAATGAATGTGTGTCACGGATTAGGCTGGATTCTTCCTTGTGCTTCAATTTCCTCAGAATGCTAAAGGAAATGGAGTCTGGCTTCCGAGGATGCACTTGTTATTGGAATGGGGTTTGATGGGAAGATGACTCTTAAACAAACTGACCAGATTTTTTTTTTTAAGCGGGACGGGGGGGGGCGCCTGGGCGCCGCCATTTGTTTTGCCCTCTGCGCATGCGCAGAACGCTGCGCATGCGCAGAGGGCAAAACAGCAAATGTCGGCATCCAGGTGAGGTGGGGGGGAGAGGGGGGGAGGCGGGAGGGCGCTTGGATGCCTGGAGCTCGCGACAGGTAAGCTGCCAGCTTCCTCCTTTCCCCGTCTCCCGCCTCCCGTTCGTTGCTTGCCAGCCCGGCCGAAGGGGAGGCGGGAGGCGAGGAAAGGCCTCCCGAAAGGGAGGCGGGCTCCCGAAGGGCTGCCGCCTTTCCTCGCCTCCCGCCTCCCCTTCGGCCGGGCTGGCAAGCAACGAACGGGAGGCGGGAGACGGGGAAAGGAGGCAGCCGGCAGCTTACCTGCTCCAAGCATCCAAGCGCCGCGGTCTCCCGGTCGCCTGCCCGGCCCCAGGGCAACAGCGGCAGCGAGGCGACGGGGGGAAGAAAGGGGAGGGGGACGAGGAAGGGCTGTTTGCGCCGCTCGTAAGCTCAAAGCGGCGACGGCTCCTCGTCCCTCACCCCTCCCAACAGCAGCGGCGCCTCCGAGGGCGGGGCTAGGGATGGGGCGGGGGAAGGAGGAGCAGCCTCCCTTCCCCCTCCCCCCAGCTTCCAGCCGCCGCCGGAGGAGTCAACAACGCGGGACGCCCTCCCGCCGCCAACGCCGCCCACGGCCGGCCCGAGCTGAGAGGCCTGCTGCCTTTCAGGCTGATTTTTTGAAAGAATGCCCTAGTCGTGCATTCTTTCAAAAAATCGGGACTTTTTAGAGGACGGGCGGGACGCGGGACAAATCATGAAAAAGCGGGTCTGTCCTGCCAAAATCGGGACGTCTGGTCACCTTACTCTTAAAGCGTCCGGTCAACTTCCAATCAATAAATTCATGTTTGTCCACTAGATGGAGCTCAAGATACATTAAAGAACAATAGCAATACAAGACAATAATTACATACAGAAATTTATGTTGCAGGCATGACAAATACACATTCTTATCTTCTACTAAAAATGAAAAATCAATATGCTGATTTGTTGAAGTTTTGCTAATTTAGCTGAATTTTGCAAAATTTTGATGATTTTAGCAAAATCTTCATATTCTATTCCTTGCTCTTCAAAGCAAATAAAAGGAGAATGCCAGACATAATCAGACTTAAATTCAGTATTTCAAACTTCCACTGAGTTCAGGAGAGAGATATAAGCAATTAGTTTTTCCTTTGAGCAGTTCCAAACCTGAAATGCCTTGCTTTTTCCTGAAAGTTTACAGTAATTTGAGAAGCGAGAAGTAAATAGTAAGAGTAGCAATAGCAATAGCACTTAGACTTATATACCGCTTCATAGTGCTTTACAGCCCTCTCTAAGCGGTTTACAGAGTTCAGCATATTGCCCCCAACAATCTGGGTCCTCATTTTACCCACCTCGGAAGGATGGAAGGCTGAGTCAACCTTGAGCCGGTGAGATTTGAACAGCTGAACTGCTGAACTAGCAGTAGCCTGCAGTGCTGCATTTAACCACTGCACCATCTCGGCTCTTAAAATATATCACTGTCAAATATGCCTATGACAAATAGTAAATTGAAGTTGTATGGCTGTTTTCTTTTTTTGTAAACTATTGAGGTTGTTAATTCCACCATAGTTTCCTTTTTCTGTCTCATTCTGTCTCATTCTCATCTTTACTTTTGCCTTGAATTAAGCTTTCCCAGAATGGTAGTTTTTAGGGTTCTTTGAAAGTGGAGAGATTTCGATGAACTGAAAGATTCTGAAATAGAATCTGAAATGGAAACTGAAGGATTCTGAAATAGTTCAGAGTGACTATACAATTCTGACCTCTGATCTTTTATTGTGATTTGTATATTTGAAGATATATTCCTTTAAAATTCTTCTATTTACAGGTAGTCCTCAACTTACAAACACAATTGGGACTGAATCTTAGTCATTGAGTGAAACAGTAGTTAAGTGCAATGTCAAATGAACACTTTACTCAACGACTACAGTCCTGGATGCAGTCGCTAAGCAAGGATTGTGGGTCATTAAGTGGACAAATCCCATGTAAGAAGTACGGGGTGCTTCAGGGTGGTGGAGGAAGTCCTGGCAGGCCAAGCACAGTATTTGTGAGTTGGAGGTGTGCTGGAGTACTTTGCACAGCTTCATTTCAATCTAAGATCAGAAACAGTATGCATTAAACTAATTGAGGTCAGCAAAGAGCTAAATCTTTAGCTCTTTGCTGACCTCTTGTGTTCAATATAAGGATTTGATGAGAACAAGGAGCTAAATTGCTACTGCAATTCCAAAATGAAATCTCATCTTTTAAAACTCTTAAAGAGCCACATAGATTAAAACACAGGGATCTGATTTCAAAAATCTAAATGTGAAATGATTGTCAAGCACCTGAAATGAGATCATGTGCCTGCACAGGGATGGCGCAACATTTTGCGATGGTTGGAAATCCTGTAAGGGTAGTCCTTGATTTACAACAGTTCATTTAGTAACCATTCAAAGTTACAATGGCACTGATAAGGATGACTTATGACCGGTTTTCACACTTACAACAGTGCTCCAGATCAATCCGGAGCTCTGTTATCGGCTACAGAGGCCTTCAAGAAAGCTTTGCTGGCTGCAGAAGAAATGGGCTGAGGTCTGCAAGGCCTGGTTGCAACTATCTGAAAGTAAATAGTAGGGCAGCTCCACTTCCGTTTCGTTTCCGAACTTCCGGTTGGCCCATTGGGCCATTTTTTGGCATCCCCAGTATTCAGGAGGCTTTCCTGAACCCTGGGGCAGCTCAGGGATTGTGCGCATGCAGGGGGGAGGCCATTGCATTATGGGTGTGGGCACGTGCACACAGGTTATCGTGCGCACGAGCACCCTTTTGGCACCCGAGCCAAAAAAGGTTCGCCATCACTGCTATATAACATCATGTGGTATAATATTTTTCTGTGACTTTAATTAATTTCTTATAACTAAATTGTTAAAATAGTTTTCCTGTAACAAACCACCTTAATTCTATAACAATTATAATAATATTTGGAAAGATATATAATATATTTGAAGCAGTATATAGAAGAAATGAAAAGAGAAGATCTAAAAAAACATAATACTTATCAATCTTTTTTGTCAGTTAGTGTCAGTCAGAGTCCTATTACTTGCAACAAAATTTTGCTTTGTCACCACACATTACTGTCTCTTCCGTTGTGTATAACAGTTAATTTAAATTGTCTTTCTTCTAGTCAAATATTCCTTCCTCTTTTGCAATGAAAGTTGTCTTTTAAATCTTTAAGTCCAAAGAAAAAAGTCTAATATCAAATTTATCCCCAAGTCCAGCTCTGTAGATTTCTTTTTCTTTCTCTCTAAGCTGTTTGAAATCCACTTTCTTTAATGGCTTCTCTTCTGGAAGTCTGACATTTATTTTTTCAAAGTGTTACTATCATTTGTCCAATCTTGTTTTTTTTAAATTTCTAGAGTATGATCTCACTGATCATTCATATAAAGTCCAATTATTTATATTGTGTAGCCTCTGCATTTATTTTCCTCTCAGCATAATATTTGGTTTAAATATTTTATTTTTTACTAATGACCATTTGTTTATTCCTCTCTGATTTATATGTATTTCATATGATTTTTTAAAATCAACTGATATGTTTCAGTAAGTAAGGTTGGTAAACTTTGCCATTAAGTGGTATCAGCTGCCTAGAATTAGTTGTTGGTTATTACACCATTAATCTTTATGCCTTCTTTATATTCTTTTAAAGAAGATTTAAATCTGAGTAGATTTGGATCTGGAGCAAAAGTGATAATATACACTATTGTCACTATGTAATGTGTACGTACTGTATGTATTTTATATGCCACCCATCTTTCTAACAAGCAATACTGGGAGGCTTATATATAACATTAAAAAGTTAAACGTTAAATTATAATTAAAACTAATAAAAGCAAGGAACCAGAGCAAATATTTGAATTGGTTTTGTTGCTTTTCCTTCTACTTTATCAACTGCTGTGTGCATCCACTATAAATTCATAATAATGCATTTATCGCTATCATCCATCCCCTAATACCACTCTATCTAAGCCAGGGGTCTCCAACCTTGGCTTAGATAAACAGCACTTCCTTTGTACTCTCATTAAATCAGCTTCTTTTTCTCTTTGTCATTTCAGCCCTGACTTGAACACACATTTCTCCTGTGAGCTGCATTTACATCAGCAAAACTATCTGCCATGCCCCCATTTCTCAGTTTGTATTTCTGTTACCTCTCCAGGAGAAGCCCCTGGAATGAAGAAACAGAAATATAGATTCACAGTCATCTTGGTGATGTTTATAATTTGTTTGGTGCTGCAAGATATTTTTTCATATTTTTAAATTAATGAATGTGGAAGAATTGCTAGATTAGTAGATTTCTACTAGTACTGGAAGTTCTGGGTGAGAAAGACATATGGAATCTCCAAATGGTGAAGACAAAGTAGGTGAAATATGGATTAGTTGCTTAGCTACTGTATGTTTTGCATCTGTTGATATGGCTAGGCCAGGGGTCTGCAACCTGCAGCTCTGGAGCTGCATTGGCCCTCTGCTGTAGCTCTTTGGGCCCTCTGCTGTAGCTCCATGTCAGGTGAACCCATCACTGACTGGCCCTGACCCTTGCCCTCCCCTCCCAGTAACTTCTTGCCTAGCCTGAGAAGGTAAGGGCAATGGCGAGGGATGGAGACTGGGGCTGATTCTCTGGTGCCTCATTCTTGCTGGAGCTTCTTCCAGCCCTTGTTGGTGCTGGGTGTGCTTTGGTCGCTTGGGGAGATGCGCAACTTGCTCTCCACCCTGAGACACTGGCCAGACTCAGCCGTGACTGATGCCGCCTCGCTATCGTGAGGGCTGGTGGGGTGGGAATGGGATCCGGGAGGAGGGGATGACAGAAAGGGGGATGGGCCCACAGCGCTCAGCTTTAAAACGTGCATGGGGAACTTTCACCGCCCGGAGGATGCTTTTTAATTAAAGCCGTTTGTGTGTATGTGTATCTCTGTATCTCTCTCTGTCTCTGTGTTTCTTCTCTCTCGGAAACCTGGTGAGAGTGACCCTCCTCCTCCTCCCCCTCCTTCTCATCTCACGATCCCCTGGCTGTGGTGGGGCTGGGAGGGTGTGCACAAATGGGGAGACCCTCCTCAAGTGAGTGCCCGCCCATCCTGTGTGCGCCTTTTCTGAACTTTCACCAAGCCTGGTTGCTCACTTGAGGAAAGTCTTCCTGCTCGTATGCACCCTCCCAGCTCACCACAGCTGGCAAGGGGGTTGCGAGAGGAGAAAGAGTGGGAGGAGGAGGAGGAGGAGGGGGTGGTTGTTGCTGGAGCCTTAGTGCAGGAGTGAAGTGGCCCTGTGCCTTTGTGTAACATTTGTGCTCAAGACAGCCTTTGCCTCCTGCTGCTTGGGATTGGAGCTCATGCCCGCCACGCTCGGCCGAAGAGCTGCTGGGGGAGGGGGGAAAAGGGACATGGCAAGGTGATGGCCGGAGCCTTAGTGCAGGAGCAAAGCAGCCCTATATTTGCCTTCGGGCCACATTTGGATCAAGGCAGCCCTCGCCTCCTGCCACTTTGGGCTCAGAGCTGCAAGCTGCATCCTGTTGCTAGGGGCGAATGGGACAGGGTTGCATTGTGGCTCCATGTTGTAATGGGCTCCAGGATGAGGAGGTGACACCATCTCCCCCAATGTGAAGCTTGCTAAAGTTCACTATGCCGCGCAAGGCACTGCAAGAGTGTCTCATGGCCTGCTCGACTCCTCATATCAGAATCAGAGTGGGGGGAGAGAGGGGGGGAGCGAGACATACAGAGACACACACACATAGAGAGAGATAGAGACAGAGAGAGCAGGGAGAGACATAGACACACAGAGAGAGATACAGAGAGAGAGGGGGAGAGAGGGGAGAGAGAGATAGACAGAGAGAGAGAGAGATACAGAGAGGGGGGGAGAGGGAGAGAGGAGGAGAGATACACACACAGAGAGATACAGAGAGGAGAGAGATACACAGAGATAGAGAGGGGGGAGGGGGGGTCAAAGGGTTTTGTGGCTCCCGGTGTTTTTTAACAACCAGTTGTCTGCCCTAATGACCGGCTGGGTAGGCATTGCCAGGGGGTCATGTGACTGGGTGGGACTGAGCAAGTGACATCGAGTTGGCCACGCCCACCCAGGTTTTGTGGCTCCCGATGTTTTCTTTTCTGTGGGAAATGGGTCCAAATGGCTCTTTGAGTGTTTAAGGTTGCAGAGCCCTGGGCTAGGCTCATTCTGTAATCCAGGATCCATTACAACAGCTGTTAAGTTTATTATTCATGACTACTGTAAAAGAGGCATCATGCAGAAAAAATAGCAACAAAGCAGTTCAATGAAAATTTTTGAGAAACTTTTCTACATCTTTATTTATGATGCACCCAAGACCCAGAAGCAGAAAAGAGAAAATGTGTTGCTTGCAGTGCTTATATTCATTAGGAAACATGCCAAACGTTCAGGTGAGGTCGAAAGTCTCTCCAGCATTCTGTTTCATCCTTACATTAGTTTAGATTTCCAATGCTGAAACCTGTCAGGTCCATCTCAGATCTCTTGTGTCTCTTCACCCTTCTTCCCTTGTTGAAGACAGATTTTAGGATTTTGTATTTCCTGTTCGCGATGGTAAGCTTTGAACCAGATTTCACCCGCAACCTTCAAGGAACTGAAAAGAATGGAAAATAAAATCCTGAGTCATTTCCATGAGAGTTAATTTCTATTCAGCAAAAACATGCATCTGATTCAAATAGAGGAGTGAATTAAGAACAAGTGCTGTAATCGAGAAGCGTCGGAAGAGCTGAAAGGACTCTGAGTGATTGCTACTTCTCCTTTGAGGCATGGCCCAAGGGTGCCCCAAAGCAGATTAAAATGCAATTGAGTAATGTTTCAGAAAATAATATAAAATATAACAAAACATAGTTAATATTACATTTAGAAACTAAATAATACCAGTAGTTTTCAATTAGCAACTGCCTGGGATAACATTTGCAAATATGATAGTCAAAAACAGTCAGAAGTCTGAGGTCTTACTGGTAGCATTTCCCTTGGACTGCTACAGATTTTCCACAGTTTTATGTTTTAGAATGTTTTCTAAGGCAGAAGAAACTTTCCTGGGAAAGGGGAAGTTCTGGAAATCAACTGTTTTGCTCCCCTGGATAGCTGGATACTCTCAGAAAGCTTCTTGAACAAGAAGTAGTAGTAATCGGGTGAGTCTCTGGCAGGGGGCTGGGTAACCAAGAAATAAGTTCACTGTGGAAGCAGCAGCCATTTTAAAAGGACAATAAAGTCTGCCACTGCTTCTTAGCTTTTGCATATTTAACTTTTATTCTAAATGAGGCTTCCTTTGACTGCAGTTTGCCTTGTCCTTTTTGTGGAAACATCATCATTTCTGAGGTGGCTCCGGGACTTTAAGATGGTGAGGAGGGGAGGAGTTGGTGTATCCAAACCAAAATAAAAAAGCTGGAAATCACTGTGGAAACTATTTCTGAAACTTTTGAATTTAAACTTCTTAGAGGATTTTATATTTTCAATAGACTCTGCTGAACCTTTTCATTTTTAAAACAAAGACTACCTAAATGGTGTTCTGCTCTTGCTGATAGAAATAGCACATACCTACTTCCAAAGACATTATATAAGAGGTTCCCTCCTAGAAATTTGCCTGAAAATAAAGAATGAACATTATAGAAAAATTCCTAAATGGTTCCTAAATTCCTATATCCAAACCTACTGGAAGAAAAAAAAAGTAACATACAAACAACTCTTGGACAACCAAGAAAACCTTAAAACAAGACAAGACCTTAGAACAGTGGTGGTGAACCTTTTTCGGCTCGCGTGCCGAAAAAGGGGGGGGCACTTGCGCGTGCTCGCGTGCCCACACCCATTCCCTCCCCCCCACGCATGCGCACAACACCCCCCCATGCTGCCCCCTGCGCATGCGCACACACCCCCACCCCCGCACAGGCCCACTTATCGGAGCCTGGAACGACGAAACGGAGCCTGGAACGACGAAACCGGCAAACCGGAAGTGCGAAAAAACGCACTTCCGGTTTGCCGGTATGCTGTTTTTTGCACTCCGGAGGGTTCAGGGAAGCTCCCTGAAGCTCCGGAATGCAAAAAACTACAAAATGGACAAACCGGAAGTGCGGAAAAGTGCACTTCCGGTTTGTCCGTTTTGTAGTTTTTTGCATTCCGGAGCTTCAGGGAGCCTCCCTGAACCCTCCGGAGTGCAAAAAACAGCACACCGGCAAACCGGAAGTGCGTTTTTTCGCACTTCCGGTTTGCCGGTGGGAACCCTCGCGTGCCGGCTTCTATGGCTCCGCGTGCCAGCTCTGGCACGAGTGCCATAGGTTCGCCACCACGGCCTTAGAACATTAGGTATAGAACTGGATTGGTGGCATTATCTGCAGGTACAAACAAGTTATAAGAAAGATGTATTACAATTTGGATTTCAAAATGAACAGGGATTAGACAAAATTTTATTTGGTCCGGAAGAGAAAATGATCTCGAAATTATACAACTTTCAACTGCAATTCAAACTGGAGGAAGAAGCGGTGAAGGGGAATATGATCGCATGGGCACAAAATTTTGGGTACACAATTAACTTGGCAGAATGGGATAAAATTTGGGAAATAAACTATAAATTGACCTTAGCAGGGTCATATAAGAAAAACATTTATAAAATATTTTATCGCTGGCACCTACCCCCGGCACGATTGGCAAAGATGTTTCCGACAGTGTCTTCGAAATGTTGGAAATGTAAGAAGGAGCGAGGGACCTACTATCATCTTTGGTGGACATGCCCTAAAACTAAAGTTTTCTGGAACAAAATAAGGGATTGGTTGGAGGAAATTTTACAACGAAAAATTGACTTAAACCCGGAAATGTATTTATTTATTTGTTTGTTTGTTTGTTTGTTTGTTTGTTTTTGTCAAGTACGTATTGGTAATATACATAGATATAACATTGTTTATATACATAAGATGGGTACTAATAAAAGGGAACATTAGGACAGGGATGGTAGGCACGCTGGTGCGCTTATGCACGCCCCTTACTGACCTCTTAGGAATTGGGTGAGGTCAACAGTGGACAGTCTAAGGGTAAAGTTTTGGGGGTTTGGTGACGAAACCACAGAGTCAGGTAGTGAGTTCCAGGCATTTACCACTCTGTTGCTAAAGTTGTATTTTCTACAGTCAAGTTTGGAGCGGTTCACTTTGAGTTTGTATCTGTTATGTGCTTGTGTATTGTTGTGGTTGAAGCTGAAGTAGGCGTTGATAGGAAGGACGTTGTAGCAGATAATTTTATGAGCTATGCTTAGGTCATGCTGAAGGCGACGTAGTTCTAAGATTTCTATGCCCAGGATTTCAAGTTTGGTTGCGTAAGATATTCTGTTGCGAGTAGGGGAGTGGAGGGCTCTTCTCGTAAAGTATCTCTGGACACTTTCTAATGTATTTATGTCCGATATGTGGTGTGGGTTCCAGAGAGATGAGCTGTATTCAATGATTGGTCTGGCGAATGTTTTGTATGCTCTGGTTAGTAGTGTGGTATTACTGGAGAAGAAGCTAAGTAAGATTAGGTTAACAACTCTTGAAGCCTTTTTGGCAATGTTGTTGCAGTGGGCTTTGGCACTTAGGTCATTTGATATGAGTATTCCAAGGTCTTTGACAGAGTGAGGATCATCTGCAAGGTCATGTCTATTCAGCTTGTATTTGGTGTTCTGATTCTTTTTGCCAATGTGTAGGACAGAACATTTGTTGGTTGAGATTTGGAGTTGCCAGATGTTTGACCATTCTGACACAAAGTCAAGGTCTTTTTGGAGGGTAGCAGTGTTGTCGGTGGTGTTGAAGAATTTTATATCATCGGCGAAGAATGTTCTTGTTGGAAATACTTAGAGCAAAATTCAAAAAGGAGGAACGTTATTTAATATTGTATATAACTACAGAGGCTGAAATAGCATATGCACAGAGTTGGAAAACTGATAACATCCCTACACCCTCTATGGTGATTAGAAAAATATTAGAATGCTCTGAAATGTGCAAGTTAACTATGGAGATACATGAAAAAGAAGACTCTGATTTCTATGAAGCATGGAATAGATGGTATATCTGGTTAAAACAAAATAAAAAGTTTAAAATTTGGCTATAAAACGAGGACGATTCGTGATAGTATCTGTAAATGTTCTCATTCTCTTACTATGTTAAATAAGTGAACTATATGTAAGTAAACTGGAATAAATAAATCTGGAAAATATAATATGAGATTCAACTTTGTACAGATAGATTTAGATAAACATTAACGAATGTTAAAAGGAAAATAAAAATATTCTAACTTGGAAATAGATTTAGAAATACTTCGAAAAAGCTGTAAAAGTGATTATTTATTGTTTTGTTTGTTTTGGTTTATGTGTTTTTTGTATTTTTTGTATTTTTTGTATTTTTGTCTGTATGTTCTGTTTGTTGTTTTTTAACGAAAAAACTTAATAAAGATTATTTTTTTTAAAAAAAGAAATAGCTTTGATTTTATTCACCTCTGATTGGTCTCAGTGTTGGCTGTTATACTGTACAAAGAGGCATAGACCAGGTTTATTTCTCTCAGTAGTGTTGTTGAACCACAAGAGGGAGCCAAAGACTGTATACCGTAATTGTGAATCCTTTTCAACTCTTCAGTAGCATTATCCAAACTATTGGAATTAATGTTATAAATTTACAAACTTAAAATTTTCAATTTTCAATTTTAGTTATATTTTGAAGGGATGGCTACTTGTAAGAAGACAGAGAAGATATCAGGAGATCTTTAAGATCCTTTTTAGATGAATACACAGCTAAAACACATGAAGTAATTCAGGCAATGGGAACAAAGCTTTAATTAAAACTTGACATACTTTCAAAGGAACTCTGTGAGGAGATACAACATCTGATGGGAGATATTAAACAGGTGAAGGATAGAGTGGATCTTATGGAGCACAAACTGGAGAAGCAAGACATTTTGTTTGAAGGTGATCTGGATAAGAGAACTCTCCTGGAAGCCCAGATGAAAGAACTTCAATTAGGATTTAGACATCTCTGAGCGATCTGGAGAGGATATTAGATTAAGGATGATTAAAGCTTTGGACTGGTTAGTTAATTGTGAAGCAAAGATCCTCAATCTCAAAATTGACAAAGTATATAGAGCAGGGGTGGGTTCTGGCTTACCTCACTGCTGGTTCGCTTCCTGATGCACCGCATGTGCACGCCATGTACATGCATGCGCAGTACTAAAAACCCAGCTTTTGCACATGCGCAGAAGCAAAAAAACAAGATGGTGGCACTGTAGGCACCACCAAGAGAGCCTGTTTGGGGGCGTGGCAGGCCTGGGTCACAGGGGAAATTTCTGCTACCGGTTCTAAAGAACTGGTCTGAACTGGCATGAACCCACCTCTGATATAGAGTAAACTCCAGATTTGCTACTATGAGAAAATTACCAAGGGATGTATTAGTTCATTTTATAGGAACAATGAGAGACTATGTTCTGAACTGCCATTTTGAAACCAAACTAAGAATGAAAAATGTGGACATAATTGTTTTGAAAGAAATTTCTGTCAGAATGTTGAGAAAAAGGAAAACCTTCTCATTCCTTACCGATATTCTGAAGAAGAAGAAAATTCCCTTCTGTTGGGATAAGCTTGAGGGTGTGATACTTACATACCATGAGCAAAGATTTTATTAAAGTTTGTTGCAAAATCAAAACCAGAAGCACACACAGATGACTGATTCAGCTGGATTCAATAACTTCTTTATAAACATAATAATATATATCTTTACAATACCATAAGCAGAGTTCTTCTCCAATCAGTTACAGGTAAACATAAGCAGGAGAGTTAGTTTCATTTCAGCAGCAGACAAGCACAGAGAGGACAAGAGAGCAGAGTGGACCTGGAGCCACACCCAGCCTTAAGCTTAAGTACCAGTTTTGATTCTCTGCACAGACTCAGAAGTGGTTAGCTCCCATTGGCTGATTCAGTTGCTATGCCTATTCATTGGCTAACCTTGTTACCATTGGCTCTCCCAGTCATGAATATTCTAACAGATTTAGATTGAATTCTATTGATAAAATCAAGGATTTCTTGTCAAGTCTGTTTTACATGCACTAACATATGTAAAAAGAGGTGGGTAGGGCTCTGAATATGCTGTCACAACTGTTATCTTGATTCTTTTGACACACACACACCCAGATACTCCTCTTCCTCAGCTTCCTAAAACAAAGTTTTTCAAGAAATATTTCAGCCAGTCATCTCACAAAAATTCCTTTTCATGCAGAAGTCTTCAAACATTTCACTGCTGCCCTGTTGAAAGGAAAGATGACCATAATTGCAAAAAATGCATATGTGAAGATGACACATACAAGTTGTAGAATGATCAATAATCCTTTTTGTGATCTTTTTGGCAAGAAAGTCAATGGGGATTGCACTTGGGATCGCAGCACAGACACACATCCCCAAAATACTCCATCCGAAGCCTTCAGCCTTGCAATCCTGGGAGAGGCTTCTGTGCTGCGATCCCAAAGAAAGAACGGTGTGTGTATGTGAGTGAGAGAGAAAGAGAGAGAGAGATCCAATCCAACCTCAGAGAGTTATCCAGGGCTAGCAGCAATGTTGTCTCTGTTGTCGTCGTCCCCCTCTCTCACTCACACACACAGGTCCCTCACTCCGCCAATTCTCCCAAGGCAGCCACATCCCTTCACTAACTTACTTTCCAGCTCCGTTCTCCACTGTCACATGCAGGGCAAGAAAAGTAGTCTTTGGGTCTATGGTAAAGAAACCTTCCAACATCGCGAGATTTTTTTTTTCATGAGAAATTGGAAGGTCTGAACTACTGGTATTTTTTTTTACCATAGTCTCAAAGACTGCTTTTTGTCCTGAATGCGCAGCGGAGAACGGAGCTGGAAAGCAGGTTACTGAAGGAATGTGGCTGCCCATGTGTGTGTGAAGGTTTGGCATGGGTGGCCTGGCTGAAGGGCTTTCAGGTAAGCTGGTGTGGGGCCTTGGGACAGCTCTGCAGCTCCTGCCTTGATTCGTCCTCCATCCCCCTTCCCCCCACCAAGCCCCGGTTGCTACCCAGCCTCCACTACCTCTCGCTGGAACTACCTCATGCACAGCTGGGTTGAGAGCTACAGCACCTACCAGACCCAGGATTCTATCCTGACACCTGCAGCACCAAGTAGGTGTGTAGCTGGCGCTCAGTAGCCCAAAGGAGACACCTTCCTGCTGGTGTTCCGTGTCCAGCCGGGGAGCAGTTCCCAGGACTGCCCGATTCTCAACCAGCCGGCTGCATGGTAAGAGGGGGCTTCCTGCCCACCTGAAACAGAGGCTGGGTTGTGTAAAGGGGCTTCCCCCCCCAAGACCCTCTCAAGCACTGGGCTGCGGGCTCCACCTCAGGGAGCCTCAATCGGGGCCAAGCTCTTGGCAACCGATTGAGGTAAGAATGTTCTTGAAGGGGGCGTGAGGCTCGTGGGGCCTCCTGCTGCTTTTGCAGCCTCAATCGGCTGCAAAAGCACCTGCGATTCTTGCCATCTCTTCTTCCCCCCTCACTGGGCATGGCAGGGCTTCCTGCCCCTGGCTTAGCCACCGACCCCCTTTATGGATGCAATTTAGGGGTGGCAGGTGGGGAGGGGTGGGGCAGGGGAGAAGCAAGACGTGCATTTGAAAAACACATGGCTGGGATGGAGGAGCGGTCCTTCTTAACAAGTTCCAAACTGTTGCTGCTGCTGCAAGCCTGGGTTCCCCACATGAGCTCTTGAAGTCCCCTACTCCTTCCCTGCCCAGTCAGCCCACGCTCCCCTCTCGCTCCAGGCACCAGGCACCAATGCTCCATGTGTCCAACTCCCCAAAATTTTAAAGAGTTAGAGCCGCAGGGAGGCAAGACACACTCATCTCTGTTTCCCTCTATGACTGGCCTTGGAAAAGCCTCCCCTCACAATCTTGAAGCAGCAGCAAAGCTTCGGAGCTTGTTAAGTACGACCACTCCTCCACTGCGTTTTCCAAACCCAGCTCTGGCTGCACTGCATGCTTGGCGAAGGGAACATATATAGTGTGGGGGAGGGTGGGCGGGGTGAGTGGCCAGAAGGGCCAGGTGAGCAACCGGAAGAGTTGAGAGGCAACCAGGTGACCGGGTGACCTGGTGGGCATGGGCGTGGCCAACTAGGGGTGATTTTTACTGGTTCGGCAAACCAATTCAAATCGTCCCTACTGGCTGTCCCGAGCTGGTCCAAGCTGGTTGAATTTCACCCCTGATCCAATCACACAACTCAGTGAAGGACAATACTGCTTCCACAGGGAGCAAAGCTGCACAGCATTTTCAGACAATGAAGTAACTAAGAAATCCCTCTATGGCAGACACTCCTTCATGGATTTCTGCCTGGTCGTGGTGAAGGGGCTTGCGTAGCTCAATGAAGCTATGAGCTATGCCATGCAGGGCCACCCAAGACGGACAGGTCATAGCAGAGAGCTCTGACAAAATGTGATCCACTGGAGAAGGAAATGGGAACCCATTCCAGTATCTTTGCCATGAAAACCACATGGACAGAACCAAAAGGCAAAAAGATATGATGCTGGAAGATGAGCCCCTCAGGTTGGAAGGTGTCCAATATGCTACTGGGGAAGAGCAGAGGGCTACTACTAGTAATACCAGAAAGAATGAAGCGACTGGGTCAAAGCCGAAAGGACACTCAGCTGTGGATGTATCTGGTGGTGAAAGGAAAGTCCAATGCTGTAAATATCTATACTCCATAGAAACTTGGAATGTAAGATCCATGAATCAAGGCAAGCTGGATGTGGTCAAACGAGATGACAAGACTGAACATTGACATCTTAGAAATCAGCAAACTAAAATGGACAGGAATGGGTGAATTTAATTCAGATGACATCAGGTATATACTGCGGGCAAGAACCCCTCAGAAGAAATGGAGTAGCCTTCATAGTCAATAAAAGAGTAGGAAAAGCAGTACTGTGATACAATCCTCAAAATGACAGAATGATCTCAGATCGAATCCAAGGCAAACAATTCAACATCATAGTAGTCCAAGTCTATGCCCCAACCACTGGTGCTGAAGTTGACTCGTTCTGTGAAGCCCTACAACACCCTCTAGAATTAACACCAAAAAATGATTTCCTTATCATCATGGGGGATTGGAATGCTAAAGCAGGAAGCTAAAAGATTAGCAGAATAACAGGCAAGTTTGGCCTTGGAGTACAAAATAAATCAGGGCACAGGCTGGTAGAATTTTGTCAAGAGAATATGATGGTCATAGCAAACACTGTTTCCCAACAACCCAAGAGTTGACTCTACACATGGACATCACCAGACGGTCAACACAGAAATCAGATTGACTATGTGCTCTGCAGCCAAAGATGGAGAAGCTCTATACAATCAGTGAAAACAAGACCAGGAGCTGACTGTGGCTCATATCATGAACTTCTCGTTGCAAAATTTAGGCTTAAATTGAAGAAAGTAGGAAAAAGCACTAGGCCATTCAGGTATGCCTGATGAATATACAGTAGAGGTGACAAATAGATTTAAGGAATTACATCTGATACACAGAGTGCTTGAAGAACTATGGATGGAGATTCGCAACATTGTACAAGAGGTAGCAACTAAAACCATCCCAAAGAAAAAGAAATGCAAAAAAGCAAAATGGCTGTCTGAGGAAGCTTTACAAATAGCTGAGGGAAAAAGGGAAGCAAAAGGCAAGGGAGAAAGAGAAAGATGCACCCAAGATTATTGAAAACTATCTCTGATTCAGGACTCGGCCCAGATAAACACATAACACTGTCTAAGCGCCTATATAATGACTGGTAAGTAGCAGTTTGGGGTCTACACCTCCTACTGAAGAAAGAAAGCAGAAAGAAAATGCATGGGATTGGCTATTAGCACATCTAGCAAGAAAAGACGGAGAAAACCAGTTTACTTTATTTCATTCTCATTTTATAATGTGATTATCATTTATAATTCAATTTTTTTCAAACATATTATACTTCAGTGATTAATCATATCTTATCTACTTAAAAAGGTAAAATTCTTACGAGTTTGAACCTGAGTTCCATTAAGTGCCATTTGATATCATATTATGGTGATGATAATCAGTCTGTCCCACCAAAGTCCCACAAAGCAGGAAGAATGGATCTGACACCTGGACAGTAACAAATATATTTGGGTTAAATATATAGTTTTTAAAATTGTGTATTTGGCTTCTGCACGCAAAGATATCTCAATTTAAGAAGTAGTTGCTTAAGTATAATTACAGCTGACTGCACAACACTATTAAAACATCTTTTAGTGTTCTGACCCAGCCTTAGCAGAAACAAGAAACAGACTCCTTGTCACGAAAAACCCCTCTTTATTTACCTCTTGTGAATTAATTGCATTCACCCACCGAAACACCCAGGCAATTGTCCTTCAAGGAGTTAACTGCAGTACATACCTTATCAGTTCCTTGTGATAATTGCAAGGCCCTGAGCTCCCACCAAAAGGCTGCAAATTAAGTTCTGGAAAGCAGTCTTTGTGGCATGAAACACCATGAGCAAAATCTTCAGAAATACGAACTGTTGTCTCCTACGACAACCACTCCCCTTTCCTTCTATTTATTCCCCAACCAGAGAGGGGCCATTCAGCATCCACATGTGCTTTGCTTCCCGATTTGACTCCTTGTCCTCCATTGCTCACCTCTTCTAACTGCTCTGTGCAGATGTACATCTGGAACAGGCCCCAGCTGTTCATTCTCCTCACCCATATCAGACTCCAAAGGCAACTGCCTCTCCGATGGCTGGGAAATTTCGGACATCCCTGGCTCTATCTCTGCGTCCGACGCAGAGTATCCATCAGAGCCTTTCCCAGACTCCAACACTGGCTTAAGTTCCTCCCCAACCTCCTCATCGTCCGAGTCTGCCGCCAGCTCACAACATTTAGTAAAGTCTTCCTTGAGTAGAGTTTGACTCCTAGTGATTTCCTGCCCCTGCAGTTATTGCGGCAACAATATTGAAGTAAACTTGATTTTATTATTAGAAAGTTTTGTGGTTTTAAATTAAAAATGAGTATGTATAAGGTATGGAGGGTATTGTGGCCTAGTGTTAAGAGGCTGAGCTTGTTGACCAGAAGGTTGGCCGTTTGAGACCCAAGTACTGTATCATAGGGTGAGCTCCCAGCTCCTGCTCACCAGTAGGTCGAAGGATAACAGCATTCCATGCACCTCAGTGTATATTCATGCCAGCCACATGACCTTGGAAGCATCTTTGGACAACACTGGCTCCCTCTGCTAGGAAACAGAGATGAGCATTGCCTCCTAGAGTCAGACACGACTGACCTTTACTTTTTTTTTAACGTATAAGGAGCTGTTATAGGAAACTTTGACTCCCCATTGCCTGTTGTATCAGGAATAGTACCTGATTCAGCATGGCCTCCTTTGGGCTTCCCTCCAGAGGGGGCGATATTCGCTTTACCCTATACCCAGAGACCACCTGAGCCTGATAGGCTTCTCATTGAGGTCCAGCTCCTCTCGCCATCTTGCCTCATCTCAAGTATGGTGCAGTCTAGAGGGGATGCTCACCATAGCTCTGGTTTCTTCCAGCTCACTCCCATGGTTGGACATTGGATGCTTAATCCCCATGGTAGATTGCTGTCTCTGGGTTGACCATTAAAGCAGATTTTGCCTAATGTCAGGGCTTCCTCCATCTACTGCCTAGGAAAGAAAAACCTTTGCCTCCATAGATTCAGAGAAAAGGTACTTTTACTAGGAGAGAACTGAATGCAACAAGTTTCAGCCAACATCTGAGGCAAAAGTGCAGGAAGCATCAAATTGAAACAAACCATAGAGTCCAACCCCCTTGTATCTAGGCAATCAGAGGGCAAGCAGCAGACAGGAAATGATAAAGTCTTTGATTCAAGCACATCGTCTCTGGCTGCTGCATACAAAGCTAGAAGAAATGACCATGGCGAGATAAGCAAAACTAAGGCAGGTAGCTGCAAAACTGCAAAGGAAAATTCTCCACTGAGCCCCCCCCCAACATTTCCATGGCAGCAAGCAGCAGGCTGGTTCTTTGTGGAATAGACCAGTTATCATCTTGGCCTCTTCTTTTCTAATCTGTTCGTCTGTCCGTCTGTCCATCCAGAATAGAATACCACAAGATTCCTTTTCAATATTATTTATTTATTCATCAACTGTACATGGCTGTCCATCTCATGAAAAACTGACTGGGTGGCAACAACATTATAAAACAATCAATAGATTAAAAACTATTATTATTAAAATTATATAAAAATCACAAAGACTAAGAAGAAGCAGGTGTTAATAACAATGGAGCCATCCCAATTCCTCACTGGTGTTGATTTTATTCCTGATAATAAGCATTGTGCCAGACTTTTCCTGATTCCTTCAGGGAGCTGCAGGGGGGAAAAGAACAGGGAACACATTAATCAAAAGCCCATTTTCACAGCAATGAGTTCTTTCAGGCTACTGTCCACTTGAGATATTTTCTTGATGAAATGCCTGCAAATGAACTTTTTCCTGTTGCCTCAGACTTACCGCAATATATCCGCAAAAGCAGTGAGCATTGGCTTGCACTCATACTTAATGTTATGCTTGGCACACAAGGATTTCACCAGGGGAGCCACTTTGTAATAATTATGTCGAGGCATGGTTGGAAAAAGACTGTGGAAAGAGAGGAAAAATATCAAGAGGACACAGTAGAAGATACTTCTGTAATTTGGATCCTGCTGTCATTACTGCCCTTCCCATCTCAATGCTGGAGAATTCTCCTTTCCTATTCAGTACTGCATACAGACAGGTTGATACAGAAGGGGATAACCTTTCACCTGTGGTTCCCAAAGAGTTTTGGGTAGGGATGAACAAGCTGAGGTCCTTCTGATTACTGCTGAACCACAATCCTTCCTAATGTTTACGGTTGTGAGCCGCCCAGAGTCTCTGTGGAGTGGGCAGCATACAAATGCAACTAATAATAATAATGAGTTCCTTTGTAGTAGGGTACTGTGGAGTTGCTCACAGGTTTTGTAATCCTAGTTAAGAATTTTAAAGGTGAAAACCAGCATTTTGATTTGGTCCAGAAATGAATTATAATGATCAACCATTTAATCTGCTATATAACTAGAAGTAAGATATGAAAAGCTCAATAGGAATAGCAACAGCACTTAGACTTATATACCGCTTTACGGTGCTTTACAGCCCTCTCTAAGTGGTTTACAGAGTCAGCATATTGCCCCCAACTATTTGGGTCCTCATTTTACCCATCTCGGAAGGGTGGAAGGCTGAGTCAACCTTGAGCCTGGTGAGATTTGAACTGCCAAATTGCAGGCAGCCAGCAGTCAGCAGAAGTAGCCTGCAGTACTGCATTCCAACCACTGTGCCACTGTGGGTCATAGATATCAGTTTCACTGCTGCATTTTATATGAAATGCTGTTTCTAGGCATTTTTACAGGATAGATCCAAAAGTCCAGTCTGAAATAGCCACAGAATGTATAACAGGGACAAGATCTGCTTTCTTTAGAACTAGTCAAAACTCCTGGCAATAGCCGTCATTTGGATTAAAGCTTGGACCATAATATGCAGGTGGTGCTTAATGGTGACAAAAGCTGTAAAAAGCTGCATTATATACTGTACAACCTTTCCATATAGCTTGTACTTACTGATGTTCAATCTGGAAATTCAAGTGCCCAGTGTACCAGTCATTGAATAGAGATTCATCCACGTTACATGTTGCTGAGAGCTAAGGGGGAAATAAAAAGCATGTAGAGTTCCAATGACTTCCTTCATGTTTCTTCCTAGTTTCTATCAACAGTACAAATAATTCTATCAATTTACAGTATTGTAGACCATCATTCATTTTACATTTATAATGTTCACTTTCCAGAAGGACATTAGAAATATTCCTGAATCCAGGCCAGGCAACTACTGCACTGTGTTCTGACCTAGGCTTCCTGATCAATAATACAGCACAAATGGCATCCCAAATACCTCTTTTATTTTAATGGCTGGTAATTATTTTCATTCCCAGCTGTAATAAGTCCCAAACAATGATAACAAGTCTGACAACAATCTTTCTGGGAAAGGCAGATAAGCAGATTGATCTTCCCTGACAAGCTGCCAAAGACCAATTAGCAAGAAACTTGGCAAGGCCAAACAGAAAACATAGAGTCTGAGCTAGAATGACATAAGTTGAATGAAGTTGCTTCCTGCAATGAGCCCTCCCTTGTGCTCCACTTATATAGCCTATGGCAGGGGCCAATTATCTCCAAGCCTTACTCCCGAGTAGTCCTTCTCCTCTATAACTGTTCTTGCCTTCTGGCAGCTCTGTGCATGCACACATTGAGAACAGGCTCCCCCTTTTCTTCTGCCTTGCTCATGTCAGCCTTTGGAGGCTCTGGAGTCGGGACAGACCTTCCAAATGGCCCGGGCTGGATCCCTGTCTCTGGCACCAAGCCTTCTCCAGACTCCAGGCCTGGCCCGTGTTCCTCCCCAGCCTCCTCGCTGTCCAACTCTGCCACCAGCTCTGCAGGCCGCTGGCGGACCACAAGACTATCCCTCACCGCAGGGCCCTTCCCCCAGGTCTGATGATCCGGATGCAGTCGTGACGGGAATCGGTCATGGAAGGCTTTCACCAAAACCGGAGCATGTACAGAGGTCGCATTCTCACAGGTGAAGTCCTCCGGCCCATACCCCTTCCACTCAATAAGGTACTGGAACCGGCCCTTCAGCCACCAGGAGTCCTGAATTCTGGTGACCTCATACTTGGGCCGTCCATCTCCATCATGGGGTGCTGGCTGGGGACGGTCAAGTTGGCAAAGCAGACAGGCTGGCCATTCTGGAATGAGGAGGGAGCGATGGAAAACAGATGGACACGCAATGAGCATGGCAATATCAGGCGGTAGGCGACTGGGTTGATGACCGTCTCAACAGGGAATGGGCCAAGGTACCGGTGATTTAGTTTCCTGACTGGCCGGTCTGACGGAAGGTGCCTGGTGGACAACCAAACGTGATCCACCACAGCCAACTGTGGCATTGCCCACTGAGAGTGGTCCGCAACTCATTTGTAGTCCTCCTTGGCCTTCTGAAGATACTGTCGCACCAATTGATGGACGGCCTGCAACTCGGCCAGAAAGTCATCCACTGCCAGAACCAGTGAGTCGAGTTGCGTGAGAGGAAAGAACTGTGGATGATATCCCACATTGGCTAAGAAAGGGATAGTTTGGGTGGAGGTATGCTGAGAGTTATTAAACGCAAACTCTGTGACTGCCAAATATTCCGACCAATTGTCTTGTTGCTGGTTCACGAAGCAGCACAGGTACTGCTCTAAGATCCCAATGACTTTCTCAGTTCCGCCATCAGTTTCAGGATGATGTGCCGACGACAGGCAGATTTTCACATCTAAGGCCATCATCAGCCCTTTCCAAAACTGGGCTGTAAATTGGGCCCCTCTGTCTGAAATGACCCTATCCGGTAGGCTGTGTAGCTGAAAGACATGTTGGATAAACATGCGGGCGGTGGCGTGAGATGTCGGTAATCCACGATAGGGAATAAAATGTGCCATCTTCGTCAGCATGTCTACTACCACGAACAAGGTTGTGAATCCAGAAGACAGAGGCAAATCTTCAAGACATCCATGGAAATGGCACCCCAGGGTCTCTCCGGTGTTGGCAAGAGCTGGAGCAGCCCTGGGGGAGCTCCCATGACTGACTTGGCCTGTCGGCATCGTACACAGGATATAATGTAGGCCTGGACATCACGGCGGAGTCGGGGCCACCAGAAGGTCTGAGAAACTAAGTTCAAGGTCTTAAAGAGTTCGAAGTACCCCGCCGCAGGGTTATCATGGCACTGCATCAGGATAAGACCCCAGAGTGGCCCACTGGTACATAGAGTCTATCTCAGTACCTCAAGAGGTCCTCGGTAAACGTCCAGGGAGAAGCGGGCCCTACCTCACTCTTTCGTTGCTCCAAGTAAGCATCCTGCTGCTGCTCTTCCCTGATCTGAGCCTGTAAGTCCACTGGTTCCTGAACTGCGGAGAACGACTTGACGGGCAGAATTGTCCAGGGTGGAAGCAGGTCTTCGATTTAGGAATGCTCAGTTTCTGCAAGAGTTCAAATTGAACCTTGCAAAAAAGAAGGATCACCTGATCTGGCATTGGGTTCAGTTTCTGAGCGGTCTGCAGAAACTCCAAGTTTTTGTGGTCCACCTGGACTTCAATCTGATGTCGGGCCCCCTCCAGGTGATTCTCCAGGCCTCAAACACGGTCTTAATCGCCAGTAGCTCCTTCTCCCAAATGCCATAGTTGCACTTGGAAGAGTTAAGCTTCTGCGAATAATACGTGCAAGGGAAGAGAGCACCGTGAGATGCATGAGCCTAGAGTAACACTGCTCCAACAGCAACATCTGATGCATCAGCTTCCACCACAAACAGATGGTGAGGGTCAGTATGTTTTAAGATAGGCTCCTTCATGAAGGCCTGCTTCAAGGCCTGAAATGCCTGCTGCTCGGGGGTACCCCACCGGAATGGGATTTTTTTCTGCAGGAGCCGAGTGAGGGGTGTGGTCAAGAATGCAAAGCCAGGGATAAAGGTCCGATAGTAATTGGCGAACCCAAGGAGTCACTGGGCATCCTTCACTTGCCAGGGAGGTTGCCAACTATGCAAAGAGTCGACCTTGCTCCGCTCCATCGCTATGCCCTCGGGAGAGATGCAATGTCCCAGGAACTCGATGGTGGTCTGATAAAACTGGCACTTTTCCAGCTTTGCATACAGATGGTGCTCTCAAAACCATTGCAGGACCAGGCGGAGGTGATGTTGATGACTCTCCAGGGAGGCTGAGTAAATCAAAATATCATCCAAATAGACAACGACAAACTGGTCCAAGAGATCCCGGAAAATGTTATTCATGAAGTGTTGGAAGACTGTGGGAGCATTGGTCAATCCAAACAGCATGACTGTGTACTCAAAATGTCCGTACCTGGTGCCTAACGCCATCTTCCATTCATCCCCAGCCCGGACCAAGATTGTAAGCTCCACGCAGGTCCAACTTGATGAACACGGTAGCCTCCCGGAGCCATTCTAACAGTTCAGGAATCAGGGGCAGAGGATACCAGTTGCGCACCGTGATTGCGTTCAATTTCCAGTAATCACAACAAAGCCGCAAGTCTCCGGTCTTCTTTTTTACGAACAGGACTGGAGCGGACAGGGGCAATGACGAGGGCCGGATAAAACCCTGAGCTAGGTTCTTGTCCACAATGCAATCAATTCAGGGTTCGACATTGAATACAAACGCCCCACTGGGAGCGGCATGTCCCTAATTAAATCAATGGGGCAGTTATACAGGCTGGTGTGGGGGCAATTGATCTGCCTCCTGAAGACATCCGCAAATTCTGAGAGGTCAAAAGGCAAAGACACCTCAGATGGACCCAGCACCTGGCCTGCGCAAACTTGGCGGGTATGGTCCACACATTGCAAGCTCGGGAACGAGATGAAGTTCTGGGACCAAAAGATGTGTGGATCATGAGTCTGGACCCAAGCCAGCCCAAGACCACAGGCAAATGCATGCCAGAAGCAATGTAGAACTGGATGGCCTCCTCATGAGTACCGATGGTCAGGTGCATGGGTTGCGTAGCGGCCTTAATAGGCCCAGACAGAAGCACCTGACCATGAATGGTCTCCATGAGCATGGGAGGATCCACCGGACACAGAAGGATGGCAAATTTGGTGGCAAATGCCTCATTCATAAAGTTTGTGGTAGCCCCGGAATCCACCAAGGCATGCGCCAGAATCCCCTGTGGGCTACTGCAAAGGAAGACTCGTGCTGTCAGAATCAAGTGACAAGGGGGTCCGGGATCCATTTCCTCAGGACATGACCCAGTGGTGGTGCATGCCCGACCCAGGGTTTCCCCTAGATCGGGCTCAGGGCATTTCCCGACAGGATTGTTGGCGGCTGTGGGGCAGGCCCAGGAGCTGATACCCCTCATCGCTTCTTGGGGCAAGAGGCAGCCATGTGTCCAGGTTCCCCGCAATACAAACACAACCCCCCTGAGCGCCGTCTGTCCTTTTCAGTTACTGGCAGGCGGTGTCTGGCTGCGCCTATTTCCATGGGCTCCTCCCATGGAACTGGGGTCTCACACAGAACTGGTACCCCCTGGGTCTCCTGGGAGGCACGGCGACTGGTCCATTTCTACAACCTCACATCAATCCTGAGGCACATGAACCAGCTCGTTGATAGTTGGAGGAATATCCACACGGACCAACTCCTCCGACAACCCATCCTGGAACACGTCCATGAGGACAGCCTCATTCCAGGCTGAATCCTGGCTAAGCAGGTGGAATTCACTGATGTATTCCTGCAGGGGCTGCTGGCCCTGATTCAAAGTCTTTAGACACCTAGTAGCTGTCTGCGTTTTGATGGGGTCCTCATACATGAGTCTGAGGTGTTCACAAAATCCCATGAAGTCATCCAACAAAGGACTATCCTGGACCAACAGGGGCATGGCCCAGCGAGCCGCAGAACCAGAGAGCAGGCTGATCATAAACCCCACTTTATCCCAGTCAGTGGGGAAGTCCTCAGCTCTCAGGCTGATAAAAAGCTGGCATTGTCCCCAAAAAGCCAGGAAAATGTCTTGTTTGCCATTAAACTTATCTGGCACAGCTACTGGGCATTTCCTCTGAGGAGGAGGTGGAGCAGCGTGGGCTTGGAGCCGAGCCATCTGGCCAGCCAAGTGGGCTAGCTGTTGATTAAGCAGCACATTCTCAGCACTTAGTTGCTCCATCTTATTAGAGGTTTGTTTTGTAGTTTGGGGCAGGAAGCAAACTGTTCTGACCTAGGCTTCCTGATCAATAATACAGCACAAATGGCGTCCCAAAAACCTCTTTTATTTTAACGGCTGGTAATTATTTTCATTCCCAGCCGTAATAAGTCCCAAACAATTATAACAAGGTTGAGGTGGGCCGAGGTGGCACAGCGGTTAGAGGCAGTACTGCAGGCCACTTTAGCTGACTGTGATCCACAGGTCAGTGGTTCAAATCTCACCGGCTCAAGGTTGACTCAGCCTTCCATCCTTCCGAGGTAGGTAAAATGAGGACCCAGATTGTTGGGGGCAATATAAATATACATTGCTTACTGGTGTAAACCGCTTAGAGAGTGCTTGCACTGTGAGGCGGTATATAAATCTCACAAATAAATAAATAAACAAGTCCGACAACAGTCTTTCTGGGAAAGGCAGATAAGCACACGAACCTTGATCTTCCTTGACAAGCTCTCCCTGCCCCGAAGATTGTTGGGTGTGAGACACCTCAGGGCTCGGTCCTCTCGCCTATCCTGTTTAACATCTATCATCCGATGACGGGGGGGGGGGGGAACCAGCAATATGCTGACGATACCCAGTTGTACATCTCCACCCCGTCTCAGTTCAGGGAAGCAGTTGATGTAATGTGCCGTTGCCTGGACGATGTTAGGGTCTGGATGGGAATGAAGAGGCTCAAGCTCAATCCTGACAAGACCGAATGGCTGTGGATATTGCCCTCTAGGGATTATGTCAACTGCCCCTCCTTGGTTCTTGGGGGAGAGAAATTAACTCCCTCGGAATGGTTCGAAATTTGGGTGTTCTCCTAGATCCACAGCTAAAATAGGAGCAACATCTTTCAGCTGTGGCTAGGGGGACCGTTGCACAGGTTCGCCTGGTGCACCAATTGCGATCCTACTTGGAGAGGGAGGCCTTACTCACAGTAACTCTCGCGCTCATCACCTTACGGCTGGACTACTGTAATGTGCTCAACATGGGGCTACCCTCAAAGAGTATCCACAGACTGCAATTGGTGTAAAATGCAGCTGCACAAGCTGTGGTGGGTGTTCCTAGATACACCCACGTAACAGCCATTCTCCGCCAGCTGCATTGGCTGCCCATTAGTCTCTGGACGCAATTTAAGGTGTTGGTTTTGACCTTTAAAGCCCTACATGGCTCAGGGCCAGGTTACCTCCGGGACCGCATCCTACCGCATACCTCCCTACGACCGGTTAGGTCCCACAGAGTTGGTCTCCTCCAGGTCCCATCAACCAAGCAATGCCGGTTGGTGGGACCATGGGGGAGAGCCTTCTCTGTGGGAGCTCCATCTCTCTGGAACCAACTCCCACCAGAGATCCGGATTATCCCCACCCTGCTGGCCTTCCGTAAAGCCGTGAAGACATGGCTCTCCTGCAGGCAGGGTGAAAGAGATCTTAATTATCCCATGGATGATTAGTTTTTTTTAACTTTTGTAATTTTTTAAATTGTTTTTATTGTATATTTTTATTGTTCTTTTCTCTGTTGTACAACGCCCTGAGTCCTATGGGATTGGGCAGCCTATAAGAACAATAAATTAAATTAAATTAAATTAAGCTGCCAAAGACGAATTAGCAAGAAACTTGGCAAGGCCAAACAGAAAACACAGAGTCCGAGCTAGAATGACATGAGTTGAACGAAGTTGCTTCCTGCGACAAGCCCTCCCTTGTGCTCCACTTATATAGCCTATGGGAGGGGCCAATTATCTCCAAGCCTTACTCCCGAGTAATCCTTCTCCTCTGTAACTGTTCTTGCCTTCTGGCAGCTCTGCGCATGCGTGCAATGAGAACAGGCTCCCCCTTTTCCTCTGCCTCGCTCATGTCAGGCTTTGGAGGCTCTGGAGTCAGGACAGACCTCCCAAATGGCCCGGGCTGGATCCCTGCCTTTGGCACCGAGCTTTCTCCAGCCTCCAGGCCTGGCCCATGTTCCTCCCCAGCCTCCTCACTGTCCGACTCTGCCACCAGCTCTGCACTGCTGGCGGACCACAACACACTGGTGCTATGTGCATAGGATGAAATCCAATGATATATATATATGTGTGTGTGGGGAGAAATCTGCATAAACTAGGACAGTGTTGGTGAACGTTTCTGGCATTGAGTGCCGAAACGGGAGCACATGCGCAAGGGGGGGAGTGGTGGAAACCAGAAGAGCAGCTCCCTGGCATGCATTTGCTAGCTTCTTTTCAGGTGAATCTCTTTTGGAGTGAATCAACCAACCTGTGAATCTAAAGTTGGATTCCCTGAGTCATCCTTATTGAACTATTTCTTTAGAAGTAGACATAGAAATATTAATTACTTCTGTAGAAGTTAGGACATTAGTTTAGGATCAAGAAGAGTAGCATCCAAATCTCCATTCAGCCGTCAGCAAACAGATTTAGACCAATTATTTTTCTTCTATTTTCAAAAGAAGGTACATTCTAAAATAATTTATGAATTATTATTGTGTTTTAATTAAATAAAACAGAAAACAGAAACAATTTTAAAATGGTGTAATTGGTTAGAAAAAATAGTTTTTTTAAAAAAATTGTTACATTTTCTTGAATCCAGTCCTTATGAGGCAGGGGACATTTGCTATAAAATAATATCTAAAGATATTATTGTGCTTTAAACATATTTCACATATTTCCTGTTTTCAATATAAATGTATTTGCAGAAGTTAACTTGTTTGTCAGTGGAAAGCCCCTAGAACTTGCCCAATGTACTGGAACATTTTGCAAGAGGCTACTGAAAGTAGCAGATGGTGTAAGATAAATGTCCTAATCCATGTTTTTGATATTATAATCACGTTTGATATTATAATGCACACTGCCCTAATACTGTTACTTCCCTTATTTCTGTATAACCACATGTTATTTGATTTGATGCATTATTGGATGACCAGAGTAACGCCTCGGAAGAGGCTAGGATTGTAATAAAGGAATAAAAGCAAGACCTCGGGTGTAGCCCGGGGTTCAGAATTTGTCATGCGAATGCTCTGAACCCTTTGCGCAATAAACCTGAGTTCTCTTACTCTTCATGGTATTCTTTCCTGAATTGGTAAGCAGATCTCGCTGCAACATTTTTGGTGGCCCGTACGGGGAAGGCTGACATATTTTGGACAGCAGCTACTGAAGTACACACAGGAATCAAACAAGTGGACAACAAACCCTCTAAGTCAGGGGTCGGGAACCTATGGCTCGCGAGCCAGATGTGGCTCTTTTGATGATTGCATATGGCTCGCAGCAGGGGTGAAATCCTCCCGGTTCGCCCGGGCCAGTCCTTCGGCGTATAGCCGATGGAACTGGCGGCGGTTGCGGCGTGGAGCTTCTCCTGCCCGCTTTCCCGTCCCGGCTGAACATAATCACCGCTTTCCCGTCCTGGCTGACCACAATCATTTGGGTTATTTTTCCCTCTGTGCATGCGCGCGCATGCACAGAGGGAAAAATAACCCAAATGGCGGCGTTCAGCCGGGACGGGAAAGCGGGCGGGAGAAGCTCCGCGCCGCAACCGCCGCCAGTTCCATCGGCTATACGCCGAAGGACGGGCCAGGGCGAACCGGGAGGATTTCACCACTGGATTAATGTTATAGTTGTGAACCAGTTTGCCTGAAAAGGATGCATCTCTGAAGCACCATAACTTCATAAAAGGTAAAGATTTTTTTTATTTTAGATTGCAGTTATATTTTTTGACGCTAGGATAGTGAATTCCATGCCTATAAGCTGCACCCAACCCACAAATCCTCCCCATCTACATATGAAGACCTCAACTGGGATCACTCACCTTCATTATCCATTATCCCTTCTACTCAACCTTGAAAAGCTGTTGTTTCAGGGTAAAAGGTTGATCTATGCAACTTTCTGTCCCCTCCAAGATTGTTGAAATGTCCGCAGCAAGTTCCAGAAATAGAACAGGATAGCATAATGGACAGTTTTATTTTTTTAATCTTCCTTTTATGATTCTCTACAACAATATCCTTAGGGGAAATCATAATTTGCAAAATGCTGGCTACTGTATTTAATTAGCATCACATACATACACAAAAGGGCAGAGCTGAGGCTGTGACCACACCTCTCATCATTTAAAAGAATAAATTCAGAGGCTTATTATACTGACATTTAGTTGAATTCACTTTTAAAATATATTATATGGCTCTCACTGAAATAAATTTCCAAATTTTTTGCTTTCATGGCTCTCTTAGTCAAAAAGGTTCCCGACCCCTGCTCTAAGTCATATGCTTCTGACAGGCAAAGTGCCTCGTTATTTGTAATATTATAATAGTAATATTGTAATAGTATCCAGAAATAGAGTTTTTCCAGTCTTTCAATACCATTTACTTGGTCCAATATAATTTCTCTTAATAATTCCTCAAAAATTGTTTCATAATTATATTTTATATAATTCATAATTAATGTAATTCCTTAAAAATCAGCTTGTATGATTTAATAACATTTAACATAAAACATTTATTCATAAATCTACTTTTATGGGCTTTAATTTTATTCCAAACTGAAATCAAAACTGGATATAACCAAATCATATGAATTAATGTACCCTCCAATTTTAATAAAAATAATATAAACATACATTAGTAGTTAACCATTTCCCATCCACAGGAGTTATATCATACTACTACAAAAATAAAACAAAAGAGAAATTAGAACAGGAAAACTGTGTATGAATAAACCAATATTTAGAGCTACCTTAAAAACTGGCTGTAAGTCCCATAAAGAAAAGGTAGAATCCAAATGAAATATATACATGGGTAACATATACATGGTTGGTAAGGATGTACCAACAGTAATGATATTATAAAGGATGGCACTAGCTTACATTTGGAGAACATATAAGATGATATACAACTAGCCATTGTGCATTTGTATTTATGATTTACTGTTAAAAAAAGAGAGAAAACCTGTCTTGTCTCTCATCATCTTTCATTCTCTCTTTGTGACAGATAAGATTATCTATGCAGAAGTCATCTGTTATTAATGTCACAACAACTATATGCGGTTTCTCTTGTTAACTTACATCACTGTGATCAGGTTTCAGGTATCAACTTTAAATTGCCTAATACTTGCCAGAGGCCTATTCACATAATCTATTCATTTAGTCTCATCCCTTAATTATCTTGCCTAAACCACAGTTTGAAATTGAGTGTATCCAACCTAATCTCTAGTCCCATAATATCTGGTAAAAAGCCCTAAAGGAAAATGGCACCAAGAAAGCATGAAAAAACATGCTTTAAAAAAAAAGAAAGAATCATTGGGTAGGATTTTTTTCACATGTACAAAGTCACTCTACCCTTTCTGGGGAGATTGCTGTAACTACCATCAGGAGAATGAGACTTCCTCCATGTTAGAAATTCTGTTTATATATAGCACCACAGATCAAATAAAGAGTACAGTCACCATGTGCTTTACTGCTTAATTGCTCAACTGTAACAGGAAACTCTACTTAGTACAAAAAACAGAATATATACCATAGATCCAAACTTGTAAACACTGCTATCTACTGGCTACATACTACTGTAGTTGTTGCATAAATATACATTCCAACAAAATGTATTTCAACACTCCAATATCGTCTTCTCTGCAATATAAAGAGAAAATGGCAGTGCTTCCCCTATCACCATCAATGTTTGGCTATTCCTATCTGGAAACAATATGTTAGCCTTATGGATCTATGTTCTCATTCTATGGATCAATGCATCTTACAAAGTTAATTGTTATGCCATTGAAAATCTGGTTCATGACCACAAAAAGAACAATTATGTGAATTGGAATCCACATGTGGGGATGTGGAATTATATAGTGTCCTTTTGGATGGAGGATGAATAGCATTGGTGCTGTTCCTGCTTTACTGAGTAGTAAATAGCATTGGTGCTATTCCTGCTTTACTGAAGAAGCAAGGGAGATGAACAGGCAATGTACTACATTGTTTAGCATCTCATCATCTACTGTGGGCAATGAGTTTATTGTTCCCCCTGTAACTTTACTCCATGAGATGAGAAAGGACATCACTGTGCAATTGTGATTTTCCCAGAAACTGCAATATGGGAGTGAGTTCTAGCTGCCAGCATAGACATTCCATTTGTATTACCTGCTCTTTATAAGACCATGTTTCTATGTAAATAAGGGCATGAAATACTTAAGAAAACAGCAGCATGATCTGGCCCTGTGTTTCAGAACTAAGGACCCAACATTTCTGATTAAGATTATCCAAAGAAAAGAAATTTCCCCTTTAAATAGAAACTATCTCACCTGGGCAGAGAACCAATCTAAATTCTGATCATAGTCAATATTCATTGGAATGTGGTTCATCTGTGAGACCCAGATAAACCAAGCAGCTTCTAAGTACCTGTGTAGACATACAAAGAATAACAATAGTGATTCAAACAAATTCTTTAAATGGTTCACTCACTAGTAAAACTGCTTTGTTTTTCTCAGCCCAAAACATAACATGACAATTACTATTATCATTGCACTAATAGACTATACAGAAACATAATTTTTATAGGTAAAAGCAGGGAGTTAAAGCTATGATATTTTGTAACAATATTGTACAATCTATTACACTTTAAGCCCTCATATCTAGTAAAAAGTCTCAGGTATTCTAAAATTCACATTTTTCAGAGTTCTTAATTAAGTAGTACTATTAGTTACACAAGTTGATGAACTGCCCACATTTGGATTATCTATTGGGCAAGAAAGGTGGATAAAAGTGCTTAAGTTCAGCTTAGTTTCTAAAAGAAGGGGGAAAGTGCTTAAGATTTGTCTGCATTTGCCTCCACAGCTCCTTTTCCATAACCACTTCCCATCTTCTCAATTCTCAATATACTTTAAAACCAGCCTGATTTCTCCACTGTGTCCTCACTATCAATTGATCAAAACACTTTTAGCTCAATGTTAATTATATATTTGTGAGTTTGGGTTTCACACACATCACCCTGAGCCAATTGTTGCTCAGTTTGAACTGGCCAACAGCTACACCAAGAATCCCAGCCACTGAATAGAAGAGTGACATTCTTCTAGCTTGAATAGCACTACATGCATTGTCTCCAGAGCTTTTAATGGCATATGAGTTACAAACAGCTCCTTCCGTTGACAAAAAATCCCAAAGAGGTTTCTAGTCCTCCCCACTCCCACCTCACCCACAACATGCACCATTTAGGCATTCTGCAGCATGCATTTGTGTGTTTGTCAGTTTGTTTAGGAAGCAATATTTCAGGTAGATTGCTAGCCAGATTGTGACAGAGGACTGATTTGTGAAAACATTAAAGAAGTTTAAAATTCCTTCATTTCGCTGGTGTAGGATCAGCCTTATAGCTAATTGGTCCAACAACTTCTGAGAGGGTTTTAGGGCTACAAAATGGCATGCTGGCAAAACTACATTTGAGGCCTGTTGCCATGAGGTAGATTGGATGAAACACAAGTTGGGAGACAGCTCTCCCAATGCCCTCATTCCTTGGATGAAGCACTGAGATGCAGTTTTTATCCAACTGTGAAGTGCAGGACAAATAAATAATATTTTTTCCCCTTGAGGATAGAAAGTACCAGACCAATCCTTAAAGAAATGTCTCCTCCTGTACCAACCTGCTCAAAATGTAATATTAAGCTTTTAAACACCAATCTCTGTTCTCAGATGAAGCTATTTGGCAATTAGTGAAGAACATTTGAGACTGATAATTGCTGGCTGTAGAGGTATTGGTAAGTAATACTTTGATAATTGGTGATGACCAAACAATAACAGAAGTTTGATCAAGATCATTGTGGTGAACTATGCTCTTTTCAATAGCATGGTTGTTTTTAATTTATTTTCATTTTTTTTGTTACAAACTAGTTTGAGGTGAGCTTGAGGAAGGATGACAAGCCCAAACAATATAGTCATAGATACAGATATTACTTGTTGCCCTTTTATGGCATGCACCTTGTGGAAGATTTTTATTGTATCTCTCAAATCAGTAATAGTGATCAGTAACAGTGTATACTAATTTTAACAGGAGTTTATTTGTTTTAGAGCCCCATATTAAGTGAATAAGAAATGGAGACCTCATTATTTTTTTCATAGTTGTTAACAAAGCTAGCTATGTACATATTGAAGGTCTCCTTTTGACTTCACAGTGTTTAAAAGCATTAGTTGGGTGATAGCAGTAGGGTAGAGTTTTACATAATTATTATAATTATTATTTATTATTATTATAATTATTATTACCTGGCTAACCAGTAGTAAGCCATAAAGCTCTTAAATCCCATTAAAGGAACATACATGAGGCAGACACGGAAGTTATAGAAAACAGTGGTAAACAGCTCCTGTTAAAGAACAGAGTGTTAAATACAATAGCAACAACATGTGGATCATTATTATAGTTCCTTTGTCAATGTCAGATTAATTATGGTAGCTACAATATGGCAAATAGAGATGCTAAATGCTATAGTGCAATAACATGCAGAGTAATAGGCAGTCTGCAGTGTAGTGCTGAAGGACTTTCAGGGTCTCTTTGTTTGTGCATATATATATGTGTGTGTGTGTGTGTGTGTGTGTGTGTAACATTTTTTGCTGATAAATGAAAATAAAGGGAGACTATTATAGATCTATTTCGAGCTATTTTGCTCTCGTCAGAGAGCCATACTCGGAGTGGGATTTGAACCTGGGCAGTCTGCTTATAAGGCAGAAGTGTTAACCTCTAGGCCAGGTTCTCTTCCCTATACATATAAGAGTGAGGGTGGAGCATACAAGCATCAGTTGTGCAGAAACCTTGCTTTACATCAAAATGGAAAGAATTTCTCTAGGGCAGAAATGGAATTCTTGAAGCTGCTAAAGATTTCAATGTCTTTTGCAGTGGCTGAGAATTGCAATGGATAGTGGCATGACTCAACCTGAGTAGCGGGTTTTTTTGCACCCATGGGGAAGAATGAAGTTTTATACCCACAATATGTCTAACTGGAAGCATTGCTGTTATTATTATTAAACTGTATCTGTACTCCCCATATCAGTGCCCAGATAATCTCTCCCCCATCCCTCTGCAAATGCACCCCAATATCCGTGGCAATTAGAAATGCAATCTCCTGGCAACCTCTTCCTCTGCTCCTCATCACTTTCTGTTCCACTGTTACCACTGTCTCTGCCCGGAGGAGAAAACAAGAAAATGCTTGTTTTCTGACTTTCAGGTTGGCTTGGAAAAGATTCACAGTCTAGGAGATAACTTCACTAATGCCTGATGTAACCCTGTGGTTATTGTTAACATCATTGTTAACATCAGGGTAGATACTGTGGTCAGCTCTTTGCAGCTGTGACAAGCATTCCTTGGCTTTCATTGCACTATTTGCCTATTGCTCACCCTTCCCTTCCCAAGCAAACCAGTTACATTTTCTGTTCCATGGTGCTGACAAAAGGGAAGGCCAATGAAATCATGAATGGCAGGAAATGTTCCCATGATGTTTTTGGAGATTAAGGAAAGAAAGCAACTTGCATTTTGTAATGCATCTCTTGTAGTCATTAGAAAAAAAGAGGATTCAGGACCTTTATGTGTTACCTATGACCATACATCAATCCCCTAAAATAAAGAGGTGTTATGACTTACCAACCATTTTTTTCTTTGAAATAAATAGCGATAGGAAACCACTTGGACACCAATTGTAAGCATCAATGGGGCAAAGACTAATATAAAAATGCAAAAGGAGAATACAAAAATGAGTGTGTGACTAAAATAAAGGTAGAATATATCCTAGAGGGGAAAAACAACATCTGCCTCTGAATCCCATTTTGCATTAAACTAACCACCTCATTCCCTGACCTATTGCCCCAATGCCCATCAGGGTATTTCTGTAGTGATTGAGTCAGAGACCTGATGTAGAGGGAATAAGGAATGGCCTTGAAAGCCAGGTAGAATAGTTGCTATCAAGGCAATGAGCCCTTTCCAAGAAAGTAATTTGAGTAAATGTCTCAGGCATCTTCCTGGTTCACATAAAGGGAGGAACACATTCATATTCACAAGATCCTGTTATTCTAGGTCAGGGGTGTCAAACTCGTGGCATCGTGTTGTCGTCACATGACATATCACGAGTTTTCCCCCCTTTGCTAAAATGGGGTGGGTGTGGCCAGTGTGTGACGCATCTGGCCCATGGGCCGCGAGTTTGACACGCCTGCTCTAGGTGTTCCAATATAAGTAATCCAAACCTGTGAGGCATTGGTTTCTTAGTCTGTTCTGCTTTATAGTGTTGATATATGACTTCATTGGTTATTCTCCTCCAAATTTAGGCTCCTGTAAACATGGTAAATCACTTACAGGCAAAGTAATTATGTTGGTGCTGGTAAGGCATATACTTCTTTTTCTTCTTTCCGAGCTGCACAAGGAGAAAGAGCGCAAACAGTTAAATTGACAACTATGTAAATTCCACATCAGGGTCATGTTGTAAGGGCCCATTGCTTACAATACAGATTCTTAAAAAGTTTGATCTTTGCATATTACTATATCACAGATTATTTGATCTGTGTGTCTTTCTGCCATACTCACAGCTGTTGTGTGCTGAGGGTTGCCCCTGATCTTTGAGGGAAGCTACCTTTCCAAAATAAACAGGGCCAGGGGGGAAAACATGGACAAGACAATACCAAAATTAAATGTGATTTCATTTTAATTTGTTTCAATTTAATTCAGTTTCTTTCAATTCATACATTGAATCCCCAATGTTAAATTACTTTCTCTTTTTTTGTCACATTAAAAATTATAGTTTTTCACCTTTTGGAGGGGCACTGCATTTTACTGCAGCCTTAAACTTGCATAATTCACTTGGTTAAATTATTTGGCTTTGCATTCATCTAAGCACAACATTTGGGAAGGGAATGCATAATTAGACTGCACTTCACAGGAAAATGTGGATCAAAACATGTTCTTTGAAAAATGTACAAATTAATGCAGAAGTGCAGTGGAACTTTGTGCCATTAAATGTAGCTCAGAATTGTTGGTTTGGGGCTGGAGAGAGAGAGAGAGAGGGGGGGGGGAGGGAGGGAGGGAGGGAGGGAGGGGGGAAAGAGAGAGAGAGAGAGAGAGAGAGAGAGAGAGAGAGAGAGAGAGAGAGAGAGAGAGAGAGAGAGAGAGAGAGAGAGAGAGAGAGAGAGGGAGACTAGAAAACTACAGTATTTTTTGGAGTATAAGATGCACCTTTCCCCCCCAAAATAGGGTGAAAATCTGGGTGTGTCTTATACTCCGAATATAGCCCCGCCCACCTGTTGGCCCTCACCCTTCGGACATTTTCAGCCTCCGGGTGTTACATTTTTGGGCGGTTCCAGGCAGCGGGGATCCTCACTTCCACTTGGATTTTGATAGTGAGCTGCACAGATCTTCTTATCCGTTTAAAACAAACCCTATCACCCTATGCACATTTAACTGGAATGGGTGGCATGGGGGGATGATTTTCATGGGGGAAGAAGTGGGACTTGGCATCGAAGGCTCCACTCCTGAGACGCCCCCGTCTTCCTACCTATAGCCATAGGCATTGAAAGTCTGGCTTTTTCGCAGCAAGGCCCAATAGAGATGCAGCACTTCAGACCTCCTGGTAAACACGTTGCCAGGCTTTCCAGCAAACCCCCTTTGCTCCCTCAGTCAGAGCCTGATTCCTGAAGCGGCTCTGGAATGCGCTCAGGTCGGGACTCGGTTGGCAAAGCGGGCTCTACATCAGTGTTGGGATTCCATTTTTTTTACTACTGGTTCTGTGGCCATGGCTTGGTGGGCATGGCTTGGTGGGCATGGTTGGGTGGGTGGGCATGTGAGTGGGTGGGCATCGCCAACTCAATGTCATTCCCACCCAGTCACATGACCTCCCCAGCCACAGCTATCCAGGTTTTGTGGCTCCAGGTGTTTTCTGTGGGAAATGGGTCATATGAGTGGGTGGGCATGGCCAACTTGATTGATCTCACCCTTAGGAAATTTCTCCTTAGTCCAACTCACAATAAAATAGCACTGTTCCAATATTTAGAATAGAATAGAATAACAGAATTGGAAAGGACTTTGGAGGTCTTTTAGTCCAACCCCCCTGATTAGGCAGGAATCCCTACACCACTTCAGACAAACTGATTATCCAATCTGTTCTTTAAAACTTCCAGTGTTGGAGCATTTACAACTTCTGGAGGCAAGTTGTTCCACTGATTAATTGTTCTGTCAGGAAAATTGAGGGGTTCCCACAAAAAGGAGGAAGTCAATCTATTTTCCAAAGCACCAAAAGGCACAACAAGAAACAATGGATGGAAACTAACCAAAGAGAAATGCAACCTAGGACTAAGGAGAAATTTCCTAAGGGTGAGACCAATCAACCAATGGAATAGCTCACCTTCAGAAGTTGTGGGTGCTTCATCAATAGAGGCTTTCAAAAAGAGTGAGAGAAGTACACCCTAAAAGGACAGTGCCAGGAACTACTAAAACAATGCAAAAAACTTAAAACAGCCATTCCCCTTTTAAAAAAAAGTCAACCCCAAAGCAAACGCAGCATCTGAGAGGGAAACTAAAAGCAGCTGCTCAGGCTAATTGAAAGTCTGGGTGTGCTGCCAAAAGCCATTAACCCTTCCAACTCTATTAATCTATGTTCTCTGTTCTAAATTGGGTGCTTCACAGCAGAAGCAATACAGCTTGCTGGACCACACATGCATTAAATTCACAGCCTGTATGATCAAGCTACATCATTGTCCCCTCCTGTATCTTTTCCCACAGGGAGAAACAAGAAGTAGCCAACACTGCAGCAGCTATAAAAGGTATTGGGAAACTCCAGGGAGTATCAGCTGATCATAGAAGTGTTACTTAATACTCTTTATAATGAAAATGTTTTTAATCTTGCCCTTCTTCCTGAAGGGAAGAGGTTAATCCCATCCTTAGATGGGTGATTGATGGGTTTCCCTGCCCTAATCCTATCAGTTTTTGTTTATTGACTTGATTCTGCATGTATCGGCTGCATTCCAGCTGCAACTGTTAAGTGGAGCTATTAACTGAAGAAAGAGAAAGAGAAAGAGAAAAAACCCCTCTCTTGCACTTTATTTTTAACTGGTTCTCCGAATTGCCTAAGCAATTTACTAATGGTTCGGGCAAACCGGTTAGAACCAGTTGAATACCACCTGTGCTCTGCACAGGAGGCATAAGGCAAGGCGCTGCCACCTGAAAACGCTGTTGCTGCAATCTCCACTGCCTGAAAACGTGATTCTCTTTTTTTGCCTCTGTGTGCCCTGTTTTTTTAATCCAGGAGGAAAAAGAGCATCATGTTTTCGGGCTCTGCTCAGGAGGCGTAAGGCAAGGCGCGGCCACCTGAAAACGCTGTTGCTGTGATCTCTGCTGCCTGGAACCACCTGAAAATGTGATGCTCTTTTTTTGCCTCCACACACCCCATTTTTTGAATCCAGGAAGAAAGCATTTTTGGGCAGCAGTGCCACGATCCCCTCCCCGATTCCAAAAATGGCGCATGAAATGCGAGGATCAGGGAGGAAAGAGTTTTTGGGTGGCAGCGCCAGCCGCATGTGCCATTTTGGAATCGGGAAGGGGATCACGGTGCTGATGCACATCGCAGAGCTGTGCGCCCTCCTCCTCTGCAGATTCACCTTCTCTTTCCTCCTGGCCAGATCCGCTGCCTGAAATGTGAGAATTGGGGAAGAAAACCTTTTCAGCTGGCAGCGCTGTAATTCCCTCCTCGATTCCAAAAACAGCACATGCAGCCGGTGCTGCCACCTGAAAATGATTTCCTCCCCGATCCTCGCATTTCAGGCAGCGGATGTGGCCAGGAGGAAAGAGAAGGTGAGTCTATGGAGAAGGAGGAGGAGGCCGCGCAGCTCTGCGATGTGCATCAGTGCTGTGATCCCCTCCCTGATTCCAAAACAGCATGTGGAGCTGGCGCTGCCACCTCTCTGGACTCCCGTAGGAGGGGAGCTCCCCCAGAGCTCTGCCCGTGTCCACAGGATGTGCCGGGCTGAAAAACTAAACCTGGCCCTGGCCCGCTACAGCCACTGCCCAAGCGCCAAGCAGAACAAGTGTGCCCTCTACCCCCTCTATGTGACCTTTTGCCAGCTGGGCTGAGATCATTGGATCATTGCCCCCCACTCATACCGGCCTCAGTACTGCAAGAGAACATGCCCCCGGGACCTGTGCTACGGCTACAACTCCCCCAACCATGCCATTGTTCGAAACCTGATCAACATGAACATCCCTTGCCTGTCCTGTGTGCCCTATGAGTACAGTCCTGTGGGCATCCTCATGATTGAGCAGAATAACAACTTCCTATTCAAGGTGTATGAGGACATGATCGCCAAGTCCTGCACCTGCCGGTGAGCAGCCTCATCTCTGGCAACGAGCTGCCTCCTTCCCTGGGCTTCTGCTTGCTCCCACCCACTGCCTCACTGAGAGAGAATCCAGATTTTAAGGCATTTGGCAACTTTTCACTTGGATCCAATACCCTTCTTTCCAAGGGGCACAGAGGACTAGCACCTTGGTTGGGCTGTTTTACAAAAGGATTTTTATGCACAGGTTGGCACATTCTCCTCCTCTTCCTTTTTATCAGAAAAAGTGTGCAGGCCCTCCTGGAATGAAAACACTTTCCTCCCCGATCCTCGTGTTTCACGTGTGGTTTTTGGAATTGGGGAGGGGATCATGGTGCTGCCGCCCGAAAATGCTTTCCTCCCAGATTCAAAAAATGGGGCATGCGGAGGCAAAAAAGTTGTTAAGCTATTCATGAACTGGGAGAGCCAATGGTAACAAGGTCAGCCAATGAATAGGCATAGCAACTAAGTCAGCCAATGGGAGTTAAACACTTCTGAGTCTGTGCAGAGAATCGAAACTGGAACTTAAGCTTAAGGCTGGGCGTGGCTCAGTCCACTCTGCTCTCTTGTCCACTCTGTACTCTCTGCTAAAATGAAACTAATTGTTCTCTGCTGTCTGTAACTGCTTGAAGAAGAACTCTGTTTATGGTATTGTAAATTCATCTGTTATTATGTTTATAAATAAGTTATTGAATCCAGCTGAATCAGTCATCTGTGTGTGCTTCTGGTTTTGATTTTTGCAACAAACTCTAATAAAAGAGTATTGCGCTTTTGGGCGGAGATCACAGCAACAGCATTTTATGGTGGCAGCGCCTTGCCTTACGCCTTCTGCGCAGAGCCCGAAAATGTGATGCTCTTTTTCCTCCTTGATTCAAAAAATGAAGCGCGCGGAGGCAAAAAAAGAGCATCCGGTTTTTGGGCAGTTCCAGGCAGCGGAGATCGCGGCAACAGCGTTTTCGGGAGGCAGCACCTTGCCTTGCGCTTCCTGCGCAGAGCCCGCTTTGCCAACTGAGTCCCGACCTCGCTCATCCCAGGGCCACTTCAGGAATCAGGCTCCTACTGAGGCAGCAAAGGCACAGGGGGCTTTCTGGGAAGCCCAACAATGTGTTTACGAGTTGGCAACATCCAGGAGGACTGAAGTGCTGCATCTCTATTGGGCCTTGCTGCGAAAAAGCCAAGTTTTCAACGCCTACGGATATAGGTAGGAAGATGGGGGCATCTTGGAAGTGGAGCCTTTGATGCCAAGTCCCATTTCTGCCCCCATGAAAATCATCCCCCACCCCACCTCACCCACACCAGTTAAACGTGCATAGGGTGATAGGGTTTGTTTTAAATGGCTAAAGAGATCTGTGCTGCTCGTTATCAAAATCCAAGTGGAAGTGAGGATGCTGCCGATCCCCGCCACCTGGAACCGCCCGAAAACGTGAGGCACAGAGATGACGATGATCTGCAGCCTGTAACAGCTGATTAAGGGTATTCCACCTGCCAATCAGCTGCTCCTGCTGAATCGGGCTGCAATAACGTGCTGAAGCTGACCAGGCTGTTTGCTGCAAGGATGCTAGCCAGATGAATACCGATGGATGCTGGTTGGCAGAGGCACAAACTTTTTTTTCTTGTTTTCCTCCCAAAAAATTAAGGTGCATCTTATAGTCCGGTGCGTCTTATACTCCGAAAAATACAGTAAATATTTAAAATAAATGTTAAATTGATATTTTGGCTGTAAATTTGTACTATGAAATGGTGCTCTGAGTAGGGATGGAGTTTGTGCTAGGTAGTTATCAAGATCTGTTAAGACAGGAAGAACTTTCTAATCATGGGCTTTCTGTTCTTTAAGTGCCAAATAGTCCAGAGAAAATAAAATGTAGCAACAGGTTCTGATGTAACTGGCAGGCAAACATAAAAGGAATTGTTATCCAAAAGAAGAAAAAAAGTTTGACAGATTCATTACAGAAGCAGAGACTAGAAAATAAGGCAATGCCTGAACCGATCCAACAGCAGCGAGAGTTGCTATAAAGAAATATGGGAGATAGAAAGAATCATTTCTTCCTACTTTCCTAGATTGCTTATCAGAGATATGGTGGTGTTGGCTTTCTTCTTTTAGTACTGCTAATTTTTTTAAAGGCTATTTTGTCTGCCTTTCTATTTATTTACCTCCAAGGAAAGTTTCTTCCCCAAGCTGAAAATGAATGGGTGCGTGTTGAGATCAGGGTCCTTGCGGAAGCAGTTAGGTTTGGCATGATGCTGGTTATGCATGTGGTTCCATTGGCTTGCCGGTCCTCCCTTGAGAAATACAGAAGAACAAACATGAATTTCATCTATTTGTGAATAATGCTGTATCCTATGTATTCCCCACTGACAATCTACAAACAAAATAAAACAAAACCAGCTGCATTTCTGTTGGTTTACACTTCCTTCCATCTAGCAGGAAGTGAATTGTGTACAGTGACAGCACTCTGACCTCCATCATTTTTGTGTAAACTAGCTTCATTTCTTCTCGTTCTTATTAAGCATCTGAAAAGGTTTCATTTGAAGACTGACTATTGAAAATGCCAGTTTTGATGCTAAATGTATTTTTGTGAAACAAAAATAGACTAGAAACATTCCATTACTTTCTCTTCAGTAGTGAAAAATCAAAGCAAGTATAGTGCAGTATTGTTAAAAATGATTCATAGCTATGAAATGTAGACTATATTTCTCTTAACTCTCATCTCCCTTTTCTGTAAGGAAGCACTAATAATGTGATCAGTCTTTACAGAGATATTGCAAAAAGATGATCTTATATTTTCAGCCCTTCAGTGCTTAAAGTGTTCTATATAAGTGTTCATTATCCTTATCCTATTTTTCAAAACCCTAGAGACAGAAAATAAAGACAGATGGATAGGCAGACCCAATTCAAATATATAAATCATCACAAATCATCACTTAAAGTTTCCCTTCTCTTGGATGGATTCTGACCTTAAGAATGCTAAACACCATGAAGTGAGCTGCTCTGTTCCACTTGAGCTTTTCAAAGACTGACACATGGCCAAGATCATGCTGGAGAAAACCATACTGGATCTGGAAGTAAAAATCAACAAACTTGACACATATGTATATAATTCCTCCACATTTTTTCTGCATGAATTAATTGGTAGAGGAACATCATTAAAGCATTTTTCTTAATCTGTGTTTAGTTACTGTTGTGTTCTGATTGACCTATAACTGAACCATAAACTTGTTTTGACTAGACAACCTCTGACTGAACTGTTGTTGTTATGTTTATAGTTGAACTCTACATGAACTGTTGTTGCCACCCTGGTCATGTGTTTGAATGCTCATACGCTATTGGTTGTTGTGTCTGACAGTTCCCTATAAAAGGGCTATCTGTCAGACTGCAAGTTGCTGGTTGTTTTGAGTGAGCTAATAAAAGAGCTGTTCTGAAGTCTGTCTCCTGCGATCTTTGCCCACAATTTAACAGTGTTGATGAGGGTTTGGGACCTGGAGACTGAAGACCAGCCCTCAAGCGCTGCAACCAGCCAGGCAGCACAAGCCACATCTGCCTTCTTTCATCGAGATGTCCACCTTCCACCCGCCGGCACCTTTCGACCCTGCCTGGGAAAAATGGGACTCCTACATGCGGCATTTTGAGTGCTTCCTCGAAGCCAATGATCTGTTGGGGCTGGCTGACAACAGAAAAAGAGCTTTGTTTCTGAGTCACTGCGGGCCAGAGGTGTTTGACACCGCAGAATCATTGTCTGCCCCAACCCCAGTTCACACCGTGACCTGGCAGGTACTCCAGGCAATGCTGAAGACACACTACGCGCCCACCCCATCCAAGGTTGTACGGCGCTACGAGTTCCACCAGCGGCTGCAGCAGGAGGGCGAGACCATCAACCAATACATCGCTGCTCTCCATAAAGCCTCCAGCCACTGCGAGTTCCACGACCTGGATGACATCCTGCTTGACCAGCTCACCTGTGGCGTGCAGGACATTCGCCTGCAACGCTGGCTCCTGGCTCGGCCCAACCTCACGCTGGCCGCTGCCCTGGACGAAGCCAGAGCTGCTGAGTCCTCATCCAAAGCAGCTGAAACTCTGCACCATTTTGCCTCCTCTAAAAAGGACACTAAGCCTCCTTCTGCGGTCCACATGGGCTCTGTCGAGGAGCCTGTAAGCAGCGACGACGAGGTCTGCCGCACCAACCAGAAGTGCCCTCCGCCTCCCAAAGACTTCCTGACTGCTTGTGCCAGCTGTGGGGGGTGACACCTGAGGATATCATGCAGATTTAGGCACGTTATCTGCCAACGGTGTGAAAGGAGAGGACATTTGGCGCGAGTTTGCCATGCCATTCTGCCGCCGAAAGACACGCATGGGCAGGAAAACCCTAGAAGCGAATCGTCAAATAGATTCGGGCATGAAAACCATAGACCGCACTAGAGAGCCTTCACCAGGCAGCCAGAAACCAATCAAACGCGGGGTTGCCAGGGCCAGCTGCCCCTTCAAAAGGAAGATCAGGGTCACCGTCTCCATCGACGGAGCAAATGGAGCATCAACGGAGCAAATGGAGGTCGACATCGGGTCTGCAGTGTCTATCGTCGCCTGGGAGATGCTCAAGCTCGCCCTTCTGAGTTTCCGGTCTACTCGCCTGCACGAATCCTCAATCCGCCTCTCTGACTACCAGGGAAACCGGATCCCTGTCCTTGGAAAAGCCCGGGCCCACATCAGATTCAACAATTTCAACGGACCTCTCCAGCTCACCATAGTCAACGGCAGCCTTCCGAGCCTGGTTTGAATCGCTCAGCCTAGGGGTGACAGGCATCCACGCCATCGGAGCCACGAACCTGGATGACCTTTTTGATGAGTTCCAGGACATTTTCAGTGACAGTTTGGGCAAGTATGTGGGAAATCCTATCTCATTTAGCCTTGATCCTAATGTCGCCCCCAATCGCCTTAAGCCTTAACGGGTCCCTCTCCCACTACGGGATAAAATTGACAAAGAGCTGGACAAGCTCATCAAACAGGGCATTTTGGAGCCGGTTGACCATGCTAAATGGGAGACTCCCATAGTGACCCCCGTTAAAGGGGACGGCAGTATTCAAATTTGCGCTGACTACAAATGCACAATCAATAAGACTTTGCAACAGAATGCCTATCCGGTGCCGATTGTGCATCATCTACTTCACTCCCTAGGTCCTGGACGCCTGTTTACTAAACTAGACCTTGCGCAGGCGTACCAGCAGCTGCCGGTAGATAGAGCTATTGCAGAAGCACAGACCATTGTAACTCACAGGGGAGCTTTTAAATGTCACAGGCTGCAGTTTGGAGTCAGCGTAGCCCCGGGGTTGTTCCAGAGTGTAATGGAACGTCTGTTTCAGAACATCCTTGGGGTCATACCATATTTTGATGACGTCCTGATCTCTGCCTGTGACCAGGACCAGCTCCGCTGTCAAGTTAGAATGGTCCTGTCAAAAATGCGTGCTGCTGGGCTTAAAGCCAAACGCAGCAGATGGTTGTTGGGGGTGCCTGAGGTCGAATTTTTAGGGTACCGAGTCAATGGCCAAGGTATCCACCCCACAGAAAATAAGCTAAGGGCAATCCATGAGGCTCCTGCCCCAAAAAACCAAACAGAACTCCAAGCTTTCCTGGGGCTCCTAAATTTTTACAGCCTTTTCCTAAAAAACAAAGCCACCGTAGCCGAGCCTCTCCACAAGCTGCTGGCCAAAAACATTCCTTGGAAATGGGGGTCCAGGGAGGCATCAGCTTTCACAGCTGTCAAATGACTACTAACCAATGACAGTTTCTTAATACAATACAACAATACCCTGCCATTGGTCCTGGCATGCGACGCTTCCCCTGTGGGAGTCGGCGCTATGCTCAGCCACAAGCTTCCAAATGGGTCAGAGGCCCCTGTGGCCTATTACTCAAGGACTCTGTCCAGTGCAGAGCGGAACTACAGCCAGCTGGACAGGGAGGCCTTGGCTTTAGTTGCTGGTGTCAAAAAATTCTACGAATATTTGTTTGGGAGGGATTTTGTTTTGGTTATGGACCACAAGCCGCTTCTGGGGCTTCTTGCGGGGGACCGCCCCACTCTGGCTGCCCTATCCCCCCGTTTCAGCCGGTGGGCCATCTTTCTCTCTGCCTACTCCTATCGCCTGGTACATCGGCCAGGAAAAGATATGGGCAATGCAGACGCTTTGAGCAGGTGCCCATTGCCCGACCTCCTTACAGACATTGTCCCGGAAGCTCCAATCCTCTTGATTGACTTGGCTGATTCCGGACTGGTCACTTCTGCTGAGGTGGCTAAACACACGGCCAAGGACCACTCACTCAGAACTGTGTTGAACTGAGTGTTGAGGGGATGGCCAAAGGACCTGGTCAAGCCTGACCTTAAACCATACGAACAGAGACAGCATGAACTGTCAGAGCAAGGGGGTTGCCTTCTTTGGGGCGACTGAGTGGTCATACCAACCAGCCTGCAAGCTGGAATACTTAGGACCTTACATGAAGGCTATCCGGAGATTGTCCGGATGAAAGCCTTGGCTAGGGGGTATGTTTGGTGGCCAAATATGGATGCAGAAATCCAAAATTGGGTTGGGTTATGCAAACCCTGTCAAGAGTTGTGGCCTGCTCCGCCCAAAGCACCAGTCCATGACTGGGAACAACCAAAAAGCCCCTGGTCGTGGCTACATGCTGATTTTGCAGGCCCCTGCCATGGCCAAATGTTTTTAATAATTGTCGATGCCTACTCAAAGTGGCCCGAAATATTTCCAATGGGTTCTACCACCGCTGAGGCAGTTATTAAGGTGCTCAGACACCTTTTTGCCACACACGGCCTCCAAGACATCCTTGTAACAGACAATGGTCCCCAATTTACGCCCACCAATTTCGAGGGGTACCTTGCTGACCTGGGAATTCGCCATGCCCTGTCCTCGCCATTCCATCCAGCGACCAATGGACTGGTTGAACGATTCGTAAAGGTCAGCCAAGGAAGCATTAGGTAGACTGGGCCCAGGGGACTGGCAGTCCCACATCGATAAATTTCTGAGTACTCAGCACATAACCCCAAGTGCGACCACTGGCCGCAGCCCGGCTGAGCTCCTTATGGGTCACAGGCTTAGATCCGTCCTAGACCATTTACACCCAAACTACGCCACTAAGGCAAAACCAGAGGTCACACAAAAAATCAGGGCCTTCTCCCTGGAAGATTCGGTATTCGCCCGAAATTATGCCGAGGGCCCCCTGTGGCTACCTGGGGTCATAGAAGCAATCTTGGGTCCACTAACATACGAGGTCCGCCTCCAGGACGGATGCCTCTGGAAGAGACACATAGATCAGCTATGCAACCGAGTAAAAGGGGAACCTAACCTCAAAAGGTAACGCCCTGTGTTCTTCCCCTAGATACCTCAAGCCCTGAGGAAGTGGAAGTCCAGCAGCATTCTCAATTAGAACCGGTTCCACCAGTCGCAGAGGCCATGCCCGATACATTCCAGGAGCTTCCATGTTCTACCCCAAGAGCAACAGCAGACCTGTCCAAACAGGCTGCTGCCTCACCAGAGTCTGAGCTGCGCAGGTCAGGGAGGGTTCCCAAACGCCCCGCCTACCTGCGCGACTATGTCTGTTGGACTGTTCCATCTAGAAGGGGAGGGGTGTTGTGTTCTGACTGACCTATAACTGAACCATAAACTTGTTTTGACTAGACAACCTCTGACTGAACTGTTGTTGTTATGTTTATAGTTGAACTCTACATGAACTGTTGTTGCCACCCTGGTCATGTGTTTGAATGCTCATACGCTATTGGTTGTTGTGTCTGACAGTTCCCTATAAAAGGGCTATCTGTCAGACTGCAAGTTGCTGGTTGTTTTGAGTGAGCTAATAAAAGAGCTGTTCTGAAGTCTGTCTCCTGCGATCTTTGCCCACAATTTAACAGTTACTATATTCAGATTCAACAGCTCAAAGAATTGAAAACTGAGATAAGTGCACAAGGTGTTAAATTACTAATGAAAGCAATTAAATTGTTCTAAATATGTTGAAGACTGTTCTACAACACTGCTAGGCTCTGCAACACAAAGAGGTTACCTGTGCAACGGTGAACATTGCTACTCCAAGGAGGAAAGGCATCCAGGATTTCCCAAAATACCAGATAGTAAACCAAGATGCAATGTCTAGTATGAAAGCATGCAGAAACATGAAAGCAAAAAAGCTGAATCTTGACTTCAAGAGCCCCATCTTCTCCACTGTTGCACGCAGTTCATGAAAATCCTTTACCAGCATTTCCTACAAGAAGTGATGACAGTTTTTTTTTACTTGTTTCAGAATATAAGAACCCTTTTGGTAGACTAAACCAAAAGCCCATCTTGAGTTTTATGTATTAAACTTAAGGTTGGATTTGCACCAGGATGAACCACTTGAACATGCAGCTTATTGGGTGACTTAGGAGCAGTTGCTCTCTCTCAGACCAAGTTCTAACACAGACTTGCTGAGATAAATTAAGGAGACCTCCATTTATGTCTTCTGGAGGTTCAAAGAAAGTGCATGATGTAAATGCAATACATAACTAAATAATGGTCTATCATCTTGATTCTTACAGCCCAGAGGTTTTGGGATTCTCACATGTGGGACCTAATATTTTCTCCTCAGAATGGTAACAAGAGTGCTTTCCAAAATTACTATGCATTCTCCTTTCAATGAAACAATAAAGGGAATGAAGTCAATACCCAAAGATTTATTTCAATGGTACTACTTGATGACCAGAAAATATTATCTAGGTCATTGACTAAGTCAATGTCTCATCTAGAAAATGCTTCCCACTGTCCTTCTGTCTTTACACTAAACAGGACATCCAGATCTTAAAACAAAGAACCAAGAACTATAATAATATAGCAGTGATAGTAAAAATTTCTAATAGGAATGAGGTACTGAAAAGTAGTAAAAGAAAGAGATAGGTTTAAAACAGTGGTTCCCAACCTATGGTACGTGTACCACTAGTGGTACGCGAGGGCCTTCCAGGTGGTACACGAACACTTTCGGGGTCATGAACGATTTTGAGTTAGTTATTTTTTACTTCACAAAAATGTTTACTGCCTAACACAAGATAATCTGGCAACGATTTGCAACTGTTGCTACACGCCACCCACCTGGTCCCAGTGGCGCGGGGCCAAAAAAGGAATGGTACAATTATGGAAATAAAGTGATATCTGATCGAATTTAGTTTCTCCGGAACCAGGTGGTACGCGGCAACTGTACGGGACCTCCAAGTGGTACTCGATCACAAAAAGGTTGGGAACCACTGGTTTAAAAGATCCTAAGTGAAGTTTATTAAATACAAAATGAGTGACTGTATAAAATAAATATATTGAGGTGGTTTGATCAGTGAAAAAGAATGAATGAGGATCGACCTGTAAAACAAATTAGTAAGAGGTGAATGGGTCAAGGGGAAGTCTGAGAAAGTTGTGACTGGATATCCTTAAAATGAGAGAAAGAAGTAGTTAAAAGTGTAATAGATAATGAATGAAATGATAAATAGACTTAGATGGAGCAATTAAATTTTGTAAGAATATCTCTTGATTGTCTATCTGTCTATCACATTTGTGGTGGCTGCTCATCTTCACTTTCTAATAGGAAAATATGAAGAGATAAAGTGGATAGTAATGTAGATTTAGCTGTTCTTTTCCTATTTTTTTACCTTATATCTTGAATTTCTTTGGTTTAATATTCCTTAAGCCACTGCATTTTGTATAATGTTGTTTGCCCTGAAAGGGATTAATGTGATGGGGATATATACATATATATATACACATACACATGTATGCCTAACTATCTAAAATAAAGTTTCTGCAAAAGGAATCCAACAGCTGAGATCACCCAATACTCACATTTTTGGTGGACTCACAGCATGGTTGATCTGGGGCAAGCTCTCCAATTAGGAGGGAATTCAAATATTTCTTTACCAGGTTCTTATCCTTGTGGAAAGCTGCAAAGGCATCCTAAACACACACACAGACACACAGACACATACAAATAAGGTTAACATGGAGAAGACTATCTGTTTAACATGATGGAAATGCCAGTTAATTTGGCTAGGTGTTCTTTGTGTATTGTAGGTGATGCTTCTCAACTGGCTCTCTAGGAGGCCAACTCTATGACTTTGATTAATTTTGAGGACTAAAGCTGTGTTTTTGTAGTTTACTTGAAATGAAAATAAGGCAGGACCATCTTCCCTGCAATAGCTGGACTTGGTTGGCTGCACAATCAGACTTGTAAGGTTCTGTTATTATAGCCAGTCTTAATAAAAGTAGTTTTATCCTTACTGTGGAAATGATTTCTTGGTCTGGTCTACTTAGTGGGGCTGAAATAAACATTCAAAAATTATACAACTCTATGGGGACCTTGAATTTTTTTATTGCTTAAGGAATATTTTCAAGACAGGAAACAGGATATATACAGCCACCATCAATCAAAAACACGATTGACAACAGACTCCAAAGACTTTAAATGAACAACCTTCATGGACATCCCCAGATGGACACAACACTGAACTGGATTTCTACATCTAGTGCTCTCACCAATAAACCCAGGTCACAATCATCATTTAAAGAAAAAGCTCCTTACACAATTTATTTACAAATTTATACAGCTGTTTACTCGCTCACAGTGACTCTAGGAGGCTTACAAACAATAAAAACATAGTATATAGAAAAAAAATAAAAAACAATAACCCTGTCAGCTGTCACCTTATACTTGTTGTGCTTCACTGTTATGTGGTAACAGACTGCCATGAACTATAGGGATGGGAGATGAGGAGGGGGATGCTTGCGGAATTGAGATGTATCTCCTCAAGGCACTCCTTCAAGGTCATTCCTCCAAAATGATTATCTCCAATTGAGGGGTGCAATTCACCTCCCAATTCTGGCAAAAGTTTTCAAAATTACTAGGGACAACTCAATGATGTAGGTACTCGCATCATCCTTAGACTAACAGGGCTTGTGAACACGCCAACAGTGGATTGGAGCAGTACCTAAGATGCAGGGGTGGGTTCTAACTTACCTCGCTGCTGGTTCGCTTCCTCCTGCGCTGCGTGGCTGTGCAGCGTGGCCGCATGCGCGCTTTGCGCGCACCTGCATGCGCAGTGCAAGAAACCCTGAAATTTTTTTAAAGCCAAAAACAAAATGGCAATGCATGCGCAGTGCCTGAAACTCGGCTTCTGCACATGCGCAGAAAAAAAAGATGGCGGTGCCCATGGACCGGCACTGACCGATCTGGTTCAGTGACATCATCGTGATGTCACCAGCGGGTCACTACCGGTTTGGGCGAACGTGTCCAAACTGGGAGGAACCCACCTCTGCTAAGATGATATGTCAATTATCAGCAAGATAATTGGACTGACCTGCTCCCATTTGCAGAAGTAGCAAATAACAATGCAGTACATAGCAGCACTGGCTTTGCCCCTTTCCAAGTTGCAAGAGTTTTCAGAGACTTTCTAGCCATGCCCAGTGATTGTTGAAGTTAAGTTGCCAAAGAACCTTAGAAGGGTACACTCTGATTTCCACTGTAGTCTTCTTAAACCGGCCAAAACCTCCCCACCTGCAGAAGCCCTTCCTCCTTCCAATCTCATTGATGGCAAACAACATTTTGAAGTAAAGAATATTTTGGACTCACGTTTTCATAGGGGCAAACTCCAATATCTTATTCAATGAAAATAATCTTTTGAAGCTGAATGGGTAGCTGCCCAACATGTCTGAGCACCAAAGCTCTTACATAACTTCCATGCTCAGTATCCTGATAAACCACACTAATTAATTCACCTTTCTCTTTCTCTTTTCATTTCCAGGCCTAAAGCCTTATTTCAAGAAGGGCAGAAAGTCAGCTGTCACCTTATGCTTGCTGTGCTTCGCTGTTATGTGGTGACAGACTGCCATGAACCGTAGAGAAGGGGGGATGAGGAGGGGGGTGCTTGGGGAATCGAAAGTAGAGACTGTACCTCCTCAAGATGCTGCTCCAAGGTCATCCAGCTGGAAGAAGGAGGGAGCCATATAACAAGCTTCTCTTGGACTGACCGTTCCCTTCTTCTGGATCCTGCCAGATGTACCTCCTTAAGGGTTGGGATCCACAATATTCCTAGCCTCCCCGCTCTAGTGGGTCAGGTGGATATGACCGGCAAGAGACGGTCTCTCAGATAACCTGGTCCAAGCCATGAAGGGCTTTAAAGGTGACAAGCAGCACCTTGAATTGCACCCAGAAGCAAATTAGCAACCAATCCAGCTCCCACAGGAGAGGTGACATATGTGCATACCGAGGTCTGCACAAAACCATGCAGGCTGCTGCATTTTGAATGAACTGGACCTTCCAGCTGCTTTTCAAGGGCAGCTCCATGTACAACACATTGCAATAGTCAAGACAGGAGGTGACCATGGCATGAGTGACCATGAATAGGGATTGTTGGTCCAGGAAAGGGCAAAACTAGCACACAACCCACAGTTGCACAATACTCTCAGCAGAGAAAAACAAGATACCATCTAAGGCTTTAAGAACAACAATGCTTTTATAATTAAACAAGCTGACAAATGAGGGATAGTTGACATTATGAATGTGGTTGATTAAGTTAATGAAACTAAAAGGCAACCCTCCATTATTGTACCACACTGAATTATCATAATGAATTGCGCAATCACATGGAAGAATTTCCTAAGGATATACAAGATGGAATCTATGTGCAGACATTGCAGAAACCCTGATCAGGCATCTTCTGCCTTCTACCCAAAACACATAAACAGGCAATCCTATCCCATTTTTCAAACATTGGAAACATTACATCTAAAAGACTTTGTTTCAGGAACCTTATGCTACCAGTGCTCCCATCCCACTATACAAGAGAGACTAGATACTTCCTAAAAATAAAAAAGTTTCTTTCAACATATAAATAACAAGAAAAAAATCAAGGAAACAGTTGGTCCACTAATAGAGGAGGTGGCAAAGACATAACAGGCAGCAGAGAGAAAGTAGAGCTGCTTAACTCATTCTTTGCATTGATCTTCACGTAAAAAGAAACTATAGCCCAACCTACCAAAAACACAACTGTAAAAGACAGATTAGAAATAAAAGCTAAAATAAGCAAAAAAATGGTAAGAGAACATCTGTGTGATCTTGATGAATATAAATCACCAGACCTGACGGATTACATCCCAGAGTTCTAAAGGAGTTGGTAGATGTCATCTCAGAACCACTGTACCATTTCTTTCAAAAATTCTGGAGCACTGGCAAACTACCAGAGAGCTGGAAAAGAGCTGATGTGGTTCCCATCTTCAAAAAAGGGGGAAAAACCCAGACCCAGGAAATTACAGACCAATCAGCCTAATATCAATACCTCAGAAGATACTGAAAAAGATAATCAAAAAACAGATCTGCGAACATCTAGAAACAAGTAAAGTAACAACTAGAAGTCAGCACAAGTTTGTTAAAAACAGATCATGCCAAACCAATCTTATTTCATTCTTTGATATAGTGACTAAATTAGTAGACCAGCAAAATGTTGTGGACATAGTATACTTAGACTTCAGCAAGGCATTCAACAAGGTAGATCACAACCTACTTTTTGGTAAGCTAGAAAAGGTGGGATAGATAGCACCACCATCAGATGGATGTAGCTGGCTGACAAACCATACTCAATGAGTAGTCCTTAATGGTACTATGTCTACATGGAGGGAAGTAAGCAATGGGGTACCACAAAGTTCCATCTTAGGCCCAGTACTCTTCAATATCTTCATAAACAACTTAGATGAGGGAATAGAAGGGGAACTTATCAAATTTGAAGATGATACTAAGTTAGCAGGAATAGCCAACATTCTAGATCAGTGATGGCGAACCTTTTTTTGCTTGGGTGCCAAAATGGGGCACGCACATGCAATAGGGAGCACACGCATGCCCACACCCATAATGCAATGCCCTCCCCCACACGCATGTTCATACAACCCCCCACGCTCCACCCCCGCGTAAGCGCACAGGCCTCACTGAAGCCTCCGGAGTTCCAGTAGGCCTGTTAGGACATTTTTTGCCCTTCCCTGAAGCCTGGGGAGGGCGAAAAATGGTCCAATGAGCCTACAGTTTTTCACTATCCACAGGCTCCAGAGGCTTTCCTGAAGCCTGGGGAGGGCGAAAATGGCCTCCCCCACCCTCCAGAAGGCCAAAAATAAGCTGGCCAGCATGCACATGCATGCTGAATCCTCACGTGCCCTCAGATATGGCTCTGCATGCCACCTGTGGCATGCATGCCATAGGTTCGCCATCATGGTCCTAGATGATAGGCTCAAGTTCTAGATGGATCTTGAAAGAGTTGAACACTGGGCCCGAACTAACAAAAATGAAATTCAATGTAGAGAAAAATAAAGTCTTACCCTTAGGCAAGAAAAAACAAAAGTACAAATATAGATTGGGAGAAACCAGGCTAAATAGCAGTAACTGTGAGAGGGATCTTGGAATCTTAGTGGCCAACCAATTAAATATGAGCCCATAATGTGCCAATCCTAAATTGCATTAACATGAGCATTCAATCAAGATCATATGTGGTACTAATACAGGTGTGGGTTCTAACTTACCTCGCTGCTGGTTGGCTTCCTCACGCGCCTCAGTGGCAAAAAATTCAAAAAAATACCCCCCCAAAAAAGTCAAAAACAAGATGGCAACCACATGCACAGTGCTGGAAACCCAGCTTCTGCACATGTGCAGAAGAAAAAAAAATCCCAGAAAAAAATTCAAAAAAAATTTTTTTAAAAAGAGATGGCGGTGCCCACGGACCGGCACAGAACGAACTGGTTCAGTGACATTATTGTGATATCACCAGCGGGTCGCTACCAGTTCAGGCGGGACTGATACCAGGAGGAATCCACCTCTGTACTAATACCACTCTATATAGCCTTAGTAAGACCACACCTAGAATAGTGCATCCAGTTTTGGTCACCACAGTATAAAAAAGTTGTTGAGACTCTAGAAATAGTGCAGAAAAAAGCAACAAATATGATTAGGGGAGGCTAAAACATATGAAGAACAATTACAGGAACTGGGCATGGCTAGACTAGTGAAGAGAAGGAGCAGGGAGACATGATAGCAGTGTTCCAATATTTGAGGGGCTGCCATAGAGAAGAGGGGGTCAACCTATTTTCCAAAGCACCTGAAGGCCAGACAAGGAATAATGGTTGGAAACTGATCAAGGAGAGATTCAACCTAGAAATAAGGATAAATTCAAGACTTTGATCTCATCCATCACTATTTTTACATTTGCAACAGATATAACTGCACATGAATGGCACACTTACAGTATGTGCACATACATCACTCTGCAATATGCCAATGTGTTCATGGAAGATTTCAAATGTTCTCAACTCTTTAACTCCTGAATTTATATGAAATTTACTGATGACATTTTCATGATCCGTACCCATGAAAGTCCCTCATTAATTCTATCAGGACTTCAACACTTCCAATACTTCAATCCCATTATCAACTTAAGACTAGATGTATCAAACAAGTCCACCTTTCTGATAATAGACAAATGATGGACACATAAATGCCGGGAAGCTTATAAATCACACCTACATGCTTTAGTTTCCATCCAGAATATACCATCAAATGCAGAGTTTATATTGAAATAGACCCAAAAAAACCTTCACCAGCAGAACAAAATATGAGACAGCTAAACCTACATATAGCAAGAAGTATCAGACTACGTCAGAAGGCCTTAACAAAGACAGTGGGGTTTTAACCCATCATGATTATGTAACCTATTTCAAGGACCCTTCATCTGCTAATTCCCCAGTTTCCCCCTTTCCTTTCCCATTCCCTTTCCTTCCCATTGCCACCTCCTATGCCCATGAATTCCCAGGTTCATCCTTGAAGAAGATATTCACATTCACAGAGTGACTGCATTTGGATTCTTCCATTCAGTATAATTTTTTTTCATATATCCAAAAGCATTATGATTTAATGGCAATGTAGACGTTTTGATAATATCAGTGCTAGACTTTGTCTCAAGTAGGCCATCAACGTCTGAATGTCCCATAATAGATGGTGTAATTGAAAGAGTGCTTTCATTGAGAAGTTAATCTGAAGGAAGAATATATCAGGTATTTATCAGATATGTCTAGAAGTGACAGAATGTCTGTAGAAAGTGTGATCCTTTTTCACCTGCTGCAGATGCTTCCAAGGTTGAAAGTCCTGATAGATATGCAAGAACAAAGAAGATGTTTCTGAGCCTCAGCTACTGATCCTTGTATATGCAAGTTACAACAGGTAAATAGAAAAAGTCCATCTCTGTTCTGGTAATTTTTTATTTAGCTTATATTTATATTTTCTTCATACACTGAAGCAATAATGACATAGGCTTATATATACATCAGCGGTGGGTTGCTCCCGGTTCTGCGAACTGCTAGCGGCAGCGGCAGGAAGCTCTGCCCACCCGCCCGGGATGCTTCTGCACATGCGCAGAAGCATTGTGTGTGTGAACTGGTAGCAATGGGTTTTAGAACCCACTACTTATATACATGTATGTGTGTGTATACATGTGTGTGTGCATTTAAACATTTAATCAAAATGTTAATCAAATTCTGGGTCTATAAACTACTGTATTATGAAATATACAATAGAGTCTACAGATTCTAAACTTAACTAGAATTCAGTCCTCACTGTATTTACTAAAAAAAGCTAAACTCCTGCCATACTTGGTAGAGTTCACACTTCTATGCTACCAATATTACTCATATATCCTCACTGGGAAAGTCTGCCAGACTGAATTTTGCTTAGGCAAAATATAAGCTGTGTCCTTGCTTTTGCACAAATACCTTCTGATCAGGTCCTCAAACCTAAGCTGTATTTTGTTCACATTGTCTAGAAGTCAATAAAGTTATGTAACTTAACTGCAGTCAAATATTGACCAAAACTGGAAAAAAGAAAGCCTGTAAATCACATCAACTTGTACACCTGTACATCAGCTGCCTGGCCCCTGCCCTGTCCTTTTTCCAATGACACTTTTAAATTTTGGTTAGATTTTGTTACTCAATACTACAAAATTGCCAAGTGATACAACCACCAACTGGAGCTTTCTTACATTGTGTCAAAGCATTGGACTGTCCTACCCAGAATGATTGTTTTGTAATGTCAGAATTCCCTACTGCTTCAGACAAGAGAGATTCTTCCCCTCATTCTGCTATTTGAGACCCTTGGAGAAAGACTGAGGAAGACACAGCCTCAGCCTGGAGTGTGTGCACACAAAGCAAGTGTTTTGTGGCAGCGTTCAGATCATTCCAAGGCCGTCTTTCCCCTCAGCAAGGACTCACCGTGGCATCTTGTCCAGAATAGTGTCTGATGAGACGAGGCCCACCTGGATGCCGCAAATAGAACTGACTAACATCATAAACCTTTCGGTCGATGACCAGCCATCTCTCTTCCTTCAAGTCTCCATTGCCTGTGCGGAGCCCCACTTCATCCCAGGTGAAGAGCCGTGGGACCCCTGGCTCAATCTCTGGCTTTCCTGCACTGGCTCCTGACTGAGGGGGCATCCTGGCTGGAAGCACTGAGGGATGCTGCTCCACTAACTCCTGAGGTGTTATTTTTTTTAGCCTGTGGGAAGTTGAAATGATTCTGTTAAATGTTGCAGCTAACTTTATATACACCTCTATTAGCCACCCACACTGCCATTAACTTTCTATTGCTCCAGATTTACTCTTGCAAGGCTTCCTTCTCCTCCCACTGTAGGAGTAATCTCTTCTTTCGGAGAGCATAAACCTGGAGAGTATTAGAGTATTAAGTTGGATTAATGAGGATATTATTGTTGGGTTTTTTTTTAAACAGAGTAATAAAGAACTGTGTAAAATATTCTGGGTAAGAATTGAATAAGTTCCATAACAGTTTTCCATAGGAGTTTAGCAGCCTCATCACCCACAGTTACTTTTAAAGGGCTTCCTTCTGTAAATACCAAAAGCAGAAAAGCAGAGAATTGGGAAACCCATTCAGGAAGAGAAGTATTGCAAAGAATTAGTATTTCATAAAGCTGCTTCCAAAACTCTAAATCCTTCTAGGCATGGGAATGCTCCAACCACTCACTTTTTCAAGTACATTATCACCTCTAATTTCATTCCCGATATCAGTGCATTTTCAAAATGGTAGAAACACTTATGTCAACATAGTTGTGAATTAAAGAAAAGACATACAAATGAGAGGAGAACATGCAACTACAGTATCTGACTTCTTGAAGCTCTGTGTCATGATGTCTATTCCAACCAGCAGAGCTAATAGCCAGGGACTAAAAGAGCTGTAGTCTAAAATTTCTAGAAGACTGCTAACATGCTGTGAATTTGTTTGAAAGGTTAATTTTAGATCCTGACTATCTCCCCATCTCAGTCCTGTTCTGCTGCCTCATTGTGACGGTGGGGTGCAAATAATGGTAGATAATGGGCACCTCGAGTCAGATAATGAACATAATATGGAGAAAGAGTGTATATCTTGCAGACTACTTAATGCTTATGAGGCAACTAGATTAAAGGATTATAAATATTTAGTTGCCACTGTTGCCGTGCAGGGAAAGAAATTCCAAAGATGCAAAGATACTTACAGTGGGAACATCAAAGGAAAAAAAAACATCAGTGTGGGAAAGTTCAAAACAGTGAAAAATGGAATGAATTCATTTAATATATGAGGCAGAAGAGCTGAAGTGGTGCAGTGGTTAAATGCAGCCATTGCAGGCTGACTGCTAGTTCAACAGTTCAGCTGTTCAAATCTCACTAGGCTCAAGGTTGACTCAGCCTTCCATCCTTCGGAGGTGGGTAAAATGAGGACCCAGATTGTTGGGGGCAATATGCTGAACTCTGTAAACCGCTTAGAGAGGGCTGTAAAGCACTATGAAGCGGTATATAAGAAAAGTGCTATTGCTATCAGCTGAAAGAGACTCAAATTGGATGCTTGCCCTTATAACCAAGAAAGAAACAGCAAGGGCTATACTTGGATACAATGTAGTCAAGAACTGAATAAGGACGATTAGACTTCCTAGACAACATTTTAAAATGACAGAGGTCCAGGTTTATGATCTAACTCCTGATGCAGAAAAGGTGGCTGACAAGTTTTGTGGTGAACTTCGGTCCTTACAGAAACTGGAAACTGGAAGTGTTACCTATAGTTGGGGACTAGAATGTCAAAATTGTATTTTGTATTGTATTGGAACAGCAAGGAGGGAAATATAACTGAACTATATCATCTAGAAAATAAAAATGAAGTACTATAATAGTTCATCTTTTTCTTCCAATCCAGTTATTTCTCTGGATTTCTCTTGAATTATTTGGATTTCCCCAATCTCCAAACCATCAAAGCAATGCCTATATACATGCCTATCACCAGATGAAGTACACAGAAATAATATTGACTATATTATTGTCACAAACAGGTGGAAGAGCTCAGTTATTATAATAAAGACAAAAAACAAATAAAGACATAGCTAGAGACTGAGGGTAAACAGACCATGAATTGCAAGTTCATGCTCATATGCAATTTCCAAGTCAAGCTAAAAAGGAAAAATGGAGACAGCTATTTGCTGTCATGTCTTGAGAATATATCATCATTTTAAAGAATAACATCAGAAACTGCTTGGAAGCCTCCTCATTGATAGAAACCAGAGGAACTATGGAATTAAATCAAAGAGGTTGTTAAGAATGTGTGTGTGTGTGTGTGTGTGTGTGTGTACACTGTATACATACATACATACATACATACATACATACATACATACATACATACATACATACATACATATGTTAGGCTAGAGAAGAGAGACAAAGGATGAGCAAATAAAATAAGAAAGAGGAGAAAGGAGTTATTAGAATGTATTAGGTATAAGAAAATAAAAGGAAAATATAAAATATGGTAGAAATAGAGTACATTAACATATGAAGTACATGATGCAAAAATAGAAGTGTGAAATATATGTATATAATAGAACTGAGAAATGAAAGAGGAAAATATTGCAAAAATTAAAATGTGTTACCGACGCAAAAAGTGTTGTAAAGAGGGAAATTGTATAAATTTCTATGTCTGTTTTCAATGTTGTCTGTTTTCAATGTTAAAAAAGGTCAATAAATATTATTCATTAAAAAAAAGAATATATGTAAAAGAGACAGTCAACAACCAAGGACAGAAGAAAACAAATGGGATATTCAAATTAATTGTTGAAATTATCAAGAAGGGAAATTGTTAAGAAGCCAAAGGCAAGAAAGATAAAGATCTCAAGAAGCAACTTAATAAAGGACTTCAGAAAGTTTTAGAAGAGATAGCAAGCAGTAAAACAATTATTTCTGTAAAAGCATCAATCTTAATCTTGATTATGGACTTACAGCCAGAAAACACAATGTACATCAAATATGTGATAAAAGAATTTCAAAAGATGGAGATATTTCTGAAGAGGGAGGATTTGTGGACAGTTGTAAGCAATCCTGTAATAGCTCTCAATGAGGAACTGGAAAAGAAAATGAAAAAAACACTAGCCAGCATAATTTTGTGCTTGGAAGATAGTCAGGTAATATATGTTTGTGGAACAATATCTGCTAGAGAATTCTGATTTACCTTACACAGAATTTATGTAAGAGAGACAGCAAGCACAAAGTAACTCTGACCAGAAAAATTTATACAGCAAGGCTAAAGTCTGGACAAAGCAAATGGGATATTCAAATTATTTTTTGAAATTATCAAGAAGAGAAATTGTTAAGAAGCCAAAGGCAAGAAAGATAAAGATGTCAAGAAGCAACTTAATAAAGGATTTCAGAAAGTTTTAGAAAAGACAGCAAGCAGTAACACAATGACTTCTGTAAAAACATCAGTCTTAATCTTGATTATGGAGTTACAGCCAAAAAACACAATATACAGTATATCAAGTGTGTGTGTGTGTGTGTGTGTGTGTGTGTGTATACACATATACTGTATACCAACACAAAAGTTAGAAACACACCCAGAAAAATAATGAAAGAATTTCAAAAGATCATTGAACTTAGAAATTTCTAACACTACGGTAAATTGGTATACTAGACAAATTAGCAATTGATTCAAAAATGATTAAACAAAAATAGGAGCATACTGAAGTTTTGTATACTAGCAATGGCAGCATCCACAATACTTCAGAAGTTATTTCTTTATACAGTATATCAGAGCCTCAAGTAGTAGAAGTGAAGATGATCAGCACTCCAATTGTTACTAAGCCAGGGGGTTAATGGTATTGATGGAATATCTACAGAAAAATGGGAACCAACAGAAGAATCCACAAAGGTCTTAACCGAACCCATCAGCAAATCTGGGGAACAACACAATGATCTAGAAATTGGAAGAGGTAACTCCATGTATTGATATTAAAGAAAGGAGATTTAAGAAAGTGAACAAACTATTGTACAATATTTTTAAATTCACATACTACAGAAATAATGCTTAGGATTGTCAAATGCAGATGTCTACATGGCATGTCTAATACTGACACTGAGGAGTGTGACACATAAGACCCTCCTGTGAGACAGCAGGTTGGACATCAATCTGAGGAAGCTTCGAGGATTCAATCAGCTGAGGCTAATCAACATGATCAGGAGTTTTGCTGATCAACAGTCACTAGAAGCAGCTGTGTCTGCTGTCAAAAGGTGAGGTATTGCAATTGCCTCTGAATCTGACCGAACACTTCTAAGATCCTTCATTAGGACTTACTTAGTGGCGATACGGGCGGCAAAATGTTCACATTTTCCCGCACTTATTGCATCCGCTGATTCTCGCCCAGCTGCTCTTTTTAGGGTGCCTCGTTCCCTCCTTAATGTGGAGGGAACAGAGGAGCCCTTATGGGGCAGAGCTGAGGAATTTGTACAGTTTCTAGCAGATAAAGTAGCTCAGATTCTGATGGACCTGGACTCTGATTGGGCAAGTCAAGCCGAGATGACAGGGACAAGTCTTAGTCCCATTTTGTGGGACGAGTTTGAACCCGCGACTCCTGAGGAAGTGGACAAGGCCATAGGAATGATGAGTTCCTCCACTTGTTTGTTGGACCCGTGCCCCTCCTGGCTGGTTTCTTCCAGTAGGACGGTGACACGAGGTTGGATCCAGGTGATAGTCAATGCCTCCTTGAGGGAGGGGTCCGTTCCGCAACTGTTAAAGGTGGCGGTTGTGAGGCCCCTCCTCAAGAAGCCTTCCCTGGATCCAACAGATTTAAAAAACTTTCATCCAGTCTCCAACCTACCCTTTGTGGGTAAGGTTGTTGAGAAAGTGGTGGCGCTCCAGCTCCTATGGCTGTTGAATGAAACAGATTATCTAGACCATTTTCAATCGGGTTTCAGGCCTGGCTACAGCACGGAAACTGCCTTGGTCACTCTGATGGATGATCTCTGGTGAGCCCGAGATAGGGGTTATTCCTCTATCTTGGTGCTACTTGACCTCTCAGCTGTTTTCGATACCATTGACCATGGTATCCTTCTGCGCCGATTAAGAGAGTTGAGAGTGGGAGGCACTGTACTACAGTGGTTCTCCTCTTATCTCTCTGACTGGTCACAGTCAGTGTTAGCTGGAGGGCAGAGGTCAACCCCTTGGCCCCTCGTTTGCAGGGTCCCTCAGGGCTCGGTTCTCTCTCCCCTCCTATTTAACATCTACACTGGGTGTAGATCCACTGGGTGAGATCATCCGAAGACACGGGATGAGGTTTCAGCAATATGCTGATGATACCCTTTACATCTCCACCCCGCATCAATTCAGTGAGGCGGTGGATGTGATGTGCCAGTATCTGGATGATGTGAGGGTCTGGATGGGAGTCAACAGGCTCAAACTTAACCTGGACAAGACTGAGTGGCTGTGGATACTGCCTCCTAAGGACTCTGTCGACTGTCCCTCCTTGGTTCTGGGGGGAGAGAAATTAACCCACTCGGAACGGGTTCGCAATTTGGGTGTCTGTTGTGTCCCAGCACAGGAACCCCCAGAAAGGACACACACATAACTGTTTGCTAAAGAAATAAAGGGGCTTTTACTAATAAAGAGGCTTAGTAAAAAGTCAGGGTTTAAAGTCCAGGAACAAACAGAAAGAAAGTCTTGGTGAATAACATTCAATATTCTCTTCGTGAGCTTTTAGCCAGAGTTAAATGTACAAAACAAACTGGCAATTACTCCATGCTTATCTTTTACTCACTAGAGTTGGCTGGAATCCCGGAAACCAGTATCAAAGGAGCTTGATAATTCCAAATACAGGACTCGGAGCAGGAACGCTGATGCAAAGAACTCTTGAGTGCTAATAGATCACAGTTGTTGCTTCCAGCCTTAAATAGCCTGAGGGTATTTAATTAGAGCCCTCAGCTCTACCTCTGAGGAGACCTCCATCTGTAGAGCCACTCCTGTCTGCTAGCTGCTCTGCATGCCCTAGCATCCAGCAGAGGCTCCTCCTCTTTTGATGACTCACTCTGCACCAGCTGAGAAGGTGCAGAAGGCCCTGGCTGGTCTTCCTCCTATGGCACTGAGTCCTCCTTGCTGTCAGACTCAGGTGCCAGGTATACGGGATGACAGTGCCGCGCCATGGTTGGCTCTTGAACCTCCAGATCCGCTACCAGCTGCGCGGGACACAGACAAGCCACAACAGGTGTCCTCCTAGATCCATAGCTTAAATTGGATCAACATCTGACAGCTGTGGCTAGGGGGACCTTTGCACAGGTTCATCTTGTGCACCAATTGCGACCCTACTTGGATTGGGAGGCACTTCTCATGGTCACTCATGCCCTTGTCACCTCATGGCTTGATTATTGCAATGTGCTCTACATGAGGCTAACCCTGAAGAGTGTTCGGAGACTTCAGCTGGTCCAAAATGCAGCTGCGTATGCTGTTGTGGGTGTGCCTAGATACACCCACACTACATCCATCCTGCGCGAGCTGCATTGGTTGCCCATTGGTCTCAGGACACAATTCAAGGTGTTGGTGATTACCTTTAAAGTCCTATATGGTTCAGGGCCAGAGTATCTTCGGGACCGTCTTCTACCACATACCTCCCTGAGACCGGTTAGATCCCACAGGGCTGGTCTGTTTCAGGTCCCGTCAGCTAAACAATGCCGGCTGGTGGGCCCGCAGGCAAGGGCCTTCTCTGTGGCTGATCTGGCTCTCTGGAATCAGCTACCCCTCGAGATCCATACTGTCTCCATCTTATTGGCCTTCAGGAAAGCCGTGAAGACCTGGCTTTTTTGGTAGGCCTGGGGCCAATGACCGTGTGGAAGAACTAGCGATGTTGGCCCATGAAATGGTTGTATGATTGAATGTTTTTAAACTGTTATAATGTTTTTTAAATTTTGTTTTTAACGTTATTTTTATATTGATGATATTTGTATTTGTTGTGAGCTGCTCAGAGTCCCTGCAGAGTTAAGCGGCATAGAAATACAAATAATAAATAAATAAATAAATAAATAAATAAATAAATAAATAAATAAATAAATAAATAAATAAATAAATAAATAAATAAATAAATAAATAAATAAATAAATAAATTGGAATGACCATTCAGCCTCAGAGCACACCAGGGGTGGATCGGCTGGTGCTGGTCTGTGCACGCCGCCATCTTTTTTTTTTGGTTCAGCTGCTTGAAAACGAGCCCTCCCGCCCGCCCCGGGTTAATACTGACCTTTATTTCTTCACCCGAAGCACAGCTGATCAGCTCCTCAGCTGTGTTTCGGGCTGATTCCAGCTACTGAGCATGTGCAGAAGCCAAATTGCACAAAGGGACGCGCACGCAAAACATTGCAATGCGAACTGGTGGGGAAGGTAAGTAGAACCCACCCCTGGAGCACACGGTATGCAATGATGAGCAGAGCAACGGCATTCAGTGCCTCTCCTTGCACACCTTGAGTGCTCATAGCCTTTCAAATAACTTTATCAAATTTCAAAAGAACGATAAAATACAAAATCACAATGGGGGGAAATAGAAGGGGTGGGGAAAAAGAAAGAAACATTTCTTAGAAAAATGCATAAAAGAAATATATAGAGTGACTTCTGATTTCCCCCCCAGTACTGATAGAATATATAATATAGTAGCCTTTTGCTCTAGGTTTCAATACATAAAAGCTATATAACAATAATGCAATACAAAACCCTCTCTCTCTCTCTCTCTCTCTCTCTCTCTCTCTCTCTCTCTCTCTCTCTCTCTCTCTCTCTCTCTCTCTCTCTCTCTCTCTCTCTCCCTCCCTCCCTCCCTCCCTCCCTCCCTCCCTCCCTCCCTCCCTCCTCCCCCTCCCTCCCTCCTCCCTGCTCCCCCTCCCTCCCTCCCCCCCTCTCTCCTGGGGCAGAACATTACATAGAAAGGGAGATGCCAGAAATTCAAGTTAGTTTCAAAAAAATCTGAGGAATAAAAGACATTTTGAAGTATTCTGGACAATTGAGAATATCAAAGAGTAACAAAAAATAAATCAATATGTGCTTCATTGCTTATTATGTCAGCCAGGTGCTATGAGATATGCTTAGAAAAATGGGAATTCCACAATATCTGATTGTTCTCATAAGGAACATATACACAGGACCAGGAAATTACAGTCCAGATAAAACATGTCAAATGTGATGTGCTGGTGCCTTGAGGCTGTGAGGGTCTGGATGGGAGTCAACAGACTCAGACATAACCCAGACAAGACCGGGTGGCTGTGGATATTACCTCCTAAAGACTATGTCAACTGTCCATCCTTGGCTCTTGGGGAGGGGAGAGAAATTGTCCCCCTCAGAACGGGTTTGCAATTTGGTGTCCTCCTAGACTCACAGCTGAAATTAGATCAACATTTGACAGCTGTAGCTAGGGGGACCTTTGCACAGGTTCGCCTGGTGCACCACCTGCGACCCTACTTGGATCAAGAGGCTCTCCTCACAGTCAATCATGCCCTTGTCACCTCACGATTAGATTATTGCAACATGCTCTACATGGGGCTACCCTTGAAGAGTGTTCGGAGACTACAATTGGTCCAGAATGCAGCTGTGTGAGCTGTCATGGGTATACCTAGGTACACCCACATTACACCAATCCTCCGTGAGCTGCACTGGCTCCCTATTGGTCTCCGGGCACAATTCAAGGTGTTGGTTATTACCTTTAAAGTCCTACATGGCTCAGGGCCAGGTTATCTTCGAGACCGCCTTCTGCCACACAGCTCCCAGTGAGATCCCACAGAGTTGGTCTCCTCCAGGCCCCTTCAGCTAAACAGTGCCAGCTGGTGGGCCCACGGGGGAGGGCCTTCTCTGTGGCTGCCCCAGCTCTCTGGAACCAGTTACCTCCGGAGATCCGGAGTGCCTCCACCCTATTGGCCTTCCGAAAAGCAGTAAAAACCTGGCTTTTCTGGCAGGCCTGGGGCTGTTGATCTCGCGGTTGTAATCGGCGAGATCTGGCCATGAAATGATATGTAGGGGTTTTAAATTGTTTTAATGCTTAATGTTCTGATGTCTATAATGTTTAAGATGTTATAATGTTTTCTCTAAGATGTTTTTAATGTTTATCTGCTGTTGTTAAGCCGCCCAGAGTCCTTTGGGAGTTGGGCGGCATATAAATATAATAAATAATAAAAAAAATAAAAACAATCAGTGAAGGAGAGAAATCCAAAACTGATGTCATTTCCTCTGACAGACAGTATAGCCCCCTTCATTCCTCCAGGAGAAATTCCAGTCTTGTGACCAATTTAATCCATCTCAATATATTGGGGACTGCAAAGGACTATCTGGAAGACCATTTGACCACTAAGGTCTCCATCCTGTCTAGGGACTATCCTCCATGAACTACATGTTTGTGAGCTCCCATAAATGAGTCACAACTTAACATCACATGTTTCAACTTAGCAATTATCTTCACTCACCCCACAGTGCATGTTCTTGTCTCTATAGAGAAATATAAATATGCTTTGCATCGAAGTCCAATTTCAACCTCATTCTTTTCATAATAATAGAGTTGGAAGGAACCTTGGAGGTCTTCTAGTCCAACCCTCTGCTCAAGCAAGAAACTCGATACCATTTCAGACAAATGGTTGTCCAATCTCTTCTTAAAAACCTCCAGTGTTGGAGCATCCACAACTTTGGGTGACATGTCGCTCCACTGATCTAAATGTTCCATCAGGAATTCCATCAGGAACCTTAGTTCTAGATTGGTTCTCTTCTTGATTAGTCTCTGTTAAGATATTTAATTGAATATACTTGAACAGTAAAGTGTATAATGGGCCAAAACACACAGTTGTAGTTGATTGGTTGGAGAGTGCTGGCTCCTGCATGAGGCAATCTACTCTGTGATTGATTGCTGTATGTAAGAAGGGGGAATTTCCCTTTTTCCTGCCTTTTTTCTTCTGTGTTCTCTGTATGCTGTTCTGTGATTTACCTCATGATGTAGTGATGTGCCTGACTATCTTCTTTGCTATATATATAGATGTAAAATACATTTATTTATATAAAACTACAAGTTTGTGTCAGCGTCTCTGACTCCATTTGGACACCTGCTGCGTAATTCCCTGATCGGTTACAGGCTCAGAAGTGGCCTGAAGCGACAGTAGTAAATTTTTTCTGAGGTAAAAGTTTCTTCGTGAGCCTGAGGGAGGTTGAGGATGATTAGCTTGTCAGAACAGCACAATGCTACCTGTTATAGGAATGGAAGAAAGATTTCCTTTGGCTCGTCTTAATGAGACAAATTATAAATAATCCTCGAGTTACAAATGTAATCGAGTTTGCCAATTACATTTGTAACCCAAGGATTCATAGGAGTGAATCATGTAACTTGAATGTGATCACTCCTTGCTTTTTGCCCACACATTCGCTAATCGAATGTGCAGATCATTAAGTTCACCAGATATCTCTGGGTGGGAAAGTCCATGGGGGGCCTAGTGCTTCTCACCACCCAAGGCATCACCTGACCCACTGAGATATCTCAGGCTTTCACACACACCCTATCCTGACTGGGTCACTTACCTTATGTAGATCTCAATGATACAAGGGAGCTGTCTCCTCTCCAGCCTCTCTGTCATGGTTTTGACTTGAGCAAAATGCGCACTTCCATCGCAATGCGAACCAGTAGAGAAGGTAAGTAGAACCCACCTATGTGTACCATGCATTGGTGAGTAATTTGATAAGATTTTATGTGTACCATATTTAGATCACAATTTGCTGAGTATGTCTTGCTTAGACAATGAAGGGTATGAAGTAATTTTTGCAAAGGGAATATGCAAGGCTATCAGAGTTTGTTGCAGAAAATTAAATCCAGAAAGCACACACAGGCAGACTGATGCAGCAGGATTCATATAAACAAGAAACTTCTTTATATACAAGAATATATATACAATACCAACAAGTAGATTATTTATTCAATGTAGCAGTTACAAGCAAAATACAAGCAGCTTCTAGTTCAGAGTTAAACAAGAGAGTACAGAGTGGGCCCAGCCTTTTAGTTTCAGTTTCAATTCTCTGCACAAACTTACCATATTTTTGGAGTATAAGACACACCTTTTTACCCCCCAAAAGAGGGTGAAAACTTGGGTGCGTCTTATACACCAAATGTAGTCCCACCCACCCACCCACCCCCACCCTTTGGCCTCTGTCTTCCAGCAGTTTACCTGTTTGCAGCAAATAGGGAAGAGCCTGTAAAGCCAAGCAAGTCAGTAGCAGCTTCCCGACCTACAGCTGATTTGCCATGTGCTAAAATGAAACTGAAACTAGCAAAGAGGCAAATAGCTGGGAGAGACACGCAGATTTTTATTTTCTGCTGAACTGGATGTAAGGGGGTAAGTGAATAACTATAAATGTCTGTAGAATATTCAAATTTTTAGACTTATTTTTTAAAGACTGCTTTATTACTTGCTTTGCTGATTGCTTTATTATTTGCTTTGCTGGCTGTGGAATTCTGGGAGTTGAAGTCCACAAGTCTTAAAGTTGCCAAGGTTGGAGACCCCTGTAAATCTAGACAACTTAACAAAATAAAGAAGCTTTTTAAAATAAATGCTTGCTCTGAAGAGGTCCAGTGCTATTGTATCTTCTTTTAAATAGTAGAGAATAATGTATACTTCCAGAAATTTTAATTAATTTTAACAGCTCTGTACAAGTATAGTCTGAAATGTAACAGTGTCCTGTTTAGTATTAGAGTTAAATCCTGACTTACCTTGGAGTAGATCTATTTAAATAATTGGGAGGAGTTAGTGTGACTACATTTAAGAAAACTTTCTGGCATAATGTACATTTCTCCAATTCTTTGCTATTTCTATGGGTCAGGCACACATGCACAGAAATACACAGCAAACAGTGTATATCATCTGTGCTGTTTGCTGTTTGCTGTTTGGCAAATTGCTTGGAGGCAGAGGCCTTTTTTCCTTGTTTTCCTTCCCCAAAACTATGGTGCGTCTTATACTCGGAAAAATACGGTAATAAGATTTGTCTGTCATGATCTGCTTTTGACAAATCCATATTGGCATCTGGCTATGTCTTTGTTTGCCTCTAGGTGTTTCCAGATTCATTGCTTATCTTTTTCCAGAATCTTCCCAGGTATTGATGTCAGGCTGGGAAGATTCTGGAAAAGATGTTTAACAGATTAACAGAGTTGGAAGGGACCTTGCAGTTTATCTAGTCCAACCCCCGGCCCAAGCAGGAGACCCTACATCTGCTTCTACCTAGGATCAAACTCACAACCTCCTGATTGTGAGGCAAGAGCTCCACCTCTAGGCCACAGCAGCTGTATGTGCCCTACAGACCTCCTTCAGATGAGGCACAGACTATCTTGGAAGGCTCCAAACTATCCCTGTCCCAGAGAACCATAACCTACAACATATTTGCAACCTCCAGCACCCATTTTGCAATTCTATGTAGGGGAAAAAGAAGTGATTTTTTTCTTTAATCTACAGGGATCTTATTTTATTTGGAACAATAAGGTATTCAGAAAAGAAGCAGTTCAAAAATTAATTCTTTAGATCAAGGTTTTCTTAAGAGTGCCTTGGTTTTCATTCATTAGGTTTAGGTGTGGAGAAGATGGACTGTTAGTATAAGGAGACAATATGGAGAGGGAGGCATTGGGTATCCATGTTTCAAACTTCTTGGAAAAGGAAAGAATAGAGACTACTCTAGTGATAACGGAATAAACTGGAATAAAACAGGCAGCTCTTGCTACCAAAGTGAGAGTTCTACAGAGGTTCATCAAAACTCAGCCCCCTGGCTGTCTCCCATTCATAAATGGTGAAACACAGAGGTGATCAAATCCTGATGTCTCTGCTAAAGAAGGGGAATAGAGAGGTGATCAATTCATTATTGGAAATATCCTATTCTCTCCATAGTTAAGTCATCCTTTCTTACCTAGTTAATATATTTCTGTTGCTGTCTGAACATCTCCCACTCCCAATTCATGGAGATAAGCTTCCTGCCAGTCCTGCCCATATTCCTTCAGGCGGCTGCAGAAAGAGAAAGAAGAAGAGGATTGATGGCAGTGAGAACATCTTCACCAGGCAATCTTTTTTGTGCTCTTTCTGGCTGCAATCTTTTCTGGAAAACTCAGTGCCCAAGAGGAGCCTCCCTCAGCCGGTAACTTACTGCAATATATCTGCAAAAGCTGTGAGGATGGGCTTGCACTCGTAGTGAACACCATGCTTGGCACACAGAGATTTTCCCAGAGGAGCCACCTTGTAGTAATTGTGTCGAGGCATGGTGGGGAAAAAGGCTGCAAGAAGAAAAGAGGGTGTCAGGTGACTATCCCAGAACTTTTGCTAGATCCAAAACATGGCAGCCCTGCTTAACATCGACCCTGTGTGATCTATGACTGCCCTGAAGGTCTCTATCATTGTGCATGTAGTAATCTTGCTGCAGTTACAATAGATAAAATCAATCTTCCTTTAGTCTTTTCTAATTGCCTGTCCATAAGTCCCAATAGAAAGAGTTCTGGTTTTTTCTCAATACTTCTATGCCCTTGCTTCTTCTCTATATCATACTCACTGAAAATTTGGGTGAAGATGGGGGCCAATTGCTCAGCACAGATTTTTAAGCAAGAAGGAGCTATCTTGTCTGGGCCTGGAGCTTTTCATGGCTTTTTTTCTGTGACATAGGTCTTGCACTTCCTTTTCTGTGATCACTAGAGGTTGTGAACCCAATGGGATGGGGTCAGTTGTAGGAGGCTTGGCTGTTGTTGGTGTGTTTGAGATGGGGGTTGTAGAGATAGGTGGCTGTAGTTTCCTTTCAAACCTGCAGTAAAACACATTCAGGTCATCTGCCAGTTGTTGATTTTCTTCAACAAGTGTGATATTTTTAAAACTTTTTAAGAGTTTTCCACATGTTTGCTTGTTCATTTGTTGAGAACTGATTCTTTAGCTTTTCAGAGTAGCTTCTTTTTGCTGCTCTGATCTCCCTTTTTAATATATTTCTGGCCTGATTGTACAGCATTTTATCACCTTTTCTGTAGGCTTCCTCTTTGGAATGACGCAGCTGCTTAAGTTCAGCTGTGAACCAAGGTTTATTGTTACTGTATATTTGCAAGTTCCTGGTTGGTACACACAGGTCTTCACAGAAGCTGACATATGATATTACAGTATCTGTGAGTTCATCCAGGTCTGCAGAGGTATCTTCAAAAATATTCCAATCAGTGCAGTCAAAGCAAGCCTGTAGCTTTAGCTTTGCCTCCTCAGTCCAAGTCTTCACTGATTTAATTGTTGGTTTTGTGGTTTTAAGTCTTTGCCTGTAAGCAGGCAAGGTGAATCATGCAATGATCAGAGTGTCCCACAGCTGCTTGTGGTAAAGACTGATAAGCATCTTTTAGTGTTGTGTAGCAATGGTCTAAAGTATTCTTGCCTCTTTTGGGACAATTTACATGCTGAAAGTATTTTGGTAGCTCTTTCCTTAAGTTTGCTTTGTTTAGATCTCCCAAAATAATGGCCAGTGAATCAGGGTATTTGGCTTCAGCATCCATAATCTGGTCAGCTAGAGTTCATAATGCCTTGTTTACACAGGCTTGTGGAGGGACATACACAGCAATTAGTAGAAATGAGGAGAACTCCCATGGAGAGTAAAATGGTTTACAGTTGATAAGTAAAGACTCTAAGTTTCATCACAGAATTTATATATTATAGTTATATCCTGAGACCAGCTGTTGTTGATATATAAGCATAAGCCTCCTCCCTTCTTTTTATCTGATGATTCTGCAATAGTGTCTGCTCTATGTATTTGAAACCCTGGAATTTGCATGCTCTTGTCATCAATATCCTCATGTAGCCAGGTTTCAATAAAGCATAGGGCAGTTGCGCTGTGAAAATCAGAATTGCATCTGTTTAAAAGGAGTATTTCATTCATCTTATTAGCAAGTGAATGTAAATTGGTCGGGAAGATTGAAGGCAGAGGGGTTTTAATTCCCCTATTCCTTAGCCTGTTGAAAATTCCCACCCTTTTACCTCATCTCCGTTTCCTCTGTTTGTTTTTTGTGGTAATCCATAGCTCTGGGGAATTTGCTTCTTCCTGTGTTAGAATCTCCTCCGTGTTTGTAAAGACATGGGGATGAGATCACAGAAAGCTGCTCCTTAAAGAAACTTTGCTTAATTCTTAGCAGATGGTCTCATGAGTATGAAATCCATAGTGAATCTCAGAGAATAATAAAAAATAAAGAAACCATTAGAGAGCATTTCACTGAGGCACCTTCGGCGGCGCCATCTTGGATCATTCGTCTTCCTACCATAGGGAGATTCTGCAACAAGTAACTCTTATTCTTGGCTTGTGGGTCTGGATTTCTGTTTGGTTTCTCTTTGTTCGTTCTGGGTTTTCTTAACATTTGAATGTAAACATTTGACTCTGGCCAGCTCTAATAGACAAGGTACCTTGTACAGTAACCTTGTGCCTAAGAGACTGGCACTGAAAACTTATAGGCCAGACATGTGCAATTTGAGGGTCCAAGAACAATTGTTATCTTAATTTGATAAAATATAAGACTGGAAAGTAGGCATTTATCTTTAGTTTTAAGTACAGTAAATACAAATGAAAGTGAGAGCCAGTTTGATGTAGTGGTTAAGGTAGGGGTGTCAAACTGGCGGTCCGCAGTCTGGATGTGTCATGCACGTCACTCCAAAAACAAGTCTATCCTGGGAAGCCGGACTCCATTTCCTTTAGCATTCAGAGGAAATTGAAGCACCAGGAAGAATCTAGCCTAATCTGTGACACACGTTCAACTGAGGACAAAAATCCACATCCCATACACACAGCATTTCTGGTGAGATTTAGATTTATCTATATTTGTTAATTGTTATGCAATTCAACACTGCCTATTTTGTATTTGAGTTCTTATTGTATGTATTTCTATTTCCCCCCAGTTTCACCCATCCTGTCCCTTTAATAAAGCATCCAGATCTATGCACATGGTCTGTTTTATTGGAGGATCGGTGGGTTTAGCTGCATGTCAAGCTGCACACTGAGTAACATGTAGTAAGGACAGAATAGTGACACAGTGGCTACCCAGCAACTGAGATCTGGGATAGTGACTACACAGAGGCCTGCCACCCGGTCACTGCAGTCACCTGCATTTGGCAATACAGAAGTCTCCACCCAGTCGAGCACCTCCAGAAGACACCATGTCACATAGCTAGCCATCGTCATACAAAGCAAGGTCTCAAATCTGTAGTTCTTCCAAACAGTCATCAGCAAGTAATGCACTTGCTATTGCCAGTGCAAAGGCTGAAGCAGCAAAAGCATGAGCAGCCTTTAGTGAACAAGAAATGGAAATGAAAAATAGAGAGAGCATGGTTAGAGGCCAAAAGAATACTGAAAGAATACAGCAAGAGGGATCCCTGGAAATGCAGGAAGCTCTGTTAGAAGTGAACCTAGAGTGGCTTGCCATAGAGAAAGAAGTAGCAGCTGTCACAGCCAAAGGTAAAGCCCCAGAAAGAGCTGTATGTTCTGACATGCAAAAATGAATGCAGCAAATGCAGCAACATGCTTGGTCCAGATGCTGAACTCCAATACGCTTTGCAATGCATTTCAGAGTACATCTATCAACACTCCAGGCCAAGCGGCAATGCTCACCTAGATGGAAAAGACAACCTTCAAGAAGCAAGCCAGAGATGCTACACAGTACCACTACAAGCCAATGACAAGCCTCAAGCCTACAAACGAGAGTGCTCCAAGCAAAGCTGCACCCTACACCCAAGGTACCTGAGTCTGCAAGTTGTCCTACAGGATCAGCCTTCATGCCAGAGCAGCATAGAAAGGACCAGCTGAAACCAGAGACCCTTAAAAGGTATGACTACCTAACACTTTTTCACCACAGCAATACACGGTGAGATAATCAAGCCACCATAGGCTTTGCCGAGTTCTTGGAACAACATGAGTTTTATGAGGTTTAATGGTCGCCCTGAAAGCTATAGAGCCTAGCGATTGTCTTTTCAAAATGCCATCAGAGGCTTAGATTTGTCCTGTAGTGAAGAGATATATAATAATTAAATGGCTCAGAATTGAATCTGCGTAGCATGCAAAACAAATCAGAACAATAAACATAAACTACCCTGTGACAGGCCTTAAAATGATCTGGGACAGACTTGATGAGTGTTATGGTTCAGCAGAAGCAGTAGAAAATGAACTATTCAAAAGACTTGATAGCTTTCCAAAAATAGCTAAGAGACCCTATCAGAAACTTAGGGAACTTAATGACTTACTGATGGAACTTCAAGTAGCTAAGTTGGAAGGGGACTTGCCAGGACTTGCATTCCTTGACACAGCCAGAGTTGTCAACCCTATGGCACAAAAATTACCCCATAACTTACAAAAGCAGTGGATCACACAGGACTCCAAATACAAAAGAAAGTACAATGTTCCATTTTCACCCTTCTCTGTTTTTGTGGACTTTGTATCTAAGTCACGTCAGTAGATGGGAAAACATGCCTGAATTTACCAACTCTTATTGAATACAACCAGATTCCTGACCATAGATCTGAAATCCCTACACCAGATGCACAATTCATCACTCATATTTGAATCGCATAGCACACCTGATACCAGAGCTCAATTGTCAGACTCAGATAATCTTGCTCTTAGGAAGAGCTATCTTACAAGTCCACAAAGGAAGAGCTATCTTACAAGTCCACAAAGCTCAGATCAGTGATCCCCACAATGCTCCATACGTCCAGAAATTAGGCCTAGGATGGGTCATTATAGGAGATGTCTGTTTAGAAAGTGAGCACAAACCAACCTCTGTTAACAACATGCTTACAAGCACATTAGAGCAGGGGTCCCCAACCTTTTGGACCTCAGGGACCACCAAGGTCATAATTTTAAATCCTGTGGACCACCAAATTCATAATTTTAAGTCCCGCAGACCACTAATATGAATTTTTTTAAAAAAGATAAATACATTTGTAAAATAATTATCAAAGAACTTCCATTTTATTAATATGAAATGCATCTATTTAATATAACAAAATTATAATGCTTATTTAATTATAACAAAATCGTAAATGCTTATTTAATCATTACAAAATCTTTAAAGGTTGTTTTAATTGTAACAAAATTATTAAAGTTAGTGTAATTATTACAAAATAATTGAAGCTTATTTAAGTATTACACATTTTTAGTGTGACATTTCTTCCTGCTTGTTTGAAATAAGTTTATGGATTTTTGGCTCCAATGACGATACTGCAACACAGAGAGTCATTTTTATTTCAAGCCAAGACCGGTACCGAGTTTTAATTGCTGTGACAGCTGAAAATGTCTTTTTGCACAAATAAGTTGTTGAAAATTGAATCAAAATTTTCATTGCTTTTTCACTCAGCAATGGGTATTCACTTTTTACGGAGAACCAGAAATGAGGTCTTGATATGGATGACTGGAATTTAGCTTTGAGACCGTCATCAGATGATACTGTAGATCGATGAGGCTTTCTTTTTCATGCATACTTAAATTGCTATCTTCAATGTTTGCTGCAAATGGATCTATTATCCACATATTGCCATGTCTGGGATCTTCTTTCTTTGGGTAATAATGACCAAAACAATCTGTGAGTGATTGTAAATGCTGTTGAACAATGGTTACCACCTGCTAGTTGACATCCTTCTCTCTCATATATTCATCAAAATTTGAAAACATCTGCAGATCTTCTTCAGCCAATCATGTTTGGCACAGTAATATTTTCTTTTGAAAAGCATCCATTTTACCTCGTCCTTAACATGTATCTTTGCAAGGACAACACGTCCTTAAGTTGTCCTTGCAAAGATACATTTAGTTCATTTAACAGCGAAAAAATATCTGTCAGGTATGCAAACTTGGCCACCCACTCATCATTGGACAAGAGTTCTTGAAATTTTGGATTATTTTGCTGGCAGAAAAAATAATTTGACTTCTTCGTGCAGGGCGAACAGTCGGGTTAGTACTTTGCCCCTTGACAGCCATCTCACCTCAACGTGCAGAAGAAGGTGAGTATACTGGGAACCCATTTCTTCACAAAGTGCCCCAAACATTCAAGAATTGAGTCCTTTGTGTCGAATTTCATTTATAATTTTAATAACATCAGATAATACTTCATCTAGTTCTGGGGACATTTTTTTGCTGCAAGTTGCTCACGATGTATAATGCAGTGTGTAGACAAAATGTCTGGGTGACCAACATTTTTCACCTTTGCAACAATTCCTGAAAGATGTCCAGTCATTTTTGCGCCACTGTCTGTACAGATCCCAATACATTTTTTCCATTCAATTCCATGTTCCAGGAAATATCAATTCAGTGCTTCAAAAATCTCAGAGCTAGTTGTTCTACCTGGCAAGTTGAGCGAACAAAGTAGTTCTTCCTGTAACTCTCCTTCACACTCAATCTCATAAAACAAAGGAGGTTGTGATGGCTGGAAGCTGCGGGAGCGAAGCGCTACTTGCAGGGGTGAAATGTTCCTGGTTCGCTTTTACCTGTCAGTCGTCGGAGAACCGATCGCTATTACCCTGTGCATGCAAAGAGGGTAAAAGAACTCAAATGGCGGTGTCCCGGTGGGTGGGCGGAGCGTCACGCTACCTTCACGATCGGCTCTCTGACGATCGACAGGTAAAAGTGAACCGGGAGCATTTCACCGCTGGCTACTTGCATTTGCATCAGCATTTCGTCTCAGTATATTTGCGCCAGCTGGTGGCACAAGGCAGCCCTTGTCTCCTGCCACTTGGGACTCAGAGCAGTAAATGGCATCCAGTCTGGGGAGCAGCCGGAGCTTGCTGTCAGTGCGGATGCTAGCTCTGCCCCCTGCAAACTCTCGTCGCTCGAGGAGCCTGGCTGATATTTCCCGTGCCGCTTCAGCGAGTGCTCCTCGAGAGCAAATGCTGATGCCACACTACAGCAGAGAGAAGCAGCCGGAGTTTGCTGTCCATTGCGGATGCTAGCTCGGCCCCCAGCAAACTCGTCTCTCGAGGAGCGCTCAGTGAAGCGGATGGGAAACTTTGGTCAGGCTCCTCAAGAGATGAGAGTTTGCAGGGGGCTGATCTAGCAGGCACTTTCTCTCGGGCCTCCCACCTGGAGGCCTCGCAGAAGGAGAGATATAGGCCCAAAAGGCGGCTGAAACTTCCCCCCCGGCAGCCGTTCGGCTGAGCGCGGCAAGTTCTTGGTCTTACCTTCCAGTTCCAGCTTGTGTGGCTCGCACTGCTATACTCAAGGTGAGGTTTGCACTCAGCCTTAAGAGTGGGGGCTGGTGTGGGGGCAGGGTGATGTGGGAGGTGCAGTCTTGTGTTCCCCCACGCGGGCCTGATTAATTGCTCTCGGCCAAATCTGGCCCAGGGGCCAATATTTCTCCGCAGACCACCAAAATTTTCTCGCAGACCACCAGTGGTCCACAGACCACCAGTTGGTGACCTGTGCATCAGAGAATGGACATTTAGAAATGATGGAGCAATCAATCAGAATAGAGCTGGAAGGAACCTTGGAGGTCTTCCAGTCCAGCCCCCTGCTCAAGCAGGAGACCCTATACCATTTCAGATAAGTGACTCTCCAGTAGAACCTGAATGATCTAGGCAGACTGATTATGTCTAAAGACTGAAGTTCCAAACTGATTTTTTCCCCTGGATTTCTTGTTGGTCCAAGTGAGATAACATTCCTGTGGAGTAGAGGAAAAATTTCCTGGTTTTTCCCCCCAGATAGAGCCATAACTTACTTCTGATTAAGATGGCAATATGAGAAGCTAATAACTTATCTGAGAAAAAAAAACTTCTCTTCTTCTAGCCCAGTGTTTCCCAACCTTGGCAACTTGAATATGTCTGGACTTCAACTCCCAGAATTCCCCAGCCAGCATCTCAAAAAAGTTCGCTGGCTGGGGAATTCTGGGAGTTGAAGTCCAGACATCTTCAAGTTGCCAAGGTTGGGAAACACTGTTCTAGCCAATTTCATACCAAAGGAAGTGATTAAAGGCTATGCTAACCCTAATTCCAAAAAAAGTGTCATAACTGCAATAAATATTAAGGCATACTTTCAAAATGCCAATTAAAAATTTAAAAAGCTTCGGACAACTGATAATATCTACAGGCCTTTAAATCTGCCAGCTAATCAGCCTGCTTTCTCCTTTATATGTACAAGCTAAAACAAGTTGAAAGAATGAGCTGTTACAATTTATCATACATTCCCACGCTTGAGGCTTTGTACAACTCGCTTTGCAACCTTTAGGACAGGAAGTTGGGTTATGTAATTCTCAACAAAACAACTATTACTGATATTTTTAATCTCCCGGGAGTTTACAAATAGTCACGATTTAATCAAGGATACAAAGATCATATCTAGATCTCCTGATTGGTTATTACACCCTACTCCTATTTTTCAGCCCTCAAAAAATCAGTGAAATCACCATGACAGCCAGTTTGGTCTAACAGTTAAGGTGTTGGCGTAGAAACCAGGAGATGGTGACTTCTAGTCCCACCTTAGGCAAACCGGCTGGATGACTTTGGGTCAGCCACTTTTGTTAGCCCAACTCAGCTCACAGGGTGGTGGTTGTGGGAAAAATAAGAGGAAGAAAGAGTCGTAGATATGTTCACTGCTCTATGTATGAAAGACAGTAAAAGTGAGATTAAAAAATCTAAAATAAATCTTGCTGAAGGACTCACTCTTGAGACCATGAGAACTCACAAACAGATTCACCTTTAGACATGATGGAATCTATGATTTGGGCAGATGATGGCCTGAAAACAAATTTTTAAAAATGACCTTTTGACAATGTGTCTTGCCTAGCTATATTTAGTATAAGACTTTGCAGCTGATAAACCTCCCCTCCACCTCAAGTTTGGATATTTTAGAGTAACAGCAGCACTCTGTTAATAAGTTAGGATGAAATTGGATGCAGAACATCACTTAATCAAAGTCTTTTAAACTAAATTTCAAAGTCTTTTTGTTTACTTTTACTAAATTAATTCCAAAACTTCAAACCTTGAGACACAGGACATAGCAAAAGAGTCAGAGAAGAGAAATAAATGCCAAAAGAAATCAAGAGAGCCAGTTTGGTGTAGTGGTTAAGGTATCAGGCTAGAAAGCTGGAATCCGTGAGTTCTAGTCCATGTTAGGCACAAGCCAGCTGAGTAACCTTGGGCCAGTCCCTCCCTCTCAGCCCTAGGAAGGAGGCAAAGGAAATCACCTCTGAAAATCTTGCCAAGAAAATTGAAAGGACTAGAACAGGTTGTCTCCAGGAGTCAAAAGTGAAGCCCTCTTTCAACCTCTGTTAAGAAGCAAATTATCAACCTCCAGTAAAAATAATAATCTCAAAATGAAATGATACTTATACAATGTATTACTTTAAAAGTTAAATTGAAAAGAAGAACAGCAGGAGGAAAAAGGTAAAAGTAAACAGATTGGATGGAAAGTTAAACTATTTTTTATACAATAGATTATGAAAGGTATGTATGTATGTATGTATGTATGTCTTGGGATTCTAAAAAACAGCTAGTCAAACTAGTTAGAAAATAAATTATCATCTGATTATTAAAGTCAAGAATGTTAGCTACCTGGGCATTTAATTCAATCCTATTCAATGCTATTCCAGTGGAACTGTCACTGGAAGACAGTACTTCTGAAAGCAAAATCTTCTTTTGCTTTGATATTTTTATCCTAAAATTTCCAATAATGAAATGATCACCTCTCTGTTCCCCTTCTTTAGTAGAGCCATCAGGATTTCATCACCTCTACATGTCATCATTTATGAATGGGAGACAAGCAGAGGGCTGAGTGGAAAATTGGCTAATGAATGTTCCAGGAATTATCCAGTACCCATTCTATTTGCTCCAGGCCATCTCTATTCCTAACTTTTAGCTGAGCTATGCAGGATGTCTAACTCTTTGTTACTGTTATCAGTCCTCTAACCACCTATAATTGTTACAAGCTTTACGCATGTATATTCTCCATAGTGGGCGGAGCTAGCCTCCAAGATTGGGATGACACATTCTACAGCCAATTAGGACTGAGTCTGGAAACCTATAAAAGCTGGACTCCACTGATACTCCCCCTCTTTCGACTCAGTCTTAGTCAAGGACTTGTGTCTCCCTAATTCTGTGTCTGTGCTTCTAATCTCTACTATCTACATTTCCAGCTTCAACATCAACTGTGAGTGCTTGCCCGGTACAGTGGTGCTCTGCTGGGGGTGTGATCGGCGTAGGAGCGTACAGCCCGTCGCCTGACAGTGCCACCTGTGTGGTTAGCTGGATTCCCTCCTTTTGCGGCCTAGCCTTATCGTGGGGACCTTCTTTATCGTCGCAGAAGCCTAGCGCTTGAGCGACTAGGCTAGGGTGGCCTGTGCCACGTCCGCGCCCGGGGAGAGGCCTCGTTTGAAGTGTCCGACCAACTGTCAAAGCGCAGAAGCTCTGCGCTTGCGCGCTCGGCCTCGCCCCCCGTTTTCACGGCCACCGTGGGCTCCTGCTTCGCCCCAGGGTCGGATCGAGGGATTCACCAACCGGGCCTGTGTTCGGCTTGCCGGCGGCTTATTGGAAGGCAAGGGACATCGGAGCCAAACAACTCTTCAGGCTGTGACGTTCGGCGCCAACGGCCATTCTGAGGATTCGCGCCATTCGCCTCGACTCTGCCTCCCCGCCGAGCAGTCCGCTTCGGCGCAGCCGCACAGGAGAGCTACGTCATCGGCCCTCGGCACTCCGGGCCTCGCCTCCTGCTTCGTCGAGCCGACGATTCACGCAGCCGCAGTAGCTGCGCCACTGACGGATCGACCCGACCGGGCCCACGTCGGAGCCATCGCGCAGCCGCGTTAGCGGTGCAGAAGCGGCTCGGCTGTATTCACACCCCAATAAAGCACTTAACTGATCGCCCACATAAGCTCTATGGCTGACAAGCAGTCCAAGAGCAGGGGCAGCTCAAGGTCATCTAGGGAAAGCCGGGACAAGCGAGGAGGGGCCAGAGGGTCGTCCAGCAGGGATCGTTCTCCCCTCAGGAAGCCCGCAAGCAGGGAACGTTCCCCCCCACGCCAGCCTGCTCCTGACAAGGGCAGGCACTCGTCCCAGCAGGGGGGAGGGGAACGCAGCAAGGCCCCTGAACCCCCCAGAGCACCCACACCTACCGTGGAGCCCACGCTCTCCTCTTCCGGTGGCAGTGGGGTCCCGCCTGAGAAGACCACAGCTGCCAGGCCTCCCAACCGGTCCAGGCAGTCATCGGGTGCCCTGTCCCTTGATAACCCCGACCTCTGTTTGGGGGAAGGGGACGTCTGGGAGGACCCCAGACCTAGGCCCAGTAAGGAACCCAGACCTCCTTCAGCAGAGGCCTCCGCTCACCTGCAAAGCCCAGAGGTCCAGGCCTCGATCCAGTTCGCCATACAGAAGGGGATCGAGGCGGGTCTGAAACAGGCCTCCACCTCTGCTTCCTCCACACCCAGGCCCCAACCTCGGGCAGCTTCTTCATCCAGGTCAGCCGACCCCGGCCCCTTGGAGGAAGGGGAGTCTACCTTGCTGGATACCCCAGGATCTCTGAAGGATCCGGAGGACTTGGAGCAGGATCTTGACCTTTCAGCCGATGAAGACATGGCCCCAGAGACCCCAGTCACAACTGGCCTATTCAACCTGGGTCTCTTCAAATCCCTGCTCCACAAGGCCAAGGCCACGGCTAAGGTATCCTCTGCGGCGACCAAGCAGTCCGAGGAGGAGGAGGTGGACCCCCTCTTTGAGGAAACCACCTCCCAGGCTGAGGTCATACCAACCCCTCGCCTGTTTGTGGACTCGGTCTTAAAGCAGTGGCTGGCCCCTTCCGCAGGGGCTGTCCCTACCACAGTCGATAAGCGGTATTTTAATGTGGACCAGGCCCTAGCGCAACACCTCCCAATCCCCCCGGTCGATCCACCGATCAAGGCATTATATACCACTGCCCAGATGCCCGGGGATTCGGAGGAGCTCCTGCGTCCGGAGGACCGTCGCACGGAGCAGGCCCTGCAGCGGGCACACCAATCTGCCGCTTGGGCTATCAGGGCCTCATCCACGGCGTCCTTTTTCTGCAGGACCTCAATCCGCTGGCTGAAGAGCCTGCAGGAGCGACTGACCGAGGCGGACACCAGAACCTGGCAAGATATTAACAAGCTAATCGCGGCGAGCCAGTTCACATCTGATGCCACCCTTCAGGCTTCCAGATTTGCGGCCAGAGCAATGGGGTCCACCGTTGTGGCCCGCCGCATGCACTGGCTCCGCAGCTGGCCGGCGGATTGCCGCCACAAGTGGCGTCTGGCAATCACACTGGTGAAGGGTCAGTCCCTTTTTGCTGATGCCTTGGATCCCTACCTGGTGGAATCCAAAGACAAGAGGAAGGTGCTGCCTAATGCCACCCGCAAGGCGCAGGCCAAGGCCTCCTCCTCCGCCCCGCCAGCCTCTGCCCCGTTCCCTAGACGCCCCTTCAGGCAGTCCTCCTATTTCCAGGGCAGACAGCAATCCGGGGGGCGGCAGAACCAGAGCCAGGATAGGCGCCGGGCAGACAACCCCACCAGGCGCCCTTTTCGGGGAACCGGCGGGCGCTCCTCCCGCCGGTACAAATAGGTGACTCCGGTCCTCCCATTGGGGGCCGCCTACATTTCTTCGCTAGGCGGTGGGAGGTCATTACGACAGACGCATGGGTCCGTGAGACCGTGACATCGGGTCTCCAACTGGACTTTATCTCCACTCCCCCGGGGTCCTTTCTAAGGTGCCCCCGTTCCTCCAACCCCCTGAAGAGGTCGCTCATGCTGGAGGCCATTCAGCACCTCCTTGACATCGACGCGATCAAGCGGGTTCCGGAGGATCAGCAGGGCCGGGGCTTCTATTCGATCCTTTTCCTCGTCCAGAAGTCCTCGGGAGGGTGGAGAGCGGTCCTGGACCTTAAACGTCTCAATAAATACTTGATTTACAAAAAGTTCAAAATGTCTACCTTGCAATCTATCCTCACCAGCATCCGGGAGGGTGATCTCATGGCTTCCATCGACCTTACGGAGGCTTACCTCCATGTCCCCATACACCCTGACCATCAGCGATATCTTCGCTTCTGTTATCTCGACAACCACTATCAGTATACGGCATTACCCTTTGGCCTGTCATCGGCCCCCAGGGTATTCACCAAGGTGTTGGCTGCCCTTGCGGCCCACCTTAGAGCCGTCCCAATTCGAGTCCAGTGCTACCTGGACGACATCCTCATCTTGTCGTCCTCCCGGGCACAGGCCTCCGCTCAGATCCAGCATACGCTGGAGACCCTTCGCTCTCACGGCTTCTCAGTAAATCTGGAGAAGAGTCAGCTCGAACCATCACACGAGATCCTTCACTTAGGCACCATCATTAATTCTCTGGAGGGCAGGGTATTCCTTTCCCGGGAACGGCAGGACAGCTTGGCTGCAATGGCCGGCAAGGTGCTCGGGCTGGCTAGGGTCCCCCTACGCACCTTGTCCTCGCTGTTGGGCAAAATGATATCTGCAATCCACGTTACACCGTGGGCTCAGCTGCATTCCAGGGAATTACAGTGGTTTCTCTTGCCTTTTCAGCGTGCAAATCGGAGCGCCTCCTCATCGAAGGTATGCCTTCCCGACGTGGTCCGAGGCTCCCTGCAGTGGTGGAGGTCCCCCTCCTTGGCCAGGGGCACGGAGTTCAACGAGCCTCGCTGCCTCACGGTCACCACCGACGCCAGCCTGAGGGGGTGGGGAGCCCACTCCGGGCATCAAGTGGCCCAGGGCACCTGGACGTCGTCGGAGTCCAGCCTCAGTATCAACCTCCTGGAATTGCGGGCAGCATTCCTGGCCCTGCAACAGTTTCTTCCCTTCCTGGCCGGCCGTCACGTTCTTCTACTAACCGACAACGTGACAGCGAAGGCGCACATCAACCGCCAGGGGGGCACGGTCTCCCGTCAACTGATGTCGGAGGCCTGGGCCCTCGGCCTCTGGGCCGAGAATCACTTAGGGTCCCTCTCCGCGGAACACATCTCGGGGGAGTCGAACCGCACTGCGGACTGGCTGAGCCGCCACGAGGTGGAGTCCACGGAGTGGAGCCTCGACCCGGCTCTCTTCCACGAAGTGACCATCAGATTCGGTCAACCTCTGATCGATCTGTTCGCAACACCCCGGAACGCGAAGCTCCCACGCTATATCTGCAGGTACCGGGAGTACGGAGCGGAGGACGTGGATGCCCTTCGGTGCCCCTGGCCGAGGGGCCTCTTGTACGCGTTCCCGCCGTTATCGATCATCCCGAGGGTGATCCGTCGGATCATTCAGGAGCGGGTGGAGGTGATCCTCCTGGCCCCGCACTGGCCGCGCAGGACCTGGTTCGCGGACCTCCAATCTCTGTCCATCGAACCACCTTGGAGGATCCCTCCGACAGAGTCGTCGCTCTCCCAGGGGTCAGTGCGGCATCCGGATCCGCACTGGTATCAACTGACCGCCTGGCGCTTGAGCGGCGCACTCTGACGGTCCGCGGCGTGCCGGAAGACGTGATCACTACCCTCCTCTCGTCTCGCCGGGCCTCCACGGTCCGTATCTACAACTCGACCTGGAGGTCCTTCTGTGAGTGGTGCGACCGGGAGATGGTGTCTCCAGTGGACCTCTCGGTCATTCAGATCCTACGGTTCCTTCAGGCCGGTTTGGTCAAAGGACTGGCACCCAACACCCTGAAGCGTCAGTTAGCGGCTCTCTCCACGGTGCTCTCCGGGCTCGGAGCGGCACCGTTGGCGCATCATTCATTGATCCGCCGCTTCCTCAGGGCAGCATCCAATGTTTCCCCGCCGGTGGTCCATCGTTATCCCTCGTGGGATCTCCAAAGGGTACTGCTCTCTCTCACATCGGTCCCGTATGAGCCTCTACCGACCGTTTCCCTTCTCCACTTGACGGAAAAGGTAGTTTTCCTGGTGGCAATCACCTCGGCCCGCCGTATTTCGGAGCTGGCGGCTCTCTCGGTACGCCCTGACTTATGCCAGTTCTTCCCAGACAGAGTTGTCCTCCGTTTGGACCCAACGTTTGTCCCCAAGACGAACACCCGTTTCCACCGAGCTCAGGAGCTGGTACTTCCAACCTTCGGCTCGGGCTCTGCTGCGGATCCCGATCAGTGCTCACCACTTCTCGATGTCAAGCGTGCTCTGGAGGTTTATCTCCAGCGCATGGCGCCATTCCGACGCTCGGAGGCTCTCTTTCTTGGGGTTTCCCCAGCGTCCATGGGTCGGAAGGCTTCTGCGGCCATGGTGGGTCGCTGGATACGATCGGTGATCGCCTGGGCTTACGAGAAGGAGGGCCTTCAGCGCCCGGAACGACTTACGGCCCACTCTACCCAGAGCGCGGCCACCTCGGCGGCATGGTCTACCTCCGCATCCATCGAGGACGTGTGTCGAGCGGCGATGTGGTCGTCCCCGACGTCCTTTATCAGACACTATAAACTGGACCGGTTTGCCTCTGCGGAGGCGGATTTTGGCCGTCGCGTTTTGTTAGCGGCGGTTCAACCGGGGTATTCCAACATGGATCTAGAGGCCCCTCCCTAGGGACGCCTGCTTTGGCATGTCCCAATCTTGGAGGCTAGCTCTGCCCACTATGGAGAATGGGACGTTGTCTTCTTCCTGAACGCCCATTCTCGTAGGGCGGAGCTAGCCTCCAAGTCCCGCCCTTATTGAGGGTGAGGGGTTAGGTATGGGGAGTACACGGGAGTCTGGACTGGTACTTCGTCTCAAGAGGGGGAGTATCAGTGGAGTCCAGCTTTTATAGGTTTCCAGACTCAGTCCTAATTGGCTGTAGAATGTGTCATCCCAATCTTGGAGGCTAGCTCTGCCCTACGAGAATGGGCGTTCAGGAAGAAGACAACGTCCCATTCTCTGTGAATAAACGCCAGACAGACTCCACAATTACAGGCTTCCCAGTCTCCTTTCAATTGTATGCCATAACCTTGCTTTGTTTTAGCAAACAGCCCATCACTATAGTCTATTGACCAAATAATTGGCAGTTAACATTGCCTCACCCCAATATAGGTTACTAATTCCTGCATCTGCTAGTAATGCATCTTTTGTAGTTTGTAACATACCATCTCTGTCATTCAGCAGCTCCAATCTATTGGATAGCAACCAGCAAAGACACTAAAGACATTTGGTTGTTGAACAGTGGAGCAAGTGAGCATATTGTAAATAACCCAAAACTTTTTTCCAGCCTGGAACCAACTGATGAGGAATATGTAAGCCTAGCAAATGGTAACCATTCTTTTGTACATGGGCAAGGAACAGTATATGTACCATGTATTGGTGAGCTGTTTGATAAGATTTTATGTCTATCAAATTTAGATCTGTAAGAGGTCTGTAAGGGGCGTGCATAAGTGCACCACTGTGCCTACCGTCCCTGTCCTATTGTCCTATTGTCCTATTTTATCAGTACTTTTTACTTATGTTATGTTTATACAATTACTATCCTGTACATGTTTGACTGACAAACAAACAAACAAACAAACAAACAAATAAATAAATAAATAAATTTGCTGAGTGTGTTCCATGAAGGGTATGAAATAATTTTTGCAAAGTGTACATGCAAGATCATAGAGAATAACAGGGTATGTACACATTGTTTAAAATTGAACAATTTATATGATTTGAACCACAAGGAAACTGGTGGCAGTATGCAGACAATCTTTTCTAATGAACCAAAGCATAATGGGTGTGCACATTTATTATACAGAAGGCTGGATCATGCAAGCTTCACAGTATTGCAGAAAATGTTTGACCTGACTGTAGGTTTGACTGTGAAATATTGTGACAACTATTTGAATCATACTATTTGCAAAGAGACAAAATCAAAAGTATACCCTGTCAGCAAAAAAAAAGTGATAAGATAATAAGATAATCTGACATTTTTTCAATTAGTTCATGTTGATTTAATTGGTGCTCTATCTCCATTAATGGAAGGGGCCAAATTTGATTTGGTAATTGTTGATGATTTCTTAAGATATAAGTTTTGTTATTTACTAAAAAGCAAAACAGAAGCATTTAAAAAATTTAAGCAGTGGGCAATGTTTGTGGACAGGAGGTATAATCAAAGTGTATGTCAACTATAGACAGACAGGTACAGAGTTCAAGTCTAATATGTTTCAGCAATGGCTGAGAAAGAAAGGCATAACCCATTGAAGAAGAAACCCCTACACTCCAGCAGAGAATGGAGCCCTCTGAACGCAGAAATGGTATGTTACAAGTTACGAAAGATGCATTACTAGCAGATGCAGGAATTAGTAACCTATATTGGGGTGAGGCAATTTTAACTGCCAATTATTTGGTCAATAGACTATAGTGATGGGCTGTTTGCTAAAACAAAGCAAGGTTATGGCATACAATTGAAAGGAGACTGGGAAGCCTGTAATTGTGGAGTCTGTCTGGCGCTTATTCACAGAGAATTTACATGTGTAAAGCTTGTAACAATTATAGGTGGTTAGAGGACTGATAACAATAACAAAGAGTTAGACATCCTGCATAACTCAGCTAAAAGTTAGGAATAGAGATAGCCTGGAGCAAATAGAATGCGTACTGGATAATTCCTGGAACATTCATTAGCCAAGGCTTAGGAAAGGGGATGGCTAGAGACCAATGGAACAAATTGTTAGATCATTACTAAAATGTTTACTAAATTATATTTCTCATTATCCCGCCTTCTGCTTTAGTGAAATTGCATAAAGCTTTCTTAATCCTTTGTTCTGGGCTCTTGGCAGGGGTGGATTCCTCCCAGTTCAGACTGGTTCGCCCGAACTGGTAGTGACCCACTGGTGACATCACAATGATGTCACTGAACCAAATCGGTTGGTGCCGGTCCATGAGCACCGCCATCTTTTTTTTGAATTTTTTTGATTTTTTTTCGATTGCTTTTATTTTTTATTTCTTCTGAGCATGTGCAGAAGCCGAGTTTCTGGCACTGTGCATGCGGTCGCCATCTTGTTTTTGGCTTTCTTTCTTTTTTTGAATTTTTTTTGAATTCTTTATTTTTTTTCTTCTGAGCATGTGCAGAAGCCAAGTTTCTGGCACTGTGCATGCAGTCACCATCTTGTTTTCGGCTTTCTTTCTTTTAAAAAAAATTTTTTAATTTAATTTTTTAATTTAATTTTTTATTTTATTTTTCTTCTGAGCATGTGCAGAAGCTGAGTTTCCAGCACTGTGCATGCAGTTGCCATCTTGTTTTCCGGTTTCTTTCTTTTTTCTTTAGATTTTTTTGAATTTAATTTTTTTTAAAAAAAATTAAATTTTATTTTTCTTCTGAGCCTGTGCAGAAGCCGAGTTTCCAGCACTGTGCATGTGGTTGCCATCTTGAGGAAGCAAATCTGCAGTGAGGTGAGTTAGAACCTACCCCTGCTTCCCCTCAACTTTTCAGTCCCAGAAAGTGGCTGAAAAATGCCCTTCTGCTATTTTGCAGTCATGCACCATTTTCTGTCCTTTCCTCCTTCCTGTTTTTATTTGGTTTTCCCTCCCACCCTGAAAGCAAAAGGAAGTGAGGGGGGAGGGGGGAAGAAGGATAGCTCAGACTTTTGCTATGATTTTTTGTTCCTATATTCTGTTGTTTAGGTATAAATTTTGTTAATGTAGAAATTTTACTTAGAGCCTATTAAACAATGGAGCTAGCTGCTTGCCTGCAATCATGATTATGTATCTATTAGGAGTAAATCCCACTAAAAAAGAGTAGCCTTACTGCCAAGTAAATATGCATAGGCTTTACGTAGTTGAGAGATAGGGTATTGATTAGTATCAGGTGTATTATAGCGAGAAATGAAAACTTCTGTAACAACAGATACTTTGTGCCCAGACCAGGTAGGTGTGTGTGTGAGAGAGAGGGGGGAGGGAGAAAAAAAGAGAAAAAGAGAAAGAGAGAAAGAAAGAAAGAAAGAAAGAGAGAGAAAGGAAGGAAGGAAGGAAGGAAGGAAGGGAGAGACAAGAAAGAATGAAAGAAAGAAAGAGAAAGAGAGAAAGAAAGAGAAAGAAAGAGAGAGAGAAAAAAAAGAAAAAGGAAGGAAGGAAGGAAGGAAGGAGAGAGAGAGAGAGAGAGAGAGAGAGAGGGAGGGAGAGGGAGAGGGAGAGGGAGAGAGAGAAGAGGAAGGATGCACCACAAACCCTGGCACTAGTTGTGGCTTCAGAAGACACTTTGAAACTTCAATAGCACAGCAATTTAGGGCTGGAAGACATATCGGAGGTTATCTAGTCCAACCCCCTGCTGCAGCAGGAAACCTTACATTGTCTGGATTATTTTGGTGCCTCTAACAGAGAGGAAAATTGCTACAAAGGAGGAGGAGTTTACTAGGACAAGGCTGCCATGCAGAGGAAGGCAGAGATAGTCCTTGACTTATGACCACAATTGAGCCCAACATTTTGGTTGCTAAGCAAGAGCGCTGTTAAGTGAGTTTCACCACATTTTACTCAATTCATGACATCTCCTGGCTCTAACAGTCATGTGCAAACTAGGGAAGTACATCTGAAGGCATGTGTAATGTTCTAATGTACAGAAGTTATGGTTAAATGTGTGGCAGAAAGTGGACTCTGGGTGTGCTTTTCCAAATGCAGTAAGTGAGGATGAATGTATATAGTTTTAGAAGAGGTGTGTGTGTGTGTGTGTGTGTGTGTGTGTGTGTGTGTGTGTGTGTGTACATACACATACAGTATATATAGTAGATAATGTATATTTTGTGTGCCTGTGTAATATGTACGTACACATATGGCATATATACATAGGATTAAATACTATATTTTAGATGTTCAGTAGTAGTAAATAAATAGACAGGGAAATTGTATCTTGTTGAGGCCTTTGAGGTGAGGAGAGCCCAGGCACCCTAACCCTAACCCTAACCCTTGATGTGAGTGATGTCAAGTTGGCCACGTCTACCCAATCACATGACCACCCAGTCACATGATCACCAAGCCATCCCCACCCAGTCATATGACTGACAAACCACTCCCACCCAGTCACATGACCATCAAGCCACTCCTACCCGGTCACATGACCATCAAGCCACTCCCACAAAATTAAGCCACACCCACAAAATTAAGCCACGCCCACAGAGCAGCAGTAAAAAAAATTGGAACCCACCCCTGACTCTTGGCATTCTGGCCAGGAATCCTTTCCTTGGAGCGCTTCAATAAAAGGAAGCAAAACCTGCACCTTGTGTCAGCTAAAAGTTAGGGATAGAGATGGCCTGGAGCAATTAGAATGTATATTAGATAATTCCTGGAACATTTATTTACCAAGGCTAGAGACCAATAGAACAAATTGTTAGACCATTACTAAAATGTTTATTAGATGGTATTTCTTATTATCCTGCCTTGTTCTGCCTTCTGCTTTAGTGAAAAGCATTCTTAATCCTTTGTTCTCAGCTCTTGGCATTTTGGCCAGAAACCCTTTCCTTGGAGTGCTTCAATAAAAGGAAACAAAACCTGTACTTTGTGAGTGGTGTCCTTCATCAGCCTCAGCATCAGGCTCAGACCTGAATTGGGAACAACAATGGAGTTCAGCAATTAATGAAACTCATATTACATGTTATCTAAAAGACAACCATTTTTGGCACATTTAAGAATCTTTGGTGCACGGGTGCACATTCCCAAAACAATTAGGAGGAAAGGACAGCTAAAGGCAAGGAAATTTAAATTTATAGGTTAAATTTATAGGTTATAAATCAGGATCAAAGGCATATAAATTTACAGACAGACACAAAAATATTATTATTTGATGCAAATTTTTCTGAACATGAGAATTGGGAAAAGGTACATGTCTGGCTTCTTTTGCCTTGGCTGATCTCAGTTATACTCAGCAAGCTGGAACCTGTTTAGTACCTGCCTGAGAGTTCATTTGGGCATCCCAGGGCTGCAGACTCATCTGGGAAATCACAATCCCCTTCCATTGGGAAGTGAGGAATCAAGTTCTACTCTATGTGAAGAGTGCCAACCTGCAACCAGATTTAGCTAGCCTCTTCATTTACTCCAACCTCTCATCTCTGTAGCCATCTTTCTGGCCTCAATTTCCTAGTGCCACTTGGAACAGTGTTGCCACAGCTACATAAATCCACTAGGACATAGACTGAGAATTTCAAAACAGATGGCTCTTGGTCTGCTCCAAATGAATTTTGAATTATTTTCTTTCAATTTCCTTGATCAAAGCAGAGTATCCTTTTTCTTAAGAATATGCTCTCTGGTTCCATAAGGAGTGATGCATACAGATATTGCATCATCATTATTATAGTTAGAGGGTGATTTTTCTACTAGTTTCATGGATTTTGATGTCCCCACATGTCCCCACATAGATGGACCATTTATGCTGAGAAAGGAAATGCCTAAGAGGACTTATCAGAGCCAATCTTCCTTTTAGCCTGCAAAAGCTGTCTGGAACTTGGTGACTACTTCCACTCCAATCCACAGCCAAGACATATTGGGCAGATAGGAGAGAAACAGGAACATGATTTTAAAAAATGGTTGGATTAATTTGCACTCTCCCAAGCTAAAAATACAAGTCCTAGCAGTCCTGAACAAAGGTCTCTTCATGCATATATGTATTCACACACTTGTTTGTGTTGCCATTTTTGCTGTTGTAAACCTGAAAACATAATCTCCACCCTCATAGGATTAGTTTTCCTTTAAATGGGGGCATCAAATCCACGAAGCTCCACTTTCAATATTGTGCCATAATAACGAAACATATGGCAATGAAGTGCCCTGTCAACAGTGCAGATGAGATGCTACTTTCAAACAGCAAGATTAATCCTCCTACATAATCCATCCTCCACTGACAGTTCTACTGATCCGTATCTCCAAAATGATCTTCTGTGCTCTGGGTTCAGTTTAGAGGAGGTTCTTCAAAATGCAGCACCTGCCTGTAACTCATTAAAGCAACTATTTCATAGGAAAAAGGCTGGCTCTTACATTTTCTGAAGCATGTTTTCAGAATTGATCCTGAAACACAGCCCAGTCCTAATCTATAGCTCTTCTACCACTTTGTCAACTTCATTTAATTTGTAATGATGCAAAACTTAGGAAAGATCCTACTTTACACTCATGCTCACTGCACAATGATTGTGTGGTTGAAAAACACAGCTTAAAAAAATCTGGCTCTTATTGCTTTTATTGTCTGCTACTAAATGTTAAAATCTCATGTCTGAAAGCTGGAATGGGACAACTTGCAACAGCCAACTTGCCATGGCCAACTCACCCCTGTCAATTTACCATGGCTAGCTCGCCACAGGCAACTCGCCACTGGACAATTCGCTGTGGCCAATTTGCCATGTGAAAACTCACCACAGGCCAATTCAACAATTTTATTTATTTATTTAAAATAATTTTTAAAATAATTTTAATTTTTATCATTCACATTTCATTTTGTCCCTCATTTTGCATTCTTTCTTTAATGATTCTATTTCACTATTTCTTCAATATTAAGTAACTTTTGCTCTGCAGCAAATAGTCCCATGGTGAGTTGGCTGTGGTGAGTTGGCTGTGGTGAGTTTTTTGTAGCTCAGGGTTGAAATGAGGGTTTCTTGGTGCTCTCTAAGCTTGGTTGTTTTCTCGCAGACGTTTCATTACCCAAACTAGGTAACATCATCAGTGCTAGTAAGGAGTGGGGTTGCTCTCAGTTTATATTCTAGTGACAGGGCCAGCCACTAGAATAGAAAATGAGAATAAACCCCATTCCATATTAGCATTGATGATGTTACCTAATTTGGGTAATGAAACTTCTGCAAGAAAATAACCAAGCTCAGAGAGCACCAAGGACCCCCTGAAAAGTTCTTGCCTGCTGCAGACATAACTAATCGTTGCAATACCTTTGTGGTTATGGCATGGTACATAAATTAATTGTCTCAATCACTAATCAATAAACTTAACCCTAATCTATCTGGCAGAAAAAAAGGGCAAGACAGTCAAGATAAGCGGGCATAATCAATTGGTGCATGAAACTTTGGGGAGGGGGCTAAAATGTTTTGGTTTTGGCTAGCCAAAAAGAGACAAGACCTGTTTCATCCTAGTTTGCTGTTCTATCAGGATAATGTTGTTGCTGCATTTCAGGATATTCCTTTTGCATTCGGAAGCTCACCTCTCACCCATCCACTCCAGCTTCTCCAAACTTCTTAGACAAATGCCAAACATGCAGAGTGTTGGCATAATTTTGCCTCATGTCACTTTTATGGTGGGGACAAAGGGATTTTTTTGAGTGAATTCGTTGAATCATTGGGTTGGAAGGGACTTAGTGATCACTGCTGAGCATGGGATCCTGAGCTGAACAATCAAACCTCCATTGGACTGTTTCTTGTGAATAACTGACCACTTGTTCATCTGTTCTACTGACCGAAAGTACTTCTTGAAGTCTTGCCTGAACTTCTTTCTGTGTAATTTTAATCTATTAGTTCTGGTCCTGTCCTCTGGGGCAATAGCACATGTCCACTATTCATCCATATGACAGCCCTTCAAATATTTAAAGAGTGCTATCACATCTTCTCTAAGTATCTAGACCAGTGATGGCAAACCTATGGCATGCATGCCACAGGTGGCACACAGAGCCATATCTGCCGGCACACAAGGCATTGCCCTATGTCAGTTCCAGCGCGCATGCGTGCGCTGGCCAGCTTTTTTTTTGCCCTTCTTTTCGGCCATTTTCACTCTCTCCAGGCTTCAGAAAAGCCTCCTGAAGCCTGGGGACAGTGAAAAACGATCCAACGGATCAACTGAACTTCTGGTTGGGCCGTTGGGCCATTTTTCACCATCCCCAGGGTTCAGGAAAGCCTCCTGAAGTCTGGGCATGACAAAAAATGGCCCAACGGCCCAACCGGAATGTCGATTCTAAATCCCATCATTTCCCTATTCTTGGTCCATTCAGTTTGTTTGATTATGAATGGGCTATAGCTGACAGCACTTATTTCCTTATGAATGGAGCCATCTAGATAGGCGACATATGCTTGCCATAGGAATCTTGTACAATGTATCATTTTCAAGTATTAGCATCCGATTGTGGTCATCATCTTGTTACAATGTATCTTTTGCAAGCGTCTGGCTGGTTGTGGAATGCGCCTTGGGCGGTTTGCTTATTAGTGGCTTGACTTTTTGTATTTGCTGAGGCGTTTCTAAAGAAAAAGGAGGGGTGGGGGTGATTGCTTCCTACAATCCCCCATTTTAGGCTTAATATATACCAATATATTTAGCACAATTTGCTCAGAATTTAGTGAGAGTAGAGCTGGTATTTTTTTTTGTCAATTTGGCACGTCATTAATAAGATCTGTTTAACTTTTCTTTTGCAGGCTTGGGAGAGGAGACAATTTCTCAGGCTAGCTGGGCATGGGGATAGGCATTGGCAGAGGCAGCAGAGAAGAGTTACTACAAGGACTACCATGATGGCTCCTAGGAGGAGAGTACTTAACCAATGGAGGTCTGGGAGCCATGAGAAGAGTCCTGATAGATCAAAGGGAGATTTTTCATAGCCAATATTTTTGGTTAATTTTGGGAGATGCTTTATATCAGTGGTTCTCAACCTTCCTAATGCCGCAACCCTTTAATACAGTTCCTCATGTTGTGGTGACCCCCAACCATAAAATAATAAAATTATTAGGAAACTCAGGGGTGGATTCTAACTTACCTCGCTGCCAGTTTGCTTCCTCCTATGCTGCATGGCCACACCTCATGGGCGCACATGCGCTTTGCGCGTGCAAGCATGCGCAGTGCCAAATTTTTTAAAATAAATTGCAAAAAAAGCTGAAAACAAGATGGCAATGCATGCACAGTGCCGGAAATTCAGCTTCTGCGCATGCTCAGAAGTTCCCATGGTACAGATTTTTTTTGCAGTAGTCTATTTGCATGTGGGTGGACCCACCTGGAGATGGATAGAGGAGTGGTGTCGCGGTTCCTAAGACCATCGGAAATATGTGTTTTCCGATGGTCTTAGGCAACCCCTGTGAAAGGGTCATTCGACCCCCCAAAGGGGTCGCGACCCACAGGTTGAGAACCGCTGCTTTATATTGGTCTCTAGAAGTTCTAAGTTTTTTCTTAAATTGAAACAACACATACCATGTAACTCCTCACAGCTATGGTTATGCCTCAACAGGAGGTAGTCAATAGCTGCACGGTTCTCCAGTGTTGCTTCTCAAACTTGTCTCAGTTCTCTGTTGAGACCGTCCAAGGCTTGGGAGGTCGAATTCAGAGTTTTGGCTAATATGAAGGCTAGGCTATTGAGGTTTCTAGAGTTTCAGACTGCAAGTGCTGGCACATTCACCAATGATACTGACAGGGCTACATACTCCGCTTCTGTGAGTAAGTCTGACTGAGGATTACAGTTGGGTGTCAAAAGCTGGAGGTCCCTTTTCTGCCATCTCTGCAGGAAGGGCATAAAAATTGTTAACCATCCCAGACTGCAAGGCTCCCCAGTGGAATTTGCAGGGAGGTAGGAAAGCAGCCCAGAGGAAGTTTAATGTGTCTGTATGTGAAAGGGATAACTTCTATGTGATTGCAAGTGAGGGCAGTATTATTTAGGTTCTGACAATCAAGCGCGCGGGGGGGGGGGGCTGCAACCATCCATTATGAAACATAGGGCTTCCCTAGTCACTGTGGCTGTATACAATACAAACATGGTCCTATCCTTATAGTCGGTGCTGGATCCCCAGTCAAAAATAGTGGAGTAATTTGAAATCCCTAAGCCTAGTAAAATCCTGAATGGCTTGTCAGGGTTTCCTACCCCTAGTAAAGTTGCAAGTTGAGGCAAGTTGATAAAGTGTCCTTGACTGATTTCCCCCCTTTTAAACAAAACTCACTTGTATTTAACACTTCCTTTGCTCAATATTCCCAAACATTCCTTTTCTTAGGAAATAAGTTGGTTTCCATAAATCCTTTAGACAAGTGGCTTGCAGGGTAAATTATACAAAGTATTAAAACAAGTTCCCACTTCCCCCCACCCCACCCCCATTATTTTCATCATAAAACAGTCTCTTTATTGCCCTCTCATCAGTCTCTGGATTTCTTTGTAGTTGCAGAGGTGGAACTTTTGGTGCTGGGGCTGGTTCTGTGCTGTGGTCAAAGACTGCAGGTTTAATGTGTATCCAATGTATCCAAGCATCCTTCTTGGCTACTGTTAGATTTGCATAACAAAAGAATCGGAGCCGCCGTAACAGTTCAGCACTTTATTTTAGCCCAGTGCTTCTCAATTATTTTCTGTTACGCCCCCCCAGGAAGAAGTAAACATTTCACGCCCCCCCGCCCCCAACTCTCTGCTGGGACGATTGTTTGCAATATTTGGCATGTTTTCGCTGAAAAAACTCAAGCGGCTTATCAGCGTGATTGGGGTGTAATGTGTTTAAGTGACACCTTAATTTATTTGGCTTCATGCTGTCCGCTGCCAAAATTTTTAGACACAGTGAACCAGTGGACACAGGTCTTTCCTTGTCTCCCACCATAGTCACAGTGAAGCCAAGCACTACATATGCTTCATCATATTTCCTCATCTTAGCTTTCAGGAGACTTACGTTTGTCTCATTATCTCTGTCTCTATCCTCCTTTCTTTTCATTCCTATTAAATATTTTTCCATGGTGTCTCCTAAGGGTTTGTTATCTGCACTTCATATCTCCTGCTCTGTGCTGTGTGCTATTGTTCGGTGCAAAAATCCCCTACTCCCTGCGGCAAAAAAAAGCATGTTCCCAGGGGTCATGCACCCCCCTGGCATCGCTCCATGCCCCCCCAGGGGGCCCGCCCCACTATTTGAGAAGCACTGTTTTAGCTTCAGCTGAAGCAGATGCAGAATGCCAGCCGGCTCCAGGCAAGCCGCTTTTAAGGACTCACTAAACCACAGTTACGTGTGTGTGTGAGAGTGAGCAGGGCAGCACACAAAGCAGCACTTAAGTGCCTCTCTAGAGTAGCAGGCAGCAAGAAGCTGTGCCGGCTAAAAGAAGGGTTGACTTCACTCCCAACTCTACTCTGTTTTGGCAACAGAGTAGAGGCAAAGTTCTGTTCACACCCAAATCTGGGGGGAGGAGAAAGGTAGGGTGGAAAATGTCTCATTTGATGCAAGTTACCAATAGTAGAAAAACATTTGGCAATGAATTCCTTAATCATGTGGGATTAGAGAACTGGAAAGAGAGAAACTGTTCTGTGGGACACATGTCTCTGCTCACCCTCCTCCTTTTGTGGGTCTGATCACCCTGTGGGAACACAAGACTGGCACTAAAGAATCAAGTCTTAAAAAGAAAAAGAAGAAGAAGAAGCTAAGGGAATGGGAGAAAAGGAGAAAATTAATAAGAAGTGGAATTTTTGAGAGACCAAAGGAAAATGGTTAAAAAGGGAAGGCTAGAAGGCTAGAGAGAGGGGGCATGGCCAACGTCGCAGCAGTACGGGTTTCCTCCATGCTCCGCAGGGAACCCCGAATCCCAGCTGCCAGGAGACCTGGAGCCAATTGGAGCCAGGTCAGATCTGCCCTGGAGGGGCGATGAACAAGAGAGGCATCTGTCTGAGAGCTGGGGGTGCTTGAAAACCCACAGGGAGCCAGCACCAGCCTCTCGGCCAGTAGCTGAGGAAGACGACTCTGTCATCATTAGCTGGGACAGTCACAAACGGATTGATTGAATGGAGAGATCATGAATTGCCTGGGGGACAAGATCTAAGTGTTTGTGCTGGAGAGAGGTGAAGAAGTACTTAAGGTGGTGAATGTGTGGCCAATTTAAAGATTAAAAGAAGAAAATTAAAACTTAAAGGGAAACAAAAGAGATTTCAAAATGGAGTGAGCAGCTATCTAGCAATTGGAAAGACCATAGAGAGACTTAAAGGAGCAGGCTTAAAAGCCCAACTTTGTGGATGTTTTTATAATTGACTTGGTGGAAGTTAAAGTGATTGGAACAAACAAGAATTTGAAGAAAACATTTTATTAGTGCTAAGTGGATTTAAAATGCAGAGACTTTTTTCTTTAAAAAAAAGAAAAGCTGCTTTGTTATATTGGGAATTGATAATGCCATCTGCTGGTTAAAAGAAAATACTACAACAAATTGTGGAAGCATGTTTATGCTGACAACTGGAGATTGACCTTGACTAGAAGAAGATATCTAAGAGTCTGAAAGAACTGAAAAGCAGTGTGTAATTTGCTATTGTGTTTGATAGTATAATGTTTTGATGACAGAAGATAAGAAGATTTTGAGTTGGACTGGATTAGACTGGATGGAAACATAAAGAGACTATATGGACTTGAGGTTCAAATAAAAAATTCGTGAACTTTGTGATCTGGATTGGATTGAAACATAAAGAGACTATATGGACTTGAGATTCAAATAAAAAAACTGGGAACTTTGTGAATTGTGAACTTGGCAATATGGAGGCATCTGCTTATGAAGAATTGGCTGAGATGTTGAAATACATTTATGGAGTCTTAAAATTGTTTTTTGGAAATTAGAGGTGGAAAGAAAACAGAAAAGAAGCTGGATTACAAAACACATTTAGAATCAACAATGGTGGGGAATGAAAATGAAGGAAATGAAGAACAAGAAGACTACAAAGATGAAAAGAGAATTGAAGAGAAAAAACAGATTGATGATTACACTGGGATTTACAGTGACAAGAAAAATGAAAAGGAAATTGAAAATAAAAGACTGATTGATGATTACATTGGGATTTATAGTGATTACACTGGGATTTACAGTGATAAGAAAAAAGCAAGATGGGAATACTGGTATCAGAGGAAACAATTTTAAAATGAGGGGGGTAACAGTGAGAAGAGAATAAGAGAAATTGAGAGTAGACCTACACAAATAATATATTCAAAAGGAAGAAAAGGAGTTTGGGGAAAAATAAGTTATTGGTATAAAATTAAAGGAAAGAAAAAGAAAAAGCTAAGAGAATGGGGTTGGAAGGGAAACATTTATAAGAATGAAACATTTGAGAGGTTAAAAGAGAATGGATGATTAATGGTGGAATGTTATAGAATTTTTTGGAATTACTTTATTATATCTAATTGTGTTAACAATATTAGTTGTGTATAAGTTTGTATAATTAATCAGTATAATTATTTAGTTAAAAGGGTTTTTTTATAGGTTGATAATTAAATCTTGAATTAACTGAACTAAATATTGATGTTGACAGGAAAAAAAGGATAAAGAAAAGAAGGGGAATAAATTAGATTATAGTAGGTCAATTATTGGAAGGATATATAATTTGAACAATTACTACTCTTCTTAACAAGATTTGTTTTATATAAGATTTGTATAACTTACAAACCTGATTTAATATTGAAAAGATTCAAATAATTATTGATATGGTTGGAATGATATAAGATTTGTATAATCAATACTTTTAAAGGTCTTTATATAAGATTATATAATTTATAAGTTGGATTTTTTATTATGGGGAATTTAGAATGTTATTAACCAATGGATGGAACAGTAATGACAAGGATTGCATCTGTTTAAATATAGAGAATGAGTTAAAAAAATTGAGTAAGAAAGTTTGAAGGGAGATATGAAAGGGGAAAAGAAATTAGAAATCTAGGGCATCTAAAAATGATAGAACTAAAAAAAATGATGATGAGTAAAGATATCAATTGAGGAGAGGAAGTAATACGGCCTAAAATTAAGAGGCATAAGAGATAAGGAATATTTTTGGAAGTTAAGCCATAGTGATTAATTTGGAAAAACGTTGAAATTAGAGGTGGTAGACCCAGGTGACAAAAATAGGAGGAAGGAGGCAGCATTAGAACAATAGTAGATATACCTGGTCAAACACATGAATCATAGAATCACACAGCTGGAAGGAAGAGGCCATCAAATCCAATCCCTTGCACACTGCAGGATTCACTATCCCATACCCAACAGAGAATTTATCCAGCCTCTGTTTGAAAACCTTCAGAGAAGAGGAAGAAACTACTCTATGTGGTTAGCCATTACCCTGATTGACAGTGCTTATTGTCAAAAAGTTCTCCTTAATATATTGTATTATCTGTGTCTACATCAATCTCAAACTGCCCAAGGAGCTGCTGATACAGTTCTACAGAGGAATTATTGAGTCTGTCATCTGCACCTCTATAACTGTCTGGTTCAGTTCTGCAACCCAACAAGACAGACACAGACTTCAGAGGATAACACTGTTCTACAGGTAAAAAGTTGCGAGCATGAAGACAGTTGTTCTTACATAATTTTGGGGTGCTAAAAATGAAAATAACATTTAAAAATGTATATTGGCTTTAGTTTCCATGATATAAGCAACCAACTAATGAAGTAAGGTTTATAAAATGCATGATGCAATTTACACCATAGATTACATAGTCAGTATTGATGACCAATAGAAAACCACCATGCGTACCAAGATGATGCAATATTAGCTAATATTACGTCACCAAATTCTATAAAAGTCACAGTATCTGTTGCTTGGCGAGTTAGACAGTGTCTTTAAACATTGTTTTATGCTAGTAAATTTAATTATGCCTCAAACCTGTTTAAATAAAGCAGATAATTTCTGCTATATTTGCGGTGAAGTTACTTTTGCATCCCAAAAACGAAGGATCACAACCGTGATTAAGAAAGCCTACAACTTGTATTTTGGTTGCAAAATAGGAGACCAGGACAAAAACTGGGCATCACACATATGCTGTAATTCATGTGGATCAAGACTTGTCCAATGGTTGAACGTGAATAAGCCTTCTATGCCTTTCGCCGTGTCAATGATTTGGAGAGAACCAACAGATCATGTCAGTAATTGTTATTTTTGTATGGTGCCTCCAATTGAGAAAGGTCTTACTAAGAAAAAAAAAGTTGTTTGTGCAGTATCCAAACATTCCATCAGCAATATGTCCAGTACCTCATGGAGAAGGACTACCGATTCCAAAAGCGCCTGAATCTTTCGTAGTTGAGTCCAGTGAGGAAGAACCTCAGGAAGCTTGTAGTGATGAACCAACAGCCTTACATGACCTGGATTATCTGTCATCCACATCTGCTGAACTGCACCTCATAACACAAATGGACTTGAATGACCTAATAAGAGATCTGGATCTTCCGAAGAACAAGGCAGAGGTTTTAGGTTCAGGACTAAAGCAGTGGAATCTCCTGGCAAGTGATGTTTGTACAGATCTGTGAACTTATTAACGATGATGAGTTTCTTTCTCTGTTGCATGGCAAGGAAAAAACTGGGTGGATAGCATTCATGTCAGTGACATCAAATTGTCTTGGAAACAATAAAGCAGCAAACTACAAGGAAGTGGTTGAAAAACTCATTCAGGCCTACAAAAATCTTGGTTGTAACATGTCCTTAAAAATTCATTTTCTACACTCTCATCTGAATTTCTTTCCACCAAATTGTGGAGCAATGAGTGACGAGCATGGGGAGCGCTTCCATCAAGACATTGCAGCTATGGAAAAAAGATATCAAGGTAAATGGAGCCCATCAATGCTTGCAGACTACTGTTGGACAATTTTAAGAGACAATCCTTTCCTTGAATACAAAAGAAAAGTCAAGAGAAGCAAAAGGGACACAAACTGAAGGCAAGATTAATGAGAAATTTAAACTTTTGAACATTTTAAACTTGTTTACTAATTTAGTTTTTCTTGATAAACATATACAATAGATTATTTCATGTATTCACTGTTGCGAATATAATTCACTTAATTTTAATAAAAATATACGGGTTTATATATATGTATTAAGTTTTGGCGCATTATTTGCCTATTACCTGTAATTGGAAAATGTAAAATGTCTGTTGCATGAAAACTAGAGCCAACTAACAAATTTCATTATTATATTTGAATTCAGCATGTGAAATTCATTAAGAAATGGCACATTTCATTTCTGAAACTAACAAAAATTGTAAATTTGTAGAACAGTGTAATTAGAACTGCAGAAAAAAAAACAATTACTGCCAACCTGCCTTCCATTGAGGAACTGTATACTGCACGAGTCAAAAAGAGGGCCGTTAAAATATTTACTGACCCCTCGCATCCTGGACATAAACTGTTTCAACTTCTACCCTCAAAATGACGCTGTGCTAGGGTATTCAATGGTCTCTGAATTCACCCCGCCTGCAGGAAGAGCCATGTCTTAATAGCTTTTTGGAAGGCCAGCAAGATGGGGATAATTTGGATCTCTGGGGGTAGTTGGTTCCAGAGAACAGGAGCCCCCACAGAGAAGGCTCTGCCCCTAGGCCCCACCAACCGACTTTGGTTGAAGGGACCTGGAGGAGACCAACTCTGTGGGACCTAACCGGTCGAAGGGAGGTATGAGGTAGGATGTGTTCCCGGAGGTAACCTGGTCCTAAGCCATGTAGGGCTTTAAAGATGATAATCAACACCTTGAATTGCGTCCGGAGACTAATGGGCAACCAGTGCAGTTGGCGGAGTATGGGTGTTATGTGGGTATATCTTGAGACACCCACCATAGCTCGCGCAGCCGCATTTTGCACCAGTTGGAGTCTCCGGATACTCTTCAAGGGTAGCCCCATGTAGAGCTTCATCCTTTTAATTCTAGTCTTATCCTTCAAAGCAAGTGAAACAGCCCTTTACAGTGTGACAGTCTTTCAGATACCTGGAAGACAGACAACATGTCTGTCTTTTTTCTTCTGCAAAATAAACATTCCCAATTCTTTTAACTGTTCCTTTTAGGACTTGGTTCCAATACTTTCACATCTTCTTAGATCTTTTCTGGACTTGCTCCAGTTTATTATCTTTTTAAAATAGAGTGTGCAGAACTAAATACGATAGTGATAGCACTTAGACTTATATACCATCCCATAGTTCTTTACAGCACTCTCTGGGCAGTTTACAATATCCTCTTATTGCCCCCAACAATCTGGGTCCTCATTTTACCAACCTCAGATGGATGAATGGATTGAGCCCCATCAGGATCAAACTCCAGGCTTTGGGCAGAATTTGCATTTTAAGCACTATGCCACCAAAGCTCTTTGTTCACAATGTTCCAAGTGAGATCTGACAAAGTTAGGGTAGAGGGGATAATTATTTCCTGCAATTGTTTTTTTTTAAGTTTTATGGTTTTTTATTTTTATTTTTCTTCGACATACTTAGTGAACAGTACATTGTATGGAACAATTTACTCTATACAAAATACAGGTAACAATAATAGTATTATTTAGATATACATAATAGTATTATTTAGATATACATAATAATACATTCAGCTTCTAAGATTTACATATACATTGTAGTTATAATGTATTATATTTTGTAGCAGTATACATTGTGGTGTTTTTCCAATTTCTACTTTCTGTCTCTTATTTCTAACCCCTAGTACAACAATTCCCATATTTAAAAGTATTACTGTATTTTTCAGAGTATAAGACACACCTTTTTACCCTCAAAAAGAGGGTGAAAATTTGGGTGCGTCTTATACACCGAATGTAGCCCCACCCAGCCACCCCCACCCTTTGGCCTCTGCCTGCCAACAATTTACCTCTTTGCAGCAAACAGAACAGAAACAGAAGCCTTATTAGCACAATAAAAGATTATCTGCCTCCCGACCTACAGCTGACAGAGGCTTGGAAGTCACCTGGTAAAATGAAACTAACTACGGTGGCTGTAATGAGACAAAATGCTGGGAGATAAACTGGTGGCAATATTACACTGCTGAAATTGCAGGAAAGTAAGCTACAGCTACTATAGCCTAGAGGTAGAGCTCTTGCCTCATAGTCAGGAGGTTGTGAGTTCTATCCCAGGTAGAGGCAGATTCTGTTAATATGTTATTTTGTTAAATGTTTGTAGAGTGTTCAAATTATAAGACTTATTTTTTAAAGACTGCTTTATTATTGTTCTAGACAACTTAACAAAATGAAGAAGCTTTTTAAAATAAATTCTTGCTCTGAAGAGGCCCAGTGCTATTGTATCTTCTTTTAAATAGCAGAAAGCCTTCCAGAAAGCCACATCAATTTTAAAGATCTGTAAAAGTATTATCTGAAATGTCCTGTTTTAGTATTAAGTATTAGTATTAAAATAAGGCAGCTGAATTAAACCCTGACTTAGTCATGTTTGGAGTAAATCTATTTAAATAATTGGGAGGAGTTAGTGTGACTACATTTAAGAAAACTTTCTGGCATAATGTACATTTCTCCAATTCTTTGCTATTTCTATGGGTCAAGCACACATGCACAGAAATACACAGCAAACAGTGTATATCATCTGTGCTGTTTGCTGTTTGCTGTTTGGCAAATTGCTGGGAGGCAGAGGCCTTTTTTCCTTGTTTTCCGCCCCCAAAACTAAGGTGCGTCTTATACTTTGGTGCGTCTTATACTCCGAAAAATACGGTATGTATCTATCCATCATCTCTTATTTTTTACTTTTTTTAGGCATACATAATAATAGTCTTAGCGTCTAACATTTACTTATACATAGTAACTATGGTAACTTCTATCATGTAATGGTATGTATAATAACATTTTCTCAATTTTTAGTTTCTAGCTCTATTTTCTAATCTTTAATAAAACAAATCCCATATTAAGAGGTATTCTTAATCATCCATCATCTCTTTCTCTTTTTAGTATTTCAACTCTTATTGACTTTTTGATCAATCTCCCTTTCTCCTCCCTTGGGATCTTGTATCCCTCTACATCACTCATGTTTAATCTAAATATCTTCTCTGCCTCTACATCTGCCTCTTCTTGTCTGCTCTCTAAAATACCCATCAGTACCTCTTTCATCTCTGCTAAGGGATCTTTCTCTTTGCTCTCTTCTACATTTTGGCCACTTGAAAGATAATCTCTCTGCTCTGTTTTTACTCTCTCTTCTATATATTTATCTATTTCTATCATTTGTTGATTTCTCTCCTCCCTTCTTTCTTCTACTCCTTCTGAATTCTCCTCTATTATCTGAATTGTTTGTTCATTTTCCATTATCGTTTGCTGGCGATTTCCTGGTCTCAGATCCGTATTGTGCATCAGTTGCATCATCTCCCTATGATTCCTCATCACAATTTCCTTGATATCTTGAAGCATTAATAAAATTTCCATTTGAGGTATATTTGTTCTTCGTTGTAACATTTTACTTTATTTTAATGGGCTAAAAGTTTTTCAGTAATCCATCCAAGTCCCAATGTCCCAAGTGTTCAAGAATGTCAAAAGGTCAATGGTAGAAGAATTTGCTCAATCCCTGAACCGTTCCTCAAAATCCACAGTGTTTGTAATCCTCAAAGTCTGCTGTTTTGCTCCCCCTGGGTTATTCAAATTTGTAAATCTTGTTCAATTTGTCTTCTTTTGCTTTGTAAAGTATTCTCAAATAATATTTGTAATCCAGAATGTAATCCACCAAATTTCCCCATGACTCATCAATTCACAAAATCAGATGTTCAGTTTCAAGGGCAATTCCTATCATTTATAATCCACATTATTTTAAAACATTTCAAAAGGCTCAGCAGTTATTCTTGAGCCGCCCAAAAAGAACAACAAAAAACCCCAAGTAGATAGAACAGGAAAAACAAAAAGACGGTCTTCCAGATGTTGTTTCCCTTTTACTTTGTTTCTCTTCTTATCTCCTCTTATGGCTTTCCTTTCTTTTTTATCAACTCAAACTTTTTTTTTCTTTTTCAAGTTCCTTTCCAATCCTATAACAATATATCTTCTTTGGCCAGTAGATGGCGTACCAGCTCTAATTTTCAGTAGCAAGACAGGGCTATCAGCTGATTGTCAAAGTTCTATAAAAAGAGGGGGG